>CH003263.1:2373372-2393798 GCA_000149265.1 Ciona savignyi
TAAATGTGTCCCGCACTGAATAGATTTCAAAAATGTAGAAATTGTTAATAACACTAATGAGTTTCATCTATTGTTAATGACGGATACTTCAGAACACATTTTAAGTTAATAATTATAAATCCATTTACTCTGTAGTTTTTTAATCATGTCACATGACCGCCAACCATCTATGTCTGGTCAACACAGAGGTTTCACATAATCGATAGCATTTGAATTACTTGACCAATCTGGTTTCTTTAAATAACTAAGGAACATTTCTAAAAGGTGATAACTGAAAAACTGAACATTATGTTTTTTTTCACAGATACAAATCGGATAAAAATGACAGAAAAAGGGAGCGCAAAAATGATTTATAATGTTTTCAACAAACAATCTGTATGTAAAACATTTTCTATGTGGGTGTAAATTGTTTTTCAAGTCAATTATTTCATGATTAAAATAGTAGTGTTTTCTTATAAACAAGTTTGCAATCTAATAAGAACTTTTAATTTAAAAAAGTGGAATTTTATCACAAGCTGTGCTGTGTCATAATTTCTAATCTGGCCAAGTAATTCTAATTCTATAATTCGTCTATGCAAGATATTTTTAATGTCACAAACATTTAAGTTTTTCGAAAGTTAAAGTTTGGCCAAGCATATAAATATTGTTTTGCTTTAGATAATCTGGAAATTGTTTTACTGCAGGTAACATTTGGTTAAGCTTAATGGAGTTTTACAAAGTGTCTGTTTATTCTTGTTCATGGAAACAATATGTAAGCATGAATTAATATTAATTAGCATATATGTACAAGAATTTTGCTTAAGAGACCTTAAGAAAACGAAAATAAGTTCATCAAACGTTCAAAAAAGCATTTTTTTTAACTCGGGTGTATTAGTTTTCATGTCAATCGAGTCACCTACATTGTAGTTGAAATGTGTCCTAATACCACAGTAAATTCATTTATATTATAACTAGTTCAACACTCTCTTTATAGAAATGATCACACTGGCAAAGAACTGGGATGAAAAAAAGCTTTTTCTGGAGCAATACTAAACATTTAATAAATGTTTACCCTTTTCTCACACACGGGTATTTCATTTCTACAGCAAAAAGTTTATTGGTATTCTGGTGTGCAGAGAAGTTCGTGTATAATAGCATACTCATATTAGAAAATGCATAAAACTGTACAACGCAGGTTGGTATGGACGGACACATGTCCTCAACCTTTTTTAACCCATGGACTAAAAATATGCGGACTTATGTCATGGGTATGTAAAATAGAGCTTTCCATCATTTTACCGAAAAAATCATTGTTTATTTATTTACTTGACACGTGTATTTTACATTGATTTGTCAAGGAGTACGCACTGACTTTTAGCAAAAGCAACTGTGCAAGCGGACTCATCCATGCCCTTCGGACTCGGGGTGCCCTTCTCGTTGCAATGATGCCAGATACAAGGATCATGACAATGTAAATATCACCGCAATTATCCAAGAATCTGCGGTAAGATGACGTCATTCTGCATCAAAACCACAAATCCTTGAACGCCTCAAGCTATGACGTAAATGAATAATGTGCAGTGGGTGCAAGGCTGGTGCAGGGTTCTGCTCTGACGTCACAAACTTTTCCTAAACGTGTGGAAAGAAATTTGCAGATGAAAATTATTACGTCAATGAGCGGTGGAAATCTAGTTCTGTCCTCGCCAGAGCCTGTTACGTCCGCAAAGATTGGACGATTGATCTATTTTGGGTTATGTCTTGGTCAAAGGAAATGGAGTTCCGCACGCAAACAATGTCGATCCTCCGGATTGGAAAAAAACGCGTTGGTTGTAATCAATACTGAAAGATTACGACAAACTTTCTCTGCCGAGATACGGAGTTTGCCTATAAAACAAAACATTGGTCGTTAAGGGGGCTGGAGAACGAAAGCGTCCCTGCGTTCTACAGAGCTTCTTCGCACAGATAAAATCACAGAAACAACAAGACAAAAGTTGCATCTTCCGGGTTTGGACAAAGAACCGATTGACAAGCCGCAAGAACCAAGAAAGGAGAACTGTCTATTATCCGCATCGCGTTAGTAGTAATTTCGACGCGATTCGCAGCGAAACGTTAACGATTACAGTGTTTTGAATTATTCGTGTGTTTTATTGACATCGTTTTGACAATAAATGCGTGGACTCGATCCTGGAGTCGGATCGGAGCAGTAAATTCGATCCACTCGCTCAAAAGTGAACGTTATCCTCTTCGCATTAACGTCAAACGTTGCACCTAATTCACACTAATTGCTGTCATAGACTACTCAAATCGATCGCACTGTAATTTCTTGATTTTATTAATCATTTCGGTATGTTAGGTCATTCTGTTGGATGTGTTTTACATAAAAAGATGACAATATATAACAAATAAATATAGGCCCCTAGGGAAGATGTTATGGATGGCTATTTCAATTGTGGAAAATGAATTGTGAAAAGTGAAAAATGGAGGCGTGTGTGTAACAAAGAGGGAAAATAAACCAACTATTATATTGCTTTACTAGATTGTAAATTACGATGCACTGGCAAGAAGTTTAATGCACTGGCAAAGAAGTTTAATAATTGTTTACAAGAGAACGTACATGTATTCTGTGTAAAAAAACGAATAATATCTAATCCTTGGCTGGGAGGGAGCATTTTAAATCAGGGACCAAAATTATTTCATTCTGACAGAAGGGTCACGTGATCGAGCCGCCACTCACAATAGTTTGTCACTGTTGATAAAAAACATTTAACTAAGAAATATGGCACATTACCAGAATAAATTGGTCGACCCCGTCTTACCAGTGAACATTGGAGATGCAGTTGATCAACTAGTTATGGGCGATCGTAGGTGGGTAGAACTTGTGTATCGTACTCCTCTAAAAACTTTATTTGGCCTTACTCTAGATGGCAAAGATCCAAAGGGAATGTCTTAAAAGGCAACATATTACTGGCGAAAATGAATGCTTAGCGAGTGTTTTCGTAATTAAAAATGGCCTATGTGCGTCCTATTCGCAGTGCGAGGAGTTCGGGAGTGAAACTCCAATTTGGTGAAATCTCCTTTGCAGAAATGCAATTATTTGAAGGGAAATGAGGGATATTTAACAAAACACCTCTATACGGTATTTTACATGGAAAGTGTGGGCTAAGTGAATCAATTACGTCTGCTAATCAAACAACATGATTCCCGGAAATCAAAGTCGGCCCACAAAAACAGAAAAGAACTGTCAGTTGTTGAAGCGGATTATCAAAGCAGTTAAATACCTTGGAAGGCTGGGAATAGTATTGCGTGGTCACATGTACAAGGGTAGATATATTAAGTCTTAACAAATGTACGACTAGAAAATGTTCGTTCATTTTTAAATCTGATGGTCCAATGTTCTTTAAGACCACTTGGACCATGTTCCCCGTAATGCTCCTCAGTACATATCTCCAACTGCACACAACGATCTCATAAATTTTAATAAAAAAGCTCTGGCCGACAAATCCATGGAGTAAATATGCCGTCTGATATCCCTTATATGAATAATACGTGTTTTACTTTTTTTATCCAAAAAAGTGAACACTTTTAATGCGCCACCGATTTAACGCACACCCTGTAACAGCCTTGTCATCTCCCCTTCCAAAATGAGGAGGGCTTGTAGCCACTTCGACTGGTCACGTCGGGAGTCAGGCGTTGGTGACGCCTTAAGTGTGTAGCGACCTCATGTGTTACATAATAATTACGATCCCATCAGCTGGCATTTGCGCCGACATTCCATCATCATTGAAATATTATTATTAGGTTTACGATTATTACCGCAGCTGTCGTACTTTGCCTATATAAGTTTATTTTACTTTTGCTCGTGAGACAGAGAATTCTAACGCATTAAGAAACATCTTGTATGTGTTGATACTGAGAGTTTTATCTGGAATCTATATCTTTGCAACATCTAATAATTTAACTCGTAATTGGTACTAAATTAATCGCCTCAATTGCTCAATACAATTGATGTTATAAAACTACTGGGGCGTTGATCGACGAACCACAGAAGATTATAATCCAGGCTAGGAGACGTTTACGCAGAAAACCTCAATTAATTAGCGCACCTCCGAGATTCGAGACAGCGCGTAGGAAATCGCAGATCGCATCAGGTGTTGTAACCGGCTTACCTGGGGCCTACAAGGAGCAATCTAGCACAGTAGGCAAGCGACCTGCAACGGCTCCCTAGAAGTGTAATGTTAAAGCAAGACGTCAGCAACCGAAGCGACAGGCTGGCGAACCCGTCAGCAACCGAAGCGTCAGGCTGGCGAACCCGTCAGCAACCAAGCGTCAGGCTGGCGAACCCGTCAGCAACCGAAGCGTCAGGCTGGCGATCTCGTCAGCAACCAAGCGTCAGGCTGGCGAACCCGTCAGCAACCGAAGCGTCAGGCTGGCGATCTCGTCAGCAACCAAGCGTCAGGCTGGCGAACCCGTCAGCAACCGAAGCGTCAGGCTGGCGATCTCGTCAGCAACCGAAGCGTCAGGCTGGCGAACCCGTCAGCAACCGAAGCGTCAGGCTTAGCTGAGTAGGAAGCAACCAACACGTCAGCAACTGTCTGCAATTGTATTTTGTACCGTGGATTGATGGTGAAAGCAGTGTAGAAGATGAAAAGAGAGTACCAAGCTCAATAAAGTATTCTTAGTTATCATTAAAATTATCTGTTTCATAACAATGTAAGATTATTCCCAACAATACTGGGATAAGTGCTAAACCATCATTCTTATTTATTAGATTAAGTATTTAATACATATCATATCTTATAACACAAGGAGTGTGAATAGCGTGGAAAGGCAGCAGAGATGTGTTGTATTGTCAACTGCATGTAATCGCAAGTACTGTACTTATATATAAACATTTGACTTGCAATATGTAGAATTAAATATTTATTATATTACCTAGTGCTTCGTTGTAGGTATGATGTTCTATCTATACTTTTACATATCGATTTAAAACAAGGTTTATTTAGGTCCAGCATATCAAACAAATTTGATATATAAACTTGTCCATATATATATATATATATATATCCGGTTGGTCTAGCGGTTAAGTGCGTCGTCTTTCCATCGAAAGGTTGAAGGTGCGAAACTGGTCGCTAGCTAGGCGGTTGTGTCCTTGGGCAATGCACTTAACGAACATTGCCTGAACCCAGCGGATTAATGGGTTCAACCAAATTAAAGGAACGTGTCTATCATTTACAACACACTGCAGTAGCTCCGGTAACCCGACGATAGGCGCGAGGTGATCTGACGATTGCTCGTGTGATAACCCCCTTGGTTTTCCCATTCACGGGGATAAAGATGAATATCCTATCCTATATATATATATATCACAAACACACATTTATATATATATATATATATATATATGTCTGTCTGTGTGTTTATGATTTCAGCTAAAAGCAATTCAGTATTACATTTTCTTTTCACTAGGAGGCAGCAAAGTCATCAACATACAACAAACAACAGCCAAAGTTGAATCCAAACAGAATATAAGCATGTCTTACAAGATTGCAAACTGAACAGACCACTTGCCCCTCACCCATAAGCAATTGAATACTTTATTTCTCATTTCAAGAGTAAACATTTTCCTGTACGATTTATTGTGGCGAAATTTGCGTAATCAACGAAATTTGCATTGTGTACACTTTCATTTAACATACAGAATTTTATTAGAATTCCTTGATTACACTAAAATATTACCAAAGTGACAACTATGGGTTCGCCAGCCTGACGCTTCGGTTGCTGACGGGTTCGCCAGCCTGACGCTTCGGTTGCTGACGCCTCGCTTTAACATTACATTATAGGCGTCACCGTCGCCTGACGTGACTAGTCGAAGTGACTCGCACCGTTGTTGTCCAAAAAACTGCGATCTTTTTTAAGGATCGATCTTTTTAAAGCATTCGCAGTTAAAAATTGCAGTTAAACAACTCATTTGTTCTCCTTGCTTCCCTTTACACACACCTTGATCTTGAATTATAATGATGTAAAGTTTTATCACGTTGTCAAAAATACTTTATTTTTTACTTTCTTTTTTACCTCCCTTTCTCTAATCCAATCCATAATACGCCACTGTAGCGGATGATTTTTTATAAATTAAAATTTAAACAGTAATACGGTTAGCGTTGAGTTTATTATATTTTGACTCTGATAGCGTAGAGGTGGAAAACCGACAACATATTTAAAAAAACGATGAATGGGCTAAAGGGTACGTTCGTACAAGGCCACACGGGCTTTAAGAAAAAATGCCACACATGATTTTTTTAAACACGAACAATATATGCTGTTTGCACTTGGAATAAAATGCAGTCTTCTGCTGTCTTATTGCCTTCATCGTAAATGGAAGGTTACCGGTCATATTGTTCTGCTTGTCTTCAATTTAACTGCCATGTTTGTTACTTTATCGCAACTCGTCACATTTAAACATGTGCTAATTTTATGTTTCACTGGACGTTATGGTTATAATTTAATGCGGCCCAATAAGATTTGGAAACCAAGGGGAATATCGGAGTTCTTTACTGTGTGTATTTATAATAAGTCGCTTGTTAATAATCTGATATACATTGTTGCAATTAAAAAGTTAGATAATATTGGGAAGTGTCAAAGTTAACATTCTGTTGTACAAAGATTATTTGTAAGCAGTAGCATTTCGAGAGAACCGGCTTTTGCGGTCTAAATCGCCCCTTTACAAAAAACCTAATTTTTAAACACTTTAACATTGTGTTCTTATTTAAATATTTAAATAAAATATTTAAATTATTTTCTTATTAAAAATTTGTCCGATTAGGCAATTCTTGATCAGCTAAGTGATATCTGCCTCGTATATGGTTAATAGATTTTTAATCGACTAGTTCTGCTATTTTGTGTTGTGTACGCAGTAATGTAAATATTCGTAAACCGGACGTTTAGTATGCATTGTTAGGCACACATTTGACCTCCACCTGCTGGTCAAAATTAGCAGGTGTATATTTCCTTTTGGTGACTGGTGCGAATACGCTTAGCTCACGATAAGGAATGAACAATATAGAATTTCGAATCTTTTATATTTTAATCTGTAGGGATTCGAATCTTTACAAAAAAATTAATAAAAATATGACTCGAATTTAAAAACGTAAAATTGCGGTTAGGATCCATCGCGCAACAAAAATCTTTCCTTCAATTATGCGTTCCTTTAATTATCAGCGCAACGTCTTACCACGCGTGCGACAAAAATTAGGGGAAAACTTAAAGGAGGGAAGGGGGGAAGACGGGAAGGAAGAAAACTGCTAAAATGAATATTAAGGCATAAGAGTAAGTTTTAAACATGGGGCTAGAGTAAGGGTTATTATTGGGTTAGAGATTTGTGTTTAGGGAAAGGGTAAAATTAATTTCCATAGTTTTGGTGAGCAGTTTCCCTCCTTCCCTCCTGCCCGCTTTCCCTCCCTTTAGCGTTGCCCGTTAATTATCATTTACGTCGCATACAGAGGCGCTAAAAGCGCGCGTAGATACAAGAAAAGTAGGTCACTTTCCCGTGCTAATCACGGACTTTATTCTACCTTTAAATATGACGCAATTAATTAATAAGTGAAAAAATATTTAAAGACTACACATGCTTATTTTTGTAAATATTTATACCACTTTAACATTAATGTTTTTAATAAATACAAAAAATGAAATCTAAAAAAATAAAATCTTTAGTTATTAATTTTGGTAAATTTGTAGTAATTAATTTAATATACTTTTCAATGAAAACATATATTCTGAGGGAAATAATGATTGAGTTAGTCCTAAATTTCTCTATAACACTGTATAAAGGCATATTGCTAGGTCTCTACATTTAATTAATATTCATATATTCCGGGCCAGTATCTATTTATAAAAGGTAAACAAATGCACGTTGTAGCAAATTTAAATAAACATCAAAACATTCCAGGATAGCATTTAAATTGTAGATATGAATAAATACTATTACCTAATTATCTTATATTGTGCATCGTGAAAATTGTTTCCAAACTTTAACAGTTGAAACGTGTTTCGCAATTTAATTGTTTAGTTGAAAAGCCACATAATAATGCTACGATTTGTATCAAGGTCAGTTAAAAAAACGATTAATTTTTTTTAATTGTTATAAGTAGACTGGTAATCATACGCATCGAAAAATGCACACACAAGTTGTGTGCTAAACTAAAAGGTTGTTGTTACAATTATAAATATAGTATTGTTAAAATCTCAAATGTACGTTTAAACCAGAGCGAGTTTATTGTGCGGCGCAGCGCGCGCACACACACACACACACACACAGAAAACGCAAAAAAGGTAGGCGACGGACTACTGACGAAAAAGTTTAATTTCCGATTTCCCCCCTTAAAGAGATGTTCGGACGACGCTTTCGCAAAATAGATGCGCTTTCGTTATGGCGAACGAGTTACGGGTATAACAAGCCCTATTTTTTTAGAGTTATTTTACGAAGCATAGTCAGTCAGCAGTCGTTGTTGTACGCCTCTACAATAAGGTTTTGCATTATAGACCTACCAAATTCTGTAAAATCGCTAGATCAGTTTTTAACCGTTGGAACCTTAGGCCCGTGTTATAAAACAAAAAAAATCTTCGGGGCGTAAACGATTCGGCTTTCATTACTTGCGTGGAATAATTGCTTAAACGAATGTTATATTCCAACGGCTGGAAGTTGTGCGCGTCTAAGATATCTCATTGCGTAATTACGTATTGCGCATTGATCTCCACAATTATCGGCGTAACTAAAAACAAATTTTAAATAAATTTATTCAATGCGCGGACATAGACTTACGTAGTTAAAATTTTGTGTAGGACTCTATTTTGCAAACAACAAGAAATCATGGAATTTTTAAAATCTTAAAACTTTAAATTTGCGAAACGCGTGAACAAGTTAAGAAACAATTTTTACTTTATTTTAAATTAAATGCAGACTGTTATTATTCAAGATTTATTAGTGTACTATCTTTTATTATTACCATAAGATGAGCGTTTGCACGAGTAATCAAAAAGATGGACGCGACTGTTTATTAGGACCAGGTGTAAGTTGGGTCAGGGCAAAACAATCCTTACCTATACGATAGGCCGAAGTTTGCTTAAAATTAAGTTAAAGGAAAGGGATTAGCTTTCACAAATGTCATAAATACACTCGCTGCCGTATATATAACTTTCTCTTTGAATATATTTCTCTAACTAATTTCGATGCGAAAATTTCTGATCGCATGCTTGGTTAACGAGATTATTAAAGTTTTTTTAGAAAAGCCTTAGTTTGTAAGTCTTAGATTTCATGATGTTTTATGGAAATGATTTTGATCAAATCTTTCAACAAATCTGTGAAACCAACGCACATGAGTGTCCTCAGTGTGACAACCAAAAGTTTGTTACTGCTGAAAAGTTTGAAAGACACATGAAGCAACACTTTTTGCATGCCGTAAAGCAAGTAATTAAGGGGAAAAATGGTAAGTGGTTAATAGAAAAATGGCTTATTGTTTTTTGTTTACATTTATTTAAAAAATCACGGACATCAATAAATACACATGTTTTTACTTAAATTAACTTCGGAATATATAGTGAGGCCGCTGAAAAAAAACGTTTTTTTATGTACGTATAAAATGCTCTGTCAAATAAACGCCAATTTAAAAGTGGCAGGGGCAATTGTATTGTTACATAGCGTATGAGTTTATTTGTTGTGCGATAAAATAGAACGATGTACAGTGAACTAACACAAATATAGATATATGTGTATGTACATTTAAAAATATGAATTACACTCTTTTAAAGAAAAAAAATACTGTTTGAGTAAAATACGATAACCTTCTTGTTGCAGCTTTTTTATTTCCATGTCGGAAAATGTGTATAACACGAAAAAGTGCCAAGGAAGCCCAACGGAGCCACTACCATTGCGAATTCTGTAAAAGGGTGTTTGGAAGAAAAGCCCCGTTTGAAGACCATTTAAAAAAATGCGAAAAAAAGAACATAAATTCTTTTGAAATTGGTTAGTATCGTACATTTTTACACATTATTTTATGCATGGAAAATTATATTTATACCATAAAGATGCATAAAATGTTTTTTTAAAACTTTCGGTTAAATACTTTTTTACCACTTCTTTATTATATCAGCAGACATATCTTTTTTTAGATAGTAACCTAGTTCGAGAAATGGAAGATGACATAACTACAGCATTAAAAAGTCAAGGTAATTTTTTCAAAATATTACATAAACCTATTAAGCCCTTAGCTATATTGTGTTTATTATGAAGCACCTGCGTCTTTGTATTAGATATCGGAGTGCCAAAACGGTTACAGAATAAAATTAAAACCCTAAGGTTAATTATAGTTGATTGCTATCCATTTAACTGTTGAGTTCACCACAACGCACACGAACACATTATTGGTAAGCGAAGATAGAGAACCAAAAGTCCATTCCAATCAAAAAATGTGCTAGGCAATTTTACTCCAAATGTGTGTAGCAAAATTATAACATGCCCCTTTGAAGAAATAAAGTGACATGCAATAAAAATCAGTGCAATATCTGATCATTTAACATAATCTTTTTATAGAAATTCCTAGTATTAACTTAACGAAACAAACTCATATAATACCGCCCAGGAATACCTTTCTTTGACACCACATTTTCATAAAAAATCTAATAAAGTACCTATTACAGGTGTCTTTGAAAACAGAGACGACAATGAGTATATATGTAAGCATTGCCCATCCGATTTTAAAACTTTGGCGTCGCTGAGACGGCATGGCGAACTTCGCCACGGTATCAAGCAGGTTAAGTATCCCGCTGTCACGATCGATGTGCAAAGTGGAATATACATGGTCGGAATTTCACCACAAGGCATCATAGCTCCCATTCATGTGCAAAAGCACACAAAAAACAAAATATTGGTTTGTACAAATGAAAACTGCAAAATTTTAATGGCCCATGCAGCGGAGAAAAATCCAGGCATGGAGTGCCCGCATCTTGAAGCAGTCAAGAATTCGAATTTTCAAGAAGAGAAGCCGCTTGAACTGAAATATTTAACAACTATGAAATCACTTAAAGTAATTTCCGACCAAACATTTGAACTACTAGAGGAAAGATACTACCTATGCAAAAAAGAAAACGTCCCCCTGGTTGTAAAACCTGACTTTTTAAGTTTGGGTTATTCTTCAAGGTACTCATATTACTCGGTGTTTTGCAAAAAAGCAGAATACTTTAGCAGTTGTCGTCGAGTCCGGGTTACATTCGATGCTGAAACGGAGAGATGGGCGTGTCAGTGTCCGTTATCCGGCGAAACTAAAGTGTGCCATCACCAGTCAGCTGCTAAGTGGCATTCCTTGCAGTTTGATTCACCGCTGATGAATATTACCACCCCAAGGTTTTACCATAATCACTACATTTTGTTAGTCTCTTAGTGCGGCTTCTGGTAATATTATAAAGTATATAAAAATATGCACCAAGATTGTTGACAAGAAGTGTAAAGATAAGGATATGTACTGTTGTTTTTCAAGTTGGGAGAAACAAGGTCGCGGCAAAGCACAGGGTCAACCGTGCTTATAAAGTATCCGCTTATACACATTAGTTGTATTACTGTGGACTGCTGTTTTCTGTTAAATCTTAAACAGAACTTGATTATGTGCACATATTTCCCAAACAGATTTTCTTGGGCAATAATCATTTTCGTCATTTTCTCTACTCTTAAATACCTTTTATTGTACAGAAAAAAAGAGCCGTCTGTGATAGATGAGAAACAAATGGACTACATTTTAAATTTCAAATCGATTCCGGAAATACTGGAAGAAAAATACTTGCAAGAATTACCTCCCCCAGCTCTGTTTATACCGGATGAGGAATTGTGTCCTAACTGCAGAACACACCTTAACATATCGAAAAAACAACAGTGTGCAGTCTTCGGGATGAATAAAATTTGGAGAGGTTTGTATAATTTTATATATATTTAAAGGTACTTTTATGAAAGCCAATCAGAGCACATGCATGTAACATGGTAAAAGTAAATTACATGAGTAAAAACGAAAAATGTTTTTTTACAATTTTATAAAGCTTCATGTATTTTTTCTATATGTTGCCAGGATTAATCGCTGTTATAAAGAAATGTCCAAATTGCACCTTTCTCGTTCGCTTTCAAGATTATCGTTCGGGTTTTCATAATTTCAACAACAAGATAATGCTTACTTTGTGCTTGTGTGAACACCTTTTAAAGGGTATAAAGGTAAATTTTTGGACCTAGATTAATATTTTTGTTAATTCGCACTTATAATATCCCTGGAATATTTGTATAAATATATGAATATATACGTTACTCGTTACTACTGTGTATAGTGTGAATTGATATTTCGTAATAGTTTTTTTTAAATATTGTTTAAACCTTTTGTCTTTTTCTTATTTTATAGTTCCATGTAAATGTTGAAACGAACTTGAATGTTCTCTTCAATAAGGACGTAGCGTTGCCCATGGCAGACTTACGGAATGCCTTCTCGCACTTTTGTGCTCTTCGTGATTTTAGTTATGATTTCACGTGTCTAAAATGCGGCAACCTGCCAACAGTTTTGATTGGCGATGGCAATTGGGCAAATTGCTGCAAGAGACCAGGTAGATATGTTTTAAACTCCATAACGATATAGTTTTGACGTTATATAAGGTTAAATATTGTATATGTGGCAAATATTTATTTTGGTTTTCTTCTTGTCACTTATATAGTGGAAGCAGTCCGACATGACAAAAACTGTGCGGATAACATAAACTGCAGCGATGCATGGTCAAGTTATCAAAAGGAGATTGTTGGAAGAGGTTTCTATGGTATGATGTGAAAACAGTTAAAAAAATTGTTTTTTGCACTACAACTATAACAATAATAAGTTCCTGCATATTGCATACGCAAAACGCTCTATATAAACAGGGTTAATAACTTAATGATTAGTACAGAAAAATGAGGATTTATTATTTATACTGTTTATTGCATCTTCAGGGTGTAAAAACCCATGGAAAAAAGACGTGGCTCTTAACATGGTTTCACCATGGCTGGGTGTAAACTCCAGGCTCTCCAACACAATATTAAACACGGAACATAAAAAATGTTTTGTGCTCGATCAACCAAAATCAACCAAGCCTCAAACAAATGTTATTCTATCGCAAGAGGTTATTTTAGATGCATTGAATAAAAAGAATAAGGTAATTATTTACCAATGGTTATTTTTTATTATTAGTTTTTAAATTATGACTTTATATAGTTTACAAATTATCCCGTGGACGATTGTTGTGCAAACATATGCGTTAGTCAATTAGCTACATATAGTACACATTACTAAGTAAAAATATAGTTAACACATACCTTCTTTGTAGAATACTTTAAAAAAGCTCTGCGCAGGAAGTGGGTATATCTAGCAAGGGCTCTACGGAGGATCAAATCAACAGCTTACATGAGATGGTTCTTTTTAAAGACATTTTTCCCAAATTTTTTAAAAGAATAAAAAAATGCGGAGGTAAACAAATGCTTATTAATACAAAACAGTGTTAATTAAGTAATTATTTGTAAGTTAGACTTTTTGTGCACGAGTATTATATGATCGTTACTTCTTAAAATGCTCAATATATTTGATGTTGATAAGGTGGAGTCGTGCACTTCAGATGTCCTCATGGAGTTTGCTATTATATGAAAACCTTACTAAGGCATGAGAGTGCAAGGGATTATGTGGATGGCCTTCAAGCTTTCAAAAAGCAGCCAACTGTCTTTATAAGTGATATTGCATCTCAGGTTAGTGACGGGTAATTTAATTATAAACGGGACTAGAAAACTTTAAGACGTTTCCGTAAAATTCTTGTTATATTTGATGTACCAAAAGAATAATTCAGTTAATGTTTTCGTGCCTGGTTCATTAAAATGTTTTAACTATCTTGCTATCGAATTGTTTTGAATATTAAATAGCGGGCCGCATGGTGGCGTAAAGCGTCGATCACACTTGGCTCAAAACTTAGCCTTTAAAAGGGGTCAGGCACTGCGCTGTTAAATTGCGTATGCGAACCTGAATTACTGGTGCGTGGTGATTGCAGCTTATACTGCAATATGGTGTCGTGGCCTAAATACCTTATATTATTTATATGTAGTTTTTGTTAATGTCTTTTCATTGAAAATATTTTATTTAAACGAAAACAACATCAATCTTTTCAAAGATCGCTCATCATGGAGAAAATAGAAAACCGGGCATGTTTGCTCCCTACAATGGAATGTTGTATGGTTGGACAACGGAAAACCTTAAAATAGAAAAAGATGGTAATCTCACGCCCGTACAGATCAATTTGGAGTCTACGGACACTTTTTTTAGTCTATTGGATAGATTTCATATGAAATCAAAGAAAAAATGTCCGGAAAAATCCTTTCGCAGTTTGGCAAACTGTGAGACACTGCAATTTGTAAATTCCAGTGTTGCAGAACAGTGTAATGCCAGAATGGCAAGAGACAGGTATATTATGTCATCCTATTATTTTGCTTAGTATTAAAACCAAAACTTGTTTCAGGCACTTTATGCACTCCAATGGGGTTTCGTGAACTTTATGTTCTTTACAAGACTTAACCTTCATTTGAGCAATGATGAAATCAATGCTCGATATATAAAAAATGCAAAACGATTATTTGATATTGACTTAAAAAGAAATGAAATGGGTTATGGTACTGCAATTGTCCAAGGTATAATAATTCTTATGAGGTTGTTGAACAATTTATTTATATTGCTCTACCAGTATGTCATGTTTTGTGTAATTTTAATTTTTTTTTCATAATAGATCGTCAGCTCCTGCGGCCAATGGTTGGACCATCCCCTCTGGAACCATCAGCCCCCCCGCCCCTACCATCCCCTCTGGAACCATCATCCCCCCTGCCCCTACCATCCCCTATGGAACCATCATCTCCCCTGCCCCTACCATCCCCTCTGGAACCATCATCTCCCCTGCCCCTACCATCCCCTCTGGAACCATCATCCCCCCTGCCCCTACCATCCCCTATGGAACCATCATCTTCCCCGCTCCAACCATCCCCTCTGGAACCATCATCCCCCCCGCTCCAACCACCCCCTCTGGAACCATCATCCCCCCCGCTCCAACCACCCCCTCTGGAACCATCATCTCCCCTGCCCCTACCATCCCCTCTGGAACCATCATCCCCCCTGCCCCTACCATCCCCTCTGGAACCATCATCCCCCCTGCCCCTACCATCCCCTCTGGAACCATCATCCCCCCTGCCCCTACCATCCCCTCTGGAACCATCATCCCCCCCGCTCCAACCACCCCCTCTGGAACCATCATCTCCCCTGCCCCTACCATCCCCTCTGAATCCATCTGCTTCAAATTCATCCCCGTCTGTGGTTCCAACCTTGACATCAGCTTCACCTTCTCGGTTTCACTATGAGGCCAATCTATTGTTTAAAACCCCCCCACAATGCATTGTTGTGTCGTCCATTGAAAATGGGAAATGTGTTTTAAGACACGATTCATTCAACACGCTGTCAGGTGCAAATTGGCTGGATGGCGCTGTAAGTTTAAAGTCTTATTTACTTAGCTGTTATCGTTTGTAACAATTGTTGAAATTTTGTTTAGACCATCGATTTTTGCCTCAATCTATTGGCAAGACAAAGCAAAGCTTTGTCAGTATGTGTCATTGACTGTTTTGTAATTGGAAGCATAGTTCGTTGCCAACCCAACATTTTAAAACGCCATCCACTCAACAACGTAAGTTAATGTTTATCTTTTATATTTATTTAAATGAATTATTATATGAATGTAGGCTACTGTTTTTCTTTTTAGACTACATTCTCGGACTATGATATCATTCGCGGGGGGGTTTAACAAAAACAATAACCATTGGAATCTATTGGTAAGCAATTTATTTATTTAAATATGTTTGTGACCGTAAAATGACGGGAATTCTTGTACCATAGTTTGTCGATGTGAGACAAAACCAAGTCGGATTGGTAGAACCATTCGGCTCAACAAAGGAATCCGGAGAAATTGCAATTGCAGGTTTCAGGTAAATTAATTTTTTTGTACATTTTAAAGTATTGGTAACACAATCTTAATTTTTGATCTGTTTCCATGAAGAAATATTTATTTATGTTTAGGAAGTATTTATCTTTAAGAAGAAATCCTAAAGACAAGCATCTGGCGGAAATTAATTGGAAGTCTACGGTTGTAAAACACTCCTATTCAAGCAGATTTTTCTAACTGCGGGGTTTATATTTTAAAAGTAAGAAAGTAACTTTGTTTTAATTATACAAGTATAATACTTTATTAATTTATGTTTGTTATTTTAGATCGCGGAAGATCTTATACAAGAAAAAACTCCATTGTTTTCAAATACCATAATGGACATGAAAAAACACCGGCTACAACTGGCAAAAACAATTTTGCGTGCATCGGGTATAAACATATTATTTTTCAAGGAGTTCTTATATCCATGCGATACACACATTTTATGTTTTTTTGCTTGGAATCTTTGATTCATTAATATTTATTTTTATTCAGATCCAATACAAAGCTTTTGTAGCTGCTGCGGGAAAAACAAAATTAACAAATCTATGGAATGGGTAAGCTTGTTTTTAAATAGTCAATTTAGTTTTTGACAATATTTACTTTTAGATTGGCTGTGACCAGTGCCCAAAGTGGTATCACAGAGAATGTCTGAGGATATCCAAAAAAAAGATGGATATGTTATCTCAGGACACCTGGATTTGTCCGTTTCACTAATTAAGAGCAACCTTTTATTTCGTTTAATACAAATTTTCGTTCAGTTTTACTCGTGGTTTTATTACAATTCTCATATGGCCTTTCCTAAGAAATATTGCTAAAAGCTGATATGATATTCCTTTTTTATCCTTGTGAATAGAAACACGTAGGGGAATATTACACCAAGTAAAAAATTAAGACTTTCTACTCTATTAAAAATTATCCGTGTAGTGGGACACTGTAGACTGAAAATAGTAGTTATCCTATGCCGTGAACAACAAACTCAAAACCCACATGCTATTGAAGCTGGGCAAACAATCCGTGATTGGCCTGCGCAGCAGTTCATTTCCACGTCCATCGGTTAATTAATTGAACTTACCGGAACCTATCGAAGTAAGCGTACGCACATATAATGGTATCTTTTGATTTCAATTATAATAACGTTATTATAGGATAAAATATTCATGTTTATTTCCGTAAATGGGAAAACTAAGGGTGTTAACACAAGCGTCAGAAAACCACGCGACCACTGTCGGATTACCGGAGCTTTTGCAGTGTGTTGTATATGATTCACACGTTCTTTAATTTGGTAGAACCCATTAATCCACTGGGTTCGATGAAATGTCCAAAAAGTACCTTGCCCAAGGACACAACCGACTAGATAGCAATCACTTTTGAACCTGCAACCTTTCGGCTGAAACCCGTCGGACTAAGACTATAATTCATCAGACAAACCCGTCGGACGAGTCAATCGATCAGCTGCACGTGCAGCTTTTAATATTGTACAAAACTTACAACGTGAAGCCAAAGTTATTTTTTACCCTCGTCGGAAAAATGGCTGACGAGGTTTGCGCGCCACAACAGATGGTGATTTAATATGAGGCGCAGTGCATTAACTTGGCTAAGTCGTGTAGTAATTAATCCTCCATTTTTTCAGTGATAAAAAAATCTGTCTGGATACTGTAACGTTTGACAATTAATAAGATGAATCTCTCCATGCGCATAAATTTCACGCGTGGATCGAATATTCTGTTTCAATCCAACTGCAAAATCGACTCCACGCTGGTTTGAGCGTTAGTTTGTTTATTGTCAAAACGTTGTCAATGAAAACACACGAATAATTTAAAATACTTTACTCGTGAACGCTTCGCTGCGAATTGCGTCGGGTCTACAGCGTGACACGAGTATACGTAAACAGTTTGCTTTTCCTTATTGTGTCTTTAACTGTGAGAAGATCCCAAAGGTAGAAGGGGAGATTCAAGCCACCCCAGCCCGAAGCCTGTTGCTTGCTCACTCCTCAAAAACCAACTCTCGTTATCCCAGTTTTATCACCATCTGTTATCACCCGCCAACCTCGCAAAAAGAACTTCGTTTTACGAGTTGTAGGCACAGCCCAGTATTGAAAACTGCATATGTGGAATCCTGTATCTTTTTTTCCGTTCATTTTCATGTTGATTTAAATTCCGATTTTGGACCTGCGAAAATAAACATAATGTTCATATTTATCATCATTAAGAAATGTTTCCTAGCTATTAAAAAAAACAAATTGGTCAAGTAATTCAAAATATATTAATGTGAAATGTCTGGGTTGGTCAATTGCTGTGTTGTATTCTTTTTACTCGCCCCAAACCAAACAAAACTGGCCGGCGGTTAGAAAATATTTTTATATTATATAATAATATAATATAATCTTATAACTACTGTATATTATAATCATCAGACTGATTGATTAAAATAAAAGAGTCCAATTTGTCCAAGTTACATTACCAGAAAGCCCTTGGAATAAATTTTAACCAAACCCCTAGTGGTAAAATTGTCACACAGCCCCTTGCCAACCTTCCGTCTTACAGCTACTACAGATAATAAAATAACGCTCTCGACCAGACATGGCATGGTCAATCCCAATGTTAGCCATGCAGACCTTATCACACAAATTGTATACATATATATATATATATATATTATGTTTTAATCGATTTTTGTATACTTAAATGAATTTTAACATATGTGATGCAAAAGGGAAGCATGTCTGAAAAACAATACGTCATAATATCCAAGTATGTGAAGACCAGAAGTTACCGCACTGAAAGTACTGCCTCATTTTATTGGATATATTTTGTATTTTATATTGTATAAACATTTTTAGAGTTAGATAACCATTATCAGTGTGAAATAAATAATTGTTTACAAAAAGAAATAGCTCAGTAAAAAAGGGGGTGACCAGACATAAATGGTTGGCGGTCATGTGACATGATTAAAAAACTACAGAGGTAAATGGATTTATAATTATTAACTTTAAATGTGTTCTGAAGTATCCGTCATGAACAATAGATGAAACTCATTAGTGTTATTAACAATTTCTACATTTTTGATAATCTATCCAGTGCGGGACACATTTTAACTCTACAGTAATGTTGATTGTATTAGCAGTCACAATGTTATTATCCACCCAGATGTACTACAAAATAAATTTTGTTTATAAATCCCTTTACCAATGCCACAAAAGTATATTTTGTTGTATTCAAGATATACCGGTATATACTGCATCCTCATTAGTGTTGTTAAAATACAATATTTATTATTCTTTGTGAATGATATACCCAGACTACAAATATGTCAAAATAGTTATCTTGTACAAAAACTAAGTCAACTTGTCATATTGATTATACATTATACCTACTAGATACTCCCTTCTTCGTTAATCATTTTCGGTGCTGAGTGTTTCTGGCGTCAATTCTTTTAAAACAGAAGCAGAAAGTCTGGTCATGCAATACTGCAAAATAAGTACCGGTAATACAAACAATAATGTTTAATCTTAATTCAATAGTAAAATTGACTTTTTGTAAAATTGACTTTTTTCTAGCTTCTAGAACCATGCAACATGTTTTTGCAAATTTTCTTAATGTGAGAAGTGGATACCCCCACTGGGGAAAGGGGAAATACACTCTGAACCGATACATAATAATAAAGCACAAGTGATGAAACGCTGAAAGTGTCATCAGTACTTAGTAACATTCCATTATAAAACCAAAGGGTGGTTCTTACAAATTACGGGTACATACATGGGTGTAGTGGAAGAAAAACAACCACTTTTTGTGGGCCTTTATGATTGAGCAATGTACATATTGGACATTGAGCAATGTACATAGTGGACACAAACTCGATCCAGACAAATACAACCAAAATGTTAAACTTCCGTACCTGTAAGATGTAACTTAGTAGAAAATCCAATATGGCAGTTTTGTTAACTTGATGGTGGTTATGGGTACTGTAGGACAGAATCCAAATCCATAAGCAGAGATAATGATGGTAAGCATGAAGGCATAATTATAAAATGTAGCCATTCTTGATCATTCTGAAAAGTAGGGCATATTTTAAATTGTTTACTTCACTACATGACCCCAATGACAGATGCATATACATTTAAGTAATTTTCAGGTAAATTGTTAATAACCTTAATAAAAGTTAAGAGGTTCCCCTGCTATATTTTTTTGAACTAACCAGGCTATAAGCTACAACTATTTCCCTGAAACATACCATACTGATAATACAAGATCAACATTTAACACATATTATTTGCAATTTAGTTTATCTGGTCTGATAGGTAGAGCAATAGGACATAAATTTGTCACTATTCCCAATTAGGCTAACAAAAAATACTAATTCATTATTAAAAACAACATTAAATATCACATATT
>CH003262.1:0-21452 GCA_000149265.1 Ciona savignyi
AATTGCTGGTATTACGTGTTTGGCGCCTGTTAACCCAACCATTGTAGCAGCAGGAAACCTGGTTTTCAGATCTTGGACGACAACTACGTGTTTTTTTTCAGGTGTTGGCCCAAATAAGTCGATGCTGACATCCTGCCACGGTTTTTTAGGGTATGGGATCGATTTCATAGGCTCTTTCGTTGTTTTGTTGGTAAACAATTGACAGGTGTGGCACGCATTAACAGTTTTCTCCACAATTGCATTAATGCCTGGAAACCAGAAGTGACTGCGTATTCGCCGCTTCATGCTGGTCATTCCTGCGTGTGCTCCTTGGTGTGCTTTGTCAGCGGCACTCTTCCACAATGTTTCCGGTAAAACAATCCGGTTTCCTTTCATTATCATGTGATCCACAATGGTAAGCTCATCCAATATTTTCCTGTATGGGGCGAGTTTTGTTTGGGCCTTCGGTATAAAGCCTTTGTGAATGTATTTCATAAGCGTTATTAACAGGTTGTCTTTTGCCGTCTCTTCTATAATCCGATTGAACGATATGGATTCGGTATATGGGTTGTACTGCAGCATCCAAACTGTTTTTTCCAGCTCAGTCGCTTCCTGTTGAACTTCTTTAGGAAGCTGCCGCAGTGGTATTGCGTGTCGAGATAGGTAGTCTGCCGGGTTGGTTTCCCCTGGAGACCATTGTACCTCATAGGATAGATCCTGGTGACGTAGTTTGATTCGATCGGTACGTATGGATCCTTTGCGCGTATTGCGAAAAATGCTGATCAAAGGCTTGTGGTCAGTCACCACAGTGACCTTAGGTCCTCCCGCTATGTATGGACGAAATCGACGCAGCGCAAAGTCGACCGATGCTGCCTCCAGATCCAATTGGGGATACCTGCTCTCTTCCGCTCTGGTGGCACGACTAGCGTAGGCCACTGGCTTGCATTTGTCAGGTTCACTCCCTTGGGCGAGTATAGCCGAGAGGCCTGTTGTGTGAGCGTCAACGAATATGAACGTCGGGAGGGCGGGGTTGAAGTAGGTTATCACCGTTTCCTCTTGGAGCGCATTTTTCAAGTCTTTGAACTCTTCCACACAACGCTTGGTCCACTTAAAAGTTGTGTGTTTCCTAGTGAGCTCCCTTAAGTGCCGTGTGCGCTGCGATAAGTGTGGAATGAAATCTGAGAATGATTGAACAAAGCATAGGAAGGACATAACCTCATCTTTCGATTCGGGTGAAGTGGCTGCTTTAAGGGCGGTTACCTTAGATGGGTCTGGCTTGATGCCTTTATGTGATACTATCATGCCCCAAAATGGTATTTCATTTTTCCTAAATATGCATTTATCCGGGTTCAGCGTAAGACCCGCCTCCACTATTTTGCTCATTGTGACATCCAGCGTTCTATCATGGTCGGATTTCGAAGCGCCTGCGATTATAATGTCATCGTGGATAACATGACATCCTGGTATGTTGCTGAAGATTGGAAGAAGTGCTTTACTGAGTTCTCCCGAAGCAGGCTTGGCTCCCATCGTAAGTCTTTTATATCGCATAAGGCGATTACCTGCGTGGAAAACCGTGAGCCGGCGCGATGCTTGATTTAACTTAAGCTGGTGAAAAGCTGATTTAAAATCAAGTTTGCTAAATACCTTGCATCCCGACAGTTTCACCTTAATGTCCTCGACACGAGGGATGGGGATATTCGTTGACCTTATAGCTTTGTTGGCTTCTCTCATGTCGATTGTTAATCGTATGCCACCATTATCTTTGGGAGCGAGTACCGGATTGGATATCCATGGAGCTGGACCGTGGTGTTCCTCGATGACGTCTTGTTCTTGCATTGCTTCTACCTCCCTTTCGAAGCGGTTTCGAAGGTAGAATGGTATGGGTCTCGCAGGTTGGGCTACTGGCGGCACTTTTTTGTCAATATAAAAGTTCACTTGATAATCGCGTAATGTACCAATACCTTGAAATGCAGTGGGGTATTCAGTGATGATGCGTTCCTCAAAACTGTTCTTGCATTTGATTCTGTGAACCCGCGCGTCAGAGTATTTTTGTTCCGAGGTAAATTTGATGATCCCAAGTGCTTCACATAGGCTGCCACTCAAAAGGGTTTCTACGTTACCTTTTATTACATAGAACCTTGCTGCGGCGAAAGCATCTCCAAACGTCACGCTCCCTTCATAATATCCCGAGCATTTAAGGGGTTTCGAGCCATAAGGCCTTACTTTTGTTTTCGTTTGTACAAGCTGCAATCCAAGTCCCGCCGCTGTTTCTCTTGACATTACATTAATGTCGGCACCTGTGTCAGCGAATGCTGGAACCACGTGTTCTTTGATCACCACCCTGACCTGATATCGTGAGTTTTTGCTATTTCCCCGCGCTCTTTGGTGTGTTGCACGATGTATCTTGATTCTATGGCCTACCACTCGATGGATTCTGGCTTTTTGTTTTCTTCCACTAGGACATTTTCTTCTTGAATCACTGGATGAAGTTGAAAGCGTTTCCTCAGATGTGCTGCTGCACTGGCTTGCTGTTTCACTCTCAGAGCTTGGTTCAACCCGCCGAGTTGTCCTTTTGTGGGCTTTTCTTTTATTGGATTTGCAGGTTTGTGAGCCTTTAAAATGACCAACGCCGTTGCATGCGAAACATTGCATTTTATAAGCGATGCATTTCTTACCTCCTTCACATGATTTGTTTGAGCAAGTTTTGCATTGTGATGTGGGTTGGCGTGTCCTGCGGCTTGCTGAGTATTTCCCGGGTTTTACTCTTGAGATGTGCGACTCTCTGTTACCTTGCTCATTGGCGATGCGCTGCGCACTATGTGTGGCTGCCTCAATCTTCCTGCCGTTCTCAAACAGTTGCTGTAGGTCCCACTGATTCTTGAGAGCGTTGCAGCGGATGTCATCATTTGTTGTGCCGATAACTATTTGGTCTCGAATCATTATCTCGGGGACATTGCAATCATCGTGTGCACATTTAAAGCGACATGACTGAGATTCATGTCTTATGCGGTTGGCGAACACATCAAAACTTTCTTCCAGTCCCTGGGTGAGTTTATGAAAGTCATAGTTAGCCAGGGTGTAATTCTTTGCTGGTTCGTATCTTGCTAGCATTTTGCACACCATATCCGAGAATTTGAGATCTGATCTTTCCTCTTCTGGTATTGTGTCTTTGTATTCTATTTGAAAAACCCGTGATGCGTACCTTCCCATGAAAGTTTTTCTCTTCTGGACATCTATCCAATGTTCTTTGTCGACCACGCTAGCCGGCGGTTCTTTGGCTATTGCTTCGTATTCGAATTCAAACGAATCCACATATTCTGTGAAAGCGTCGAATACGTTGTTTCGATGACTTTCAGGATCGAACTTTGCTAGCGAGAATGCTGGCACTTCCATATTAATAGCAGGTTGAAAGGTTCTTTGGATATTCGCTGGTTGCACTGAACTAGGATTTTTCTTTTCTGATGCCCGTTTCTTTACCTCGTCGCCATTGTTAAGTCTGGCCTCTTGTTTGCAATTAACATGCGGTTTTATCTTAAAAGCGATTTTATTACTTAGATAGATAAGCGGTGTAGAATCCTAGTTCATGTCTGTACAATGATAAATAAGTGAATTAATAACTAAACAATGGCGAAATAAACCCTGCAAGTGAACAACGGCGTTACTGAAAAGAACAATGACTTTAACGCAAAGGACAATGCTTCACACGCGCGTGCACTCAATGAACCGTAATCGGCGGAGTGACGTCACAATTAAAATGATTGTAAGGGGACTAGCGGCACGTGGATATCGGCCATATCAGTTGCTTGGGAAATTTTGATTGCTATGGAAATTTTTCTGACCGTTGCTAAGGAATTTTTCATTTCTAGGGGCTTATCCATTGATAGATTTTTTCGTTGCTAATGAAATTTTGGTTGCTATGGATATTTTGTTGACCGTTGCTAAGGACTTTTTCGTTGCAAGGGGCTTATGAGTTCCTAGAAAATTTTCGTTGCTAAGGGAATTTTGGTTGCTATGGATATTTTGTTGACCGTTGCTAACGACTTTTTCGTTGCAAGGGGCTTATGAGTTCCTAGAAAATTTTCGTTGCTAAGGAAATTTTGGTTGCTATGGATATTTTGTTGACCGTTGCTATGGACTTTTTTGTTGCTAGGGACTTATAGGTTGCTTGAAAATTTTCGTTGATAAGAAAATTTTGGTTGCTATGGAATTTTTGTTGACCGTTGCTAAGGACTTTTTTGAACCCAGCGGATAAGTGAGTTCTACCAAATTAAAGGAAAGTGTCTGTCACATACAACACACTGCAATAGCTCCGGTAACCTGACGGTGGGCGCGAGGTGATCCGACGATTTCCCGTGTGTTAGCTCCCTTGGTTTTCCCATTCACGGGGATAAACATGACTATTCCCACCTATCCTATTAAGCAATGTACCACGGCATTTTTTGGGTTTTTTTGTCGTGGTGAGTTACGAACCCGCTCGTCCCTAATACCGGTTTGTGAAGATCGGCAAATATATCAGTTGCGTTAACGAATCGGCCACACGACCGTATGGGTAGTGTAATCAGGTATCGGTCGTTCTCAACATAAAATTAATTATAGATGACGCTGCTTTGGGTTGTCCGGACGGTTAACGCGGCCGGTACATTTTCTCCATTATACCGTGTCTATTAAGTGACCTGTTTAATAACTGTAGATTTGTCATTGTATCCTGTCTCTTTAAGTTTAATTAATTATGCCATTTATCTTTAAATGTAACGCCAAAAAATAAACTAAACTAAAAACCATTTCTATACAAAAAATTGGAACAAGATCGTGTGCTCGAAAGTCACCCCGGCACTAAGAGACACTGCTATAGTGATGGTAAGAATTGTATCATGTGACATAGGAATACTCCTTTTTACGCATTCACAAATTTTTCAAAAGTTTTGGTACGCGACTAACTTTAGCATGCTTATAAATTTGAGAAAGTTTAAACTTATAAAAGTTTTTAATGGTTTAATTTGTGATGTTGCGTTTTATTTACCTTTAATTTGAAGTTTCGCACATTTATAACGTAAGGTTTTCTTTGGAAAATTTTAGGGATAGAACCCAAAGTAGAGGAGAAACCCCAATTTATAACAACAGCTTAATACAACTGGTCGCTAGCTAGTCTGTTGTGTCCTTGGGCAAGACACTTAACGGTCATTGCCTGAACCCAGCGGATTAATGGGTTCTAACAAATTGAAGGAACTTCTCAATCATACACAACACACTGAAATAGCTCCGGTATCCCGACGGTGGGCGCAAGGTGATCTGACGATTGCCCGTGTGTTAACCCCTTTGGTTTTCCCATTCACGGGGATAAACATGAATATCCTATTCTACAACCATTTAAATGTAACTTAGGGGGTACGCGAACAGTGTACAAAAAACGGTACAAGAAAAAATAAAATTTGGAAACACTGATCTATTATGACGTAAACAAACCGTTACGTTGTAGTTCATCCCGAGCCAGCTATACGAACTATCTTGACCCTCAGACGTCATCGTGTTCTTGACGTAGTTGAATACTACGTCATACATTTGCTTGTCCATAATATCAACCAACGATCCACTGTACATTTGGCAAACCTGAAAGGCTTGGGTTCGATCCTGGGTGACGGTCAAGGAAGGAGTAGGCATCCAAATATAATAGTTCTTGTATTTTATCCCGTTGCCTTTAATAGGAAAAAGATATTTTAAAGTTTTTCGAATAAAATCAATGGTTACAGGTTATGTCAGATCGATTTCTTGGTCAATGATATAATAAACTACGTAGCGACTATTTTCGAAGCTGTATCCCTTTTTCTGTAAGGCGAAACTCTAACCCAGGGATGTCCAACCTTTTATTGTAATGGGGCGCATTGTCCTTTAAAATGATTCAATGGGCCGCAGAACCTATTACATTTCAATAAAAATGGCAGGGTTCGAATTAATGGTTTTGAAAAGATTTGCGAAATGCGCGGATAAGGAGCGCGCGAAATAAAAATTTAGTTATGATAAATTGCCTTAAACGACCAGAAAGATATTTATTTTATAAAGCAGACAGTACCGTTATTTAGTAGTACAGTAATGAATAATTGCAATAAACGTAAATTTAAAAGGGGTGTGTCGCATCTCGCCAATCATAAATAAAGGAATCGAGGTATATTAACGCATAAATGCGATTATTGCCTTGTGATAGTAATGCTTATTATACGCCAATAATGCAAATTAAAGCCAATGTAAATAAATAATGTTAAGTTGAAGGCAAACGATATTATATTAACGTGTTGAGAATTTATTATTAAAAGCGAAATCAGTACCGGTAATTTATATTTTCGCGATTTTGTTAAATTTTGTAATTCGCGAACTTTAGAAAACGGTTCGCGAATAGCGATTCCACGTAAATTAATTGCAACCCTGAATGGGTACATAAAGAAACAATTAAAAGTTATTAATTTCATCTTTGAAAAAAGGAACAAATAACACATATATAGAAAGAAACAAAAACTTTTCTGCAATACAAAGTCAATGAGATAAGTGTTTGTTGTCAGTCTGTTTCTTTCTGCAGTTTTGATGTTTACTGCGTCCCTAAAAGCTGACTGTTACATTTGAATTAGACCAAGATTTAAAGTTCAAAATACTACTTGGAGTAAAAATGACTAGCGGGCCGCACACAAATCTCAGGTGGGCCGCACTGCGCGGGCCGCAGGTTGGACATCCCTGCTCTAACCCATCAAGCTATTTAGACAAACAAATCTACAAATGTATTTTTTTTAAGGTTTGCGTTTCGGATTCCTATTGGACTCGTTACCAACGTCGTTTTTATACAGAGTTGGTGTTTTAGCGGTGGCCTTAACCATTCAACCACACGATCATACACGGTTCGGTAATACAAGAGTTCTTTAACAGGGCATAGTTTCGAAGCAATTACGGTTCCAATTGGATAACGAACCCGTAGATGAATATTTCAACCACCGTCACACGGAATGTATGCGGTAACCCTGGTTGCTGGGTATTAACGTTCGCGTTGACAAAAACTGGGACGGAATCCAGACATAATAGGAACGGTATGATCGCCTTTTTCTTCCATGAAACAGCCGAACGGGAAAGAACGTAATTTCCTTCATCCACTTTGACATTTGCTGAAAGTTTATGGAATAAGAGAAATAAAACAAAAATATTTTTTTGTATGAAATTAGTTTTTATTGATAAGATAGGACGGGTAGTAGGACCTTACGCCCATCGTCGGGATACCGGAGCTACTGCAGTGTGTTGTATATGATAGACACGTTTCTTTATTTTGGTAGAACCCATTAATCCGCTGGGTTCAGGCAATGCCCGTAAAGTGCCTTGCCTAAGGACACAACCGATTAGCTAGCGACCATGTTCGCACCTGCAACCTTTCTATGGAAAGGTAAGTTATAAATGGTGATTTTGTTCTGTTTAATTCAGTTCAAAAGGGTATCGTGTTTTTTTTTTGTGTTTGGTTTTTACTTAGCTTAGCCCAGTTTAGTTAGTTTAATAGAAAAATAATCGAAGGAAACTATTAATTTACCATTTTTGAAAGGTACTTAAACGAAATAACAGATGACCATTTATGAAATTATGAAACGACTGGCAGTCTTTTTACGAAGCGACAGTATATAAATATATAAAATATAAATCTATATGCAGTGGATCCGTAGAATAAACTATTTTATGTTTATCATAGGGTTAGCTAGTTTTTTTGCATTTCTTCATTGCAGTAAAAAGAAATAGCACAGTTATTTAAAATTGGGACAGTTTAAAACGGCAAAACTACAGTAGGTAAAAGAAGTCAGTAAATAAACAGGACGTAAAAGAAAAAAAAATAACGTGGCCGTTAAACCTTACAATAAGCAATCGGAATTCAATAAAAACAAACACATTTTAAAATATTGGACTTTACTATTTCAGCTACATTTAATTAAACTTTACCTGAAAATCCCATTTCAAATCCGCATGCAAAGACAACCAATGCGAGAAGATTCATAATTACTTAATTTATACCGGTTTTTCAAGTAAATAATACAACTCGTCTTTACTCTTTAGCTTAATGTCAGTGTGTGTTTGACAACTAAATCATTGTAAACGTGTTTACACGTCACGAAGAGTAAGTTCTAGAAAACAGTGTTTTTCAACGAACCATGCTTTATTAAGTTGTGACGTCAAATAATTGTGTGTCGTGTAACTGAATTTCTGCATTTATACTTAGAAATTTTAGAACACTAGTTTAACAGCTCATTTACTTCGCGGTGGGTGTTTAGATACGTTGCAGTTAATTAATTTCCAAAATAAAATTGTTTTTTTTGCGTGACTTAAGTGTAGGCTACAACGTTTATCGTTTTTGCAGGTAAGATGTAAGATTAGGATCACTTCCAAACCACAAATCATGAAATACTTTGCTCTATTGACCATCTTCTGTGGTTTGTACATTGTTGCATCAGGTAGCGGAATTAGGTTCAAATGAATAGTGCATATTTAGTTAAACTGGAACTTCACAGAGAGACCAACGTCCCAAGAAGGAAGCTCTGAGCTGCAATCTAATTCACCAGTCTCGAGGAAGAACGCGCTTGTCAAGTACAACTTGTGTTTGAGTTCTGTCCCAACTTTCATCACCGCAACAGCAAGGCCTCAAGATCCAAACCTTCCTCATAAATTCAAACTAACTGTAAAATACATATTTATTCACGGTTTTTTGTTTGAACTTGTGCGAACAGACGAGCCCACAGGCTGGGACACGATGCTGATTGTGGATTGGGTGATTTACACAGGTGAGAAAGTTAGACCCAGCATATAATGTGTCTATTGTGAAGTACCATTGAACTGCAGTAGCTACAAGGCGAAGTTAGGTGAACCTAGAACACACTTAGTTCATGCTAATTACCCCAGCCTATCAAGAATAACATAAACAAACAATTCCAAGTTTAACATTGTCTGTCACTTCTAATTTATTTATTTATTAAGGAAAACCACCAAGCTGCAAAGAACAATTGCGATTAGGACAGAACGAAAGTGGAATACAAGGCATATATAACCCGGGAACTCAGCAAATGTTGGAAGTTTACTGCGATCAAACTACTGACGGTGGCGGTTGGATGGTCGGTGGAGTTTTAATCATTAGAATGTTACTCACAGCTAATGAACAAACTTTCCAGGTTTTTCAGCGTCGGAGGGATGGATCGGAAGACTTCTATCGAACTTGGGTTGAATATCAGGGGATGTTTGGAAACCTTAGCAACGAATTCTGGTTGGGTGGGTTTTGTTTTATTTTGTTAAAGTTTTTATTTGTCTTATATTTCAATTAGTTAATAAGATTTATCCTAAAATTAGGAAACGAAAATCTTCATGCTTTAACCCGACATGGATATTATGAATTAAGGATTGAATTGGAAGATTGTGCAAACGTGAAAAAGTTTGCAACATATAGGTAAGAACAATAACATTTTACAATCATTTTAATAATACATTTCATATAAACAGCTCATTTTCTATTGGATCCGCTCAAGAAAATTATACTTTGAAAGTATCAGGCTACTCTGGAAATGCAGGTAAAACTGTGAACGAATTAAGGTTGAAAATCCTTATCGCTTTCAAACGTCATTTCCGTAGGAGATTCGCTGTCATATCACAACGGGCAACCCTTTACCACCAAGGATGTGGACAACGATTTGAGCGACGATAGTAATTGCGCTGTGTTTTTCCATGGGGCTTGGTGGTACAAGAGCTGCCACCAATCCAACTTAAACGGGGAATACTTAAGATGCCAAACCACAACCAGCCGAGCTGCAAGTTGGGGTGCTTTTAACGGTTTACATTACTCCATGAAGTTTATCGAGATGAAGTTCAGGCCAAGAGAAGACTAGAATAAGATTAACCTAACCTTGCATATAATGTAAAAACTACAACTATACCCTATATTTTCCAAACATAAGTTACATTTGTTATTCAACGTGAAGAGTTTATTTTTCTTCAAAAAATCTTTAAATTATTGTTTTGTCCACGTTTTCTTATCATAGTATTAAACGTCGACGTACTTACCTACCAAGCTAACCGTCCGAAACTAAACCTGTTACCATTACAATGAAATCTGTTTACAGGTATTACGTCAATAACACCTTACTAGCATAATGAATAAATGTACATTATTATCGCCCTCTTTTTACTATGAATACAACCGAAATGTACGTGTAACTAAGGAGAAATGTCTCTATTTGCGCAATCAGCTTTACAGAGCTTCAGTATATGTGTTTTGAGAAAAGAAACAATTGTTTGAGAAATGTATTTTTCGTTTTTTTGTGTTTGTTGAGTTTTCTTTGCAATAAGTAATTCGTGCCGTAGTCACCTTATGTTAAATTTGGGCTAAAGTTTAGTTTTAGTTTATTCGTTTATTTCCATTATATCAAATTACAGCAAATAAAAAAATATTACATAGGAATAGGTAATGATTAAATAGAAGTGCATTTCCAGACATTTCGGCTAAAAGATTTTTAAATATTTTTTTGTAATAATTAGAAGAAAAAAATGAAATGTTGGTCCCAGATTATATTTACATTTTGTTGGGGCCCTAGAAGTCAGGCGAATAAATAAATTATCAACAGAATTAAATAAAGTTGTTGCTTTTTTATACAAATAAATGGACAGGATTATTAAGTATTAATCATATAACCGACATGGACGTGTAGCATTTCGTATAATCTATATTTGTTTTAATTTATTTTATGTCCTAAATATTGTGTGTTTTTACGTCGTTTATTTTTGCATTTGAAGTTTTCCGACTCTCACATACTATTACCCGTTACGTAATTATCACCTTGTACGGGCCTTTGTATTTTTGCCGTTTAAATCGTTAACATAGTTTTGCCACCTAATTCCCACAGTTAGTCAAACGTGCAGATGTGAAACGTCTGGCACGTAAACTTTTCGCACCTTGTAAATTCCCTATATATTCTGGAAATTTAAATAACCTAATATAATAACCTACAATAACGTACTTGAGATAACTGGCGTCATGCCGAATGACGTACTAAGTAACTCGCTTCGAGAATAAACCGTATATTGATTGAGACGCAGAATACAACTAAAGTGAATCAAGAGTTATGAACTTCGAGTTTAAGATTAAGACAGTACAAATCGTGGTCACTATAATTATTAGTGTGCGATCTGTGGAGAATAGACTTTCCGCTGCGCAGCTCGCGAAAGACCGTTAGGCAGCCAACCAGCCTAAACAAGCTCAGCCAACTACAAGCAATCAGCTTTTAAAAAGCGCGAGCCCACATTGTTGAGCCCGACGTGATAATGGACACGCACCTTCCCGAAACGAACAATTTCCGACGTCAACTTCAACTAGAAGTTTCGAGTACATTGGCAACGACGAGTGGCCCAACGCAATTTATCTAAGAAGCAATTTCAAGCATCAAGTAAGAAACGCCCCTTTTCGCTGGACGAAGTTGGTGACTAACAAGACAACGCACTCTATTCAAATCAAGTTGATAAGCATCGTCTCCGCCGACGAAAGAAGAGAATACGCAAGACGACGTTTCCTTTACGAAATATGAAAGGGTTGTATTATTATTTTTGTAGCTTCTAGATTATTTTTTGTAAGTTTTATGATTATTTTTTTATACTTTATGTAATTATTAGTCTGCAACGATTGCAAATACTAGTGTTCCTGGTTTGGTTGGATGGTACTATAGGCTATTGCAAGAATGCATAATATCGGTGTTTTACTCTACAGACTTCTTACAAACACGAAGAGCAAACGCGCCTTCAACAACTGCTACATGCACTTCATCTTAAACAAGGTCAGTAACGCTTTTACGATTATGCTATCATGAGCTTGAGTCAATGATGCCATGCTTCGCCAACCCATCCGGTATGTTTTGTTCGTTCGCGCCAGATTTTCATTGTTACCGCCGACAAGGCGTTAGTTTTCTTTTAATCGCCTCACGCAAATTATGCGTCTCGTTCAAGCGATTACACACTCGTTTTAGCAGCGGCTCGAGTTTTGTTTCTTATCCTGCGAAGTCAGATCGCCCCTGCCCCGCGCGTTTGCGCTCATGCTGTGTAAATAAGTGAGCGTACCCGCTTCACAACGCCACAGTTTATAAAATGATACCAGCGTACTTCCGTATAGCTATGGTAATCGCGCCGCATGTAAATGCGATGTCTAATTGTCTAATCGCCTCTCAGTCAATGTGTCGGATGTTCCGAACCGAATATATTTCGTGTGTAAAACAGGCTTTTACAAACACCGCACAGTAATGACGAGACACGGCTTATGTCCTGCTTACTAAAAGTTTTCTTTTGTTTGTTGATGGAAATACATCCGCGCAAGATTATTTCCCTTATTCGTTACGAGTCGTAAAACCTATATATGACAGGTCGCTCGGTTTTTGTTTTTGCGATTTTTATTAATTGCGCCTTTGTCGCTTATAGCGAGATCATCGCTATCCTTAATTCATGCTCACTCGGCAGTGAGTAACCAGGCGTACACGCCTTGGTTTATTAGCTGGCAAAGTATAAAAAATATGGCTCATGTGATGCAAATTGTGGCGTTGCTACCTTGAATATGAGATGTCACTTTTACTACATATTCCACCTAACATTTATTACGCATTAACATACATGATACCAGATTTTTATGCACGATTGCACAATTCTAGCTTTGTACTTAATTCTCCCAACCAGGTTATTCTAGTTTTTGCAGGATAAACGTGTGAAATGCTCAAAACTTCGTGAGATTGTTCACCACATGACTTCGATTGTTATTTCGACTGAACATCCGAAATGCTCAACGAGACCGTTATTTATATTCTCAAACTTAACAAAATGTGGAAAAAATGAGATGTTGTAGCATTTCGTATAATCTATATTTGTTTTAATTTATTTTATGTCCTAAATATTGTGTGTTTTTACGTCGTTTATTTTTGCATTTGAAGTTTTCCGACTCTCACATACTATTACCCGTTACGTAATTATCACCTTGTACGGGCCTTTGTATTTTTGCCGTTTAAATCGTTAACATAGTTTTGCCACCTAATTCCCACAGTTAGTCAAACGTGCAGATGTGAAACGTCTGGCACGTAAACTTTTCGCACCTTGTAAGATTCCACTATATATTCTGGAAATTTAAATAACCTAATATAATAACCTACAATAACGTACTTGAGATAACTGGCGTCATGCCGAATGACGTACTAAGTAACTCGCTTCGAGAATAAACCGTATATTGATTGAGACGCAGAATACAACTAAAGTGAATCAAGAGTTATGAACTTCGAGTTTAAGATTAAGACAGTACAAATCGTGGTCACTATAATTATTAGTGTGCGATCTGTGGAGAATAGACTTTCCGCTGCGCAGCTCGCGAAAGACCGTTAGGCAGCCAACCAGCCTAAACAAGCTCAGCCAACTACAAGCAATCAGCTTTTAAAAAGCGCGAGCCCACAGACGGTTAAAAAGCAAATCACTAATTAAGATACACACGAATAATTATAAGTTTAAATATATTGCTACCAGAATATAGTGCAGTAAATAAAAACTACCATAAAAATTCTCTATATTAGTACTTTTGTAATAATTTTTAACTGGGCACAGTTTCGATACAACAAAGGGTCCGTTGCTAAGACCAGTTCTCGACACGGTTGTCTGACGGTCGCATTGAACCATTCGGCCACACGATTGCAAATTGTTTTATTTATGCTACTAGTTCTATACAGTACAAAGAAACCCAAATGTTGCTAGATAGAAAAAAAGCGTATACTCAACAGGGGTTTTAATAAAAGTTGTGGTTAAAACGTGGGTTTCTCTATTCTCTATTTTATAATTACAGTAAATTACTACATGTTCTGAGAAGTAACAGGTATTAGAAGGTTAGGTCGGTGCAAATTATATTTCGATTACAACAAATATGAGCAACACTTTAAGAAGGAAAAGAGGAAAACTCATCACCAAAACTATATGGGAATTAATTCTATCAATGCGCCAAGCATAATCTCCCAAAACTAACCCCAAATTTAATCTCAGATCTAACCAATGAAACATAATTTTTAACTATTTCAAACACTTATCTCAACCCCAGCCCTAACCCTGCCCTATTTAGTCCGACAGATTAGTCTGGTAGTTTAGTGCTTCGCCCTTCAGCCCCAGGGTTGCAGGTACGAAGCTGGTCGCAAGCCAGTCGGTTTTGTTTTTGGACAAGACATCGTCTTGGGCAAGACTCTTAACGGATATTGACTGCAGCTGATTAATGGGTTTTTGTCAAACTGAAGGAAAGTATGAATCATACACAGCATACTGCTATAGCTCCGGTAACCCGACGGTGAGCGCGAGGTGATCTGGCGATTGCCCGTGTGTTAACCCCCTTGGTTTTCCCAATCACGGGTATAAACATGATTATCCTATCCTAATCTATTTTAGTGAGCCGTTTTTCTACTTCCCTCTCCCCTTCCTTAAGTATTAAGACAAATGAAGGTTTAAAATGACATCGCACACAAATCTTTTACTTCGAGAATCTTGCTGGTTCTGTAGTTTGAAAACCCGATGATTATTAAGTCAGACATAAGCTGGCAAGCCGTCTTTGCTCAAAACCACATTGCTCTGAAAAATTGAAACAAAATTTGTTCGGATGTAAGGCAATGTACCACGGCAGTAGTATAGGATAGGAGGGATAGGATATTCATGTGTATTCCGGTGAATGAAAAACCAAAGGGGTTAACACACGAGCAATCGTTAGATCACCTCGCGCCCAACGTAGGCCTATATAATACATGCGTTCTTTCAATTTCTTAGAACCCATTAATCCGCTGGGCTCAGGCAATGTCCGTTAAGTGCCTTGCCCAAGAACACAACCGACTAGCAAGCGACCAGTTTCGCACCTGAAAAGATAACGATGCTTTGGTTTGTCCGAACAGTTAACGCGGCCGGTACACATTTTTCTCCATTATACCGTGTCTATTATATGACCTGTTTAATAACTGTAGCTTTGCCGTTTTATCCGGTCTCTTTAAGTTTAATTAATTTTGCCATTCTTCTTTAAATGTAACGAAGGAGCCAAAAAATAAACTAAACTAAAAACCATTTCTATACAAAAAATTGGAACAAGATCGTGTGCTCGAAAGTCACCCCGGCACTAAGAGACACTGCTATAGCGATGGTAAGAATTGTATCATGTGACATAGGAATACTCTTACGCATTCACAAATTTTTCAAAAGTTTTGGTACGCGACTAACTTTAGCATGCTTATAAATTTACGAACTTTTAACTCTTGAAACTTTTGATGGTTTAATTTGCAATGGTGCGTTTTATTTTCCTTTAATTTGAAGTTTCGCACATTTATATAACGTAAGGTTTTCTTTGGAAAATTTTAGGGATAGAACCCAAAGTAGAGGAGAAACCCCAATCTATACCAACAGCTTAATACAACTGGTCGCTAGCTAGTCTGTTGTGTTTTTGAGCAAGGCACTTAACGGACATTGCCTGAACCCAGCGGATTAATGGGTTCTACCAAATTGAAGGAACGTATGAATTATACACAACACACTGCAATAGCTCCGGTAACCCGACGGTGGGCGCGAGGTGATCTGACGATTGCCCGTGTGTTAACCCCTTTGGTTTTCCCATTCACGGGGATAAAAATGAATATCTTATTCTACAACCATTTAAATGTAACTTAGGTGGTACGCGAACAGTGTACAAAAGCTTAAAACGGTACAAGAAAATATAAAGTTTGAAAACAATGATCTATTATGACGTATACAAACCGTCACGTTGTAGTTTGAAGGGGTCGCGAACTGGCGAGCTGATCTTGATCTCCGTGCAGCCTTACATATAAACCAGTTCTTACAACTCCTTAAATCTTATTCAAATAGAATATAAAACATATGAATTAATAACACGTTACCAACGGTAAAACTAAAAACGTAATATAAAACTAAGCTTAATAAAACACAACCTCACTGCATGATCGTCAAATTGAAATGAAATAAATAATCAAAGTCATTGCAAAGAATAACACGCATGACTGATTTCATGACGTAATAAATAAAGGGGACTAAATAATAGGATCACCACAGGACTCCCCTCCAGTGAGGTACGAAACGATCAAAAAATTGGTACAAAAAAAATTTACGAGCAATCATAATCTGCAAAACGTGATGGAAAATTTACTGTACGGCCAGATCGTGGTTTGTAAGGTGGTGTCGGTGGTGTGTTGGGTTGCCTTGTGGTTTCGGCGTGACTTGTGTCTGGTTGTGTAATTATAGTGTGTGGATCGGTAGTGTTGGTGTATGCAGGTGATGTTACAGAGGTTGCTTCAAAAAATGCTGGTTTTATTCGGTCTATTGATACGGTTTTGTGTTGTCCATTAATGTCCAAAGTGAAATGTTTATTAGTGCGTTTTAAAATTGTGAATGGTCCGTTGTAAAGCTGTTGTAAAGGACGTTTTACTGCATCCACACGAACGAAACGATGTGTACACGAACTTAAACATTTTGGAATAAATACAGGTTTAATGGAATGGTTTGATGTGGGCGTTACGTGCAACTGGTTCATTGTATTGCGAAGTTTTGAAACAAATGTGGTTTGATCAATATCGGGTACAAAATGAGTGTTGAAAAATTCGCCGGGTAAACGTAGCGTTGTGCCATAAACAAGCTCGGCACATGTGGTTTTATTATCTTCTTTGACTGACGTTCGCAGGCCAAGCATTACCAGGGGTAAATGGCGAGTCCAATTTTCTGGTGTGCTTTGTGCCTTAAGAGATGCTTTTAATTGCCTGTGCATTCTTTCGACAAGGCCGTTCGCGCATGCGTGGTACGCTGTTGTGCGTATACGATTAGTACCTGTAAGGTTCAGTAATTGTTTAAAAACTGCTGACTCAAATTGAGTACCTCGATCCGTTGTGACGGTGCACGGTGCTCCAAAACGACAAATCCAGTTGTTAAAAAAGTTCATGGCAACCTCTTCTGCTGTGATATTCGAGATTGGGATGGCTTCGGGCCAACGAGTAAATCGGTCTACGCAGGTAAGTATGTACCTGAAACCATTTGAATGGGGTAAAGGACCAACGATATCCAAATGAACGTGGCTGAACCGAGCATCAGGCGTAGCGAATGTTCCTAGAGGCGCTGAAGTGTGACGATGAATTTTTGAACGTTGGCATGAGATGCATGCAGTGGTCCAATTCTTGATATCTTTGTGCATGTCCGGCCAAATGAAACGAGAAGAAACGAGTTTTCTTGAAGCTTTAATCCCAGGGTGTGATATGGAATGAAAGTGATTAACTATTTTCTTCCGCATTACTTGTGGGACTACAGGACGATGTTGTTTTGTTGACGTGTCACATAATAGGGTTACCTTGCTTGCTGGAAGTTGAATTGCTTTGATGTTGAGTGGTGAATTTGGTTTATTGAGAAGCTGTTGAGTTTGGATGTCATCTTGCTGTATTTTCGCCATTTCCTCGTAGTCAATAAATTGCTGACTAATGGCGCTGACATCCGGTCGTGACAATGCATCTGCAACTGTGTTTTTCTCACCTTTTATGTATTGAATGTCATTGGTGTATTGGGATACTAGGTCCAAATGACGAGTTTGACGTGGTAAAAAACGATCTGGTTTGGAAAACAGTGCTGTAGTCAACGGCTTATGATCTGTAAAAATTGTGAATTCTCTACCTTGCAGCAAGTGTCGAAAATGGATGACGGAACACGACATAGCCAGTAATTCGCGGTTCAACGATGTGCTGTAACGCGTTTCTGCCCGGGTCAACTTGCGTGAATAAAACGATATTGGTTGCCACATGTTGCTTACTTGTTGCTGAATGACTGCTCCAATTGCAATGTTGGATGCATCCACCATGATGCTTATGCGTGCCTTTGGATTTTGATGGCTGAGCATTGCTGCAGTGGCTAAACTATCCTTGACTGATTGAAAAGAGATGGTTGCGTCGTCATTCCATTGAAGTGGTTTGTTTTTGTGTTTGCCTTTTAACAGGTCATTAAGTAGTGCCATAATTTTTGCGCAATTTGGTATAAATCTGTGGTAAAAATTGACTAACCCCATAAATCGTTGTAGCGTTTTCTTTGATGTTGGTTGTGGGAAATCTTGAATGCTGGTGATTTTCTCTTTAAGTGGCCGAATACCGTTGTTGTCAACATGGTGGCCAAGAAAAACAAGTTCCGTTTTACCAAAGATGCTTTTTGATGGATTGATAACCAAACCATAACTAGCGAGTCTTGCAAACAATTGGTGTAAATGACTTTTGTGTTCGTCTTCGGATTTGCTGGCAACAAGAATGTCATCAATGTACGCGTAGCAAAAATCCAACCCGCGGAGTACCTGGTCGATAAAGCGCTGGAAGTGTCTGACTTGCGTTTTTTAATCCAAATGGCATTCGGGTGAATTCGAAAAGACCAAATGGTGTGGTTATTGCAGTTTTGGGAATGTCTTCTGGGTTCATGGGAATGTGAAAGTATGCTTTGATTAAATCAATCTTTGAAAATATTGTGGTGCCATGGAGTTCTGCTGAAAAATCCTGTATGTGAGGCACCGGGTATCTATCTGGTTTCGTGATGGAATTGAGTCTCCGATAATCTCCACATGGTCGCCAATCATTGCCAGTGTTTTTTGGTACCATGTGTAAAGGAGTAGCCCAATCACTTAACGGCGGTCTGATGATTCCGAGGTCCATCATGTGTTGGAATTCCCGTTTTGCGATTTTTAACCTGTCTGGAGCCAATCTACGAGGACGAGAGTAGATAGAGGGTCCAGAAGTGGTTATGTGGTGAGTGATGGAGTGTTTTACAGGTGTATTAGCGTGATTTGCATGGATGATATCTGGGTATTGACGTAAGATGTCTTGAAATGTGTTTGTGATTGTTGGTAACATGAATGTAGGGTTAATTGAGGATACCGTTGATGCTAGGCCGTTAACGCACAAGTGCGTATTAGCATCCACGAGATTAAAGGTTTGCATGTCCACCATTAGGTTAAAGTGCCGTAGAAAATCGGCCCCTAGAATGCAATGTATGACATCCGCCACTATAAAAACCCATTTAAACTCGCGTCGTAAACCAAGGTTTAGCGTTAAATATCGTTCGCCAAAAACTTCGATTGAGGAATTGTTCACAGCGGTCAAGTACCGACCATTGCAACCACGTAAGCGTTCACGTGGTAACGGTGGAACAATGGACATCGCAGCTCCAGTGTCCACCAGAAACTTTAATTTATTGTTTTTGTCTAGTACGTAAAAGACACGACTACGCGAGTTGTTTACAGAACACGTCGTCATTGCCTGTCGCTCACCTCGTTTTCCGCCTACTTTCAGGGTAAAACGCACTTGCTTGCCTTTGAAGCATAGGTATGGTGGTACCAGCAAACATCCGTTGGAGTGGTTCGAGTTGGCGTGTTAGATCGTCGCCTGCGGTATCTTTGACTTGTACTTCGACCGCGCCGGTAAGAAGTGTCGTCCTTCCAGCGTTCCAAACGCTCCAGTCTTGCGATTATATCATCCAATTTGTTGTCAACTGGGGTTATTGCGCTTATAGACGGAGTTGCCGGTATGACTTCCATTATTCGATCTGCCATGGTAGCTTGATCGTCAAGGGAAAGTCCTTCGTTTGCGCTTAAAATCATTGTGACGTTTGCGGGTAGGCGTTGAAAAAATAGTTCGCTGAGAATGGTATTATCGCCGCCATGTGCGCCAAGTAGTTGCTTCATGTGGCGTAGTAGCTGGCTAGGCTTTCTGTCTCCTAATACCTCTGCAGATAAAAGTTGTTGCAGGCGTTTCCTTTCTGAAACGGTTGTTCTGCGCACCAGTTCCTCTTTAAGGCGATCAAAGGGAACGGTAGCGCCTATCCTTTTGCATGCATTTAAAAATTTTCGTTTCTGTTTTCGTTTCTAAAAGGCGATTTTCGTTTCTAATTTGCGATTTTTGTTTCTGGAAACAAAAAATATTTCTTAGAAACATAAATTTTGTTTCTATATTTTCGTTTCTACCACTAGATGATGACGGTGCGCACAAAATACGATACCTCGGAAAATTTGTTTCTGAAAACAAAATAATCGTTTCTAAAAATACTTTTTGGTTAAACTAAATATCCCGGACTATCAAAAGACATTAAGTACAGCTTAAGTACATGCACAATACTGTATTTGTTATTTATTTAATTGTTATAAAGTATTAACCTACAATATTGAAAAAAAACACTCTGATTAGTACTTTTCACGGGAGGTAATAAAAGCAAGTGTGATTAAAGAGTGATTTAAATGTGTGAAATCAATAAATATGAAAACAACTCGCCAAAAATAATGATTTTAATTTAGATTAACATTAAAGACTAGTGTCAGGTATATATTAATAAAAAAATGCCGTAAAACCAACCTAAAACGAAACTTTTCGCTATCGCTTCTAGAATCAAAATTTTCGTTTTCGGAAAAAAAATTTTCGTTTCTAAAATGAAAATTTTTGTTTCTGAAAACAAAATTTTTGTTTCTCGGCTAAAATTTTCGTTTCTAGAAACAAAAATTTTGCTTCTTAAATGAATTTAGGGTTATTATTTTCCCAAGTTCTATGATTATATAATTAGTTAAGCTGACGCAATACCACAACGAATTCATGTGAAAGAGATTGCGTGTGCAGATAATAAATGTAGTTGAACCTTTTAAACTAAGCTAATGTATTTATAATGTCATGTCAATAAAAAATAAAGGTATAAACCCACAACCATTGAAAATAACACACTGGTTAGTACTTTTCACGGACTGCAATAAAAACAAACGGGATCAAAGATTGATTTAAATATGTGCAACCGATCAATATGAAAACTGGTCCCAATAAATAATGAATATAATTTAGATTAACATTGGAGACAAGTGTCAAGTAAATAATAATAAACAATTTGTCGTAAAATTAACATAAAATCGAAACTTTTTGCTATCGCGTCAAGAAACAAAATTTTCTTTTCTGGAAACAAAATTTTCGTTTCTGGAAACAAAATTTTCGTTTCTGGAAACAAAATTTTCGTTTCTCGGCTAAAATTTTCGTTTCCAGTAACAAAAATTTTGCTTCTTTAATGAATTTAGGGTTATCATTTTCCCAAGTTCTATAATTACATGATTTGTTAAGCTGACGCAATACCATAACAATTTCGAGTAACAGAGATTGTGTGTGCAGTTAATAAATGTAGACCTTTTAAACTAAAATATTTTTTTTTCAAATCCATAAAAAATAAAGTTATAAACCCACAACATTGAAAATAACACACTAGTTAGTACTTTTCACGGACGCGGCAATACAAACAAACGGGATTAAAGATTGATTTAAATATGCGCAGACGGATAAATATTAAAACAACTATCCATAAATATTGATTTTAATTTATATTAACATCGGAGAAACGTGTCAGGTATAGATTAATAAACAAAATTGCATAAAACTAACATAAAAACGAGC
>CH003262.1:41868-60787 GCA_000149265.1 Ciona savignyi
ACGCTTGACAGGCATGGCATGTCGCCCCGACATCTACCAGAACGAATAACGGAATCGCAATGAGACTTCGCCATATGTTAGACAACATGTTCTAGATGAACAGAAACCAAAATTTTGGGAGATAAAACCAGGGGAATTCCCCTGGGACGTTAATAACCAAAACGATATTTTTTTTCTAAAAAATTCGCTTTTTTGGGCATAGCGCTTAAACGACAGCACCAATTTAAATCAGATTTGGTGAAATGTAAGTGCATTAGTAACTGATTTAACACTAAGAAGAAATAAAAAAATTACCTAGGGAAATACCCTAAACAATAGGATTTTGTTCTTAAATCATGATTGTGACAAGCACGCCATGTCGCCCCGACATCTCCCAGAAGGAAAAATGGAATCGCAATGAAACTTTGGTATTTGTTAGACAACATGTTCTAGATGAACAGAAACCAAAATTTTGGGATATAAGACCAGGGGAATTCCCCTGGGACGTTAAAAACCAAAACGGTATTTTTTTCTAAAAAATTCGCTTTTTTGGGCATAGCGCTTAAACGACAGCACCAACTTAAATCAGATTTGGTAAAATGTAAGTGCATTAGTAACTGATTTATCACTTAGAAAAAATAAAAAATTTACCTATAGGGAAATACCTTCAAAATATGATTTTTTCTCAAATCATGATTGTGAATAAGCATGCCATGTCGCCCCGACATCTACCAAAAGTAGTAATGGAATCGCAGAAAAAATTTGACATTTTTAAGAGAACATGGTCTAGATATGCAGAAATCAAAATTTTGGGTAATGAATCTAGGGGAATTCCCCTTGAGACGTTAAAATCCAAAAGGTTTTTTTCCAATAAATTAGCTTTTGGGGGCATATAGCGCTTAAACGGCTGCTCTAACTATATTTAGATTTGGTGAAATGTTAGACCATTAGACAGTATGTGCCAATTAAAATAAGAAAAAAACATTTACTTAGGGTAGTTACGTTAAAAACAAAGTTATGTTCCTGAATTAAGATTGTGACAGGCATGCCATATCGCACTGACATCTCCAACAAGGAGTCTACAAATCAGATTAAAACTTTAAGAATTGTTACATAACCATTACCCACATATGTAAAAACAGAAACTTATTTACTAAACCTAGGAGAATTCCCTGATACCATGAAAAACTAAATCGGGCTGTTTTGGCAATTTAGCTTCATTTCACTTCGGCGCTTGAAACGACGGTTTAATTTAAAGCATTTGTGGTGAAAATTTTTGTAAATTTAAGACGTTTATTCTTTTTTTAACTACACATGGAAAGGAAATTTTGTTTGATAACTATGGGACCCATGCATTTATGCTTGCAGAAACAAACTACATATTCAATGTATAAAACACAAGTTGTGGTTACAAGGGACCCTGTAGCGTAAATATATGGCATACAACATGTGTTTTACAAATAGTGGTGGTTAAATAGGTGGTTGGCACTCTCTAGTATTACAAATAGTTGTGCTTTCTTGATTAAGCAGTTTGCATTGAATCCTACCAACCTTGATACGTGATACGGAATCAGCAGCTTCGTTGGATTCATCACTCGCGCACTCAATTTGTTAAACAAACTGTGAAATATAATTGAAGTGTCGAATTTTCTTATTTGACTTGGGTTTGCAATCCCTAGTGACGTCATCTTCACAAGACAAGAAGCGATGTTTGGAAATCTTTGCCAAGAAAATCTTATGAAATCTTTGCGACCCTTACAGGGTCTCCAGTCGAAGTACCTTTGCGATGACGTCAACACGATCGTCAGGGATAGAGATACCGTTTTAATCTACGCTAAAACCTGATCGACACCAAACACACATTTCTTCAAATTCAACAAAAGGCCAGAGCTGTAAAAATGATCATAAACCCTTCGTAAATGCACAAGGTGCTCTTCCTCTGTTTCAGAGAAGATGATTACGTCACCCATGTAATAATACACATTGTCATGACCCTTCAAGCATTTGTCCATTTGCATTTGTGCGTTTTTCGCAATGGATGACCGGAAGATCAACACCTCTTCTAGGAAATCGATTGCAAAGGCGATTATCCTCCCAAATGTTAAAGCATGTATTGGATTTCAATATTGTTGGCCATCAGTGATATGCTTCACCTGCATTAAGTATATGACGAAAGGAAAGATGCCCCCTCAAGTTTAAAAAAATGGATTACAATTAAAAGAATCCCCCCCCCCACTTTAAGAATATCTCCAACTCTCCCTTTTATGATGGTAGTTTCTCTTCCACGTGGGGCACAAAAAAGGATTTATTGGTCGGCGGTCTGCTTAAATTCTTATGTTGGCAAAACCACTTTCATTCTTCCGCAATAGTGGGCTTGTGTTTAACACTAGCTGCTATTGCAGTATAAAATGTAACCAACATGTTATCTTTTTTATTAGACTTCAATCAAGAGCTTTTAGATGAAATTCTTAAGACGAGTAGGATAATATCGGTGGTATGTCGAATCAAACACCCCTTATTTCATGCCTTTAAGCAGCTGACCCTGCCCAACATCTATTGGACACACAAGTTACATAATAAACCAACGAAGGCAATAGAATCAGTAGCCAGTTGTCTTCCTTTATTATTCCATGAACTCGAAAGTAAGTTTTAATCGATATTTAAACTCTAAGCTATTAAGTTAGGATAACAGATTTTCCGTGTGCCCTGAATATGTTTTTTGGCGGGCAATTTACCAATGAAGTAACAACTGTTGCTTCATCCCTAAATATCACCATGCAGAAGAATGCAAACCGTACATCGGACGAAACAAATATTACAAAGAGAATGTTGGGAAGTGACGAACCAGTTAAACTGAAAACACGAAGAATGCAAATCTTTGCATCCGATTCGTGGAAGTCCTCCATATTGGAAAACTACATTTGCCATGCTTTGGCGCAAGTTGGTATTGTGTTTTCCGCAGCAGATAGAAGATGACCGGAAATTGTGGAGGCAATATGCGCTCAACAAGGTGTTTCCGTACAGAAGTTTAATTGGGACACTTACTGCATAATACTGCAAGTTAATTAGTTGAAAGCAATCCGGCAACTTCCGCAAGAATGTTTGATCAGAGGGTGCACCATTTTCTCAATGGTATTTTAAAAACAAAGTCGCAACCTATTGGAGACATCGTCGACTTTTTCTTTCGAACCAAAATGCGAGGTGAGAATAGTTTTAATAAACTTATGAATGTCGTCATACGCGTGTTCATGTTGGTCCCATATTCACGCGTTATTTTCGGTTAAAGACGCCCCGCGCTTTTAAAATCCCGATGCAAAAGTGTTTAACTATATTGGTAAACTTCAGTAAATTGCAAACCCATAGCCAAAAACACTCCCGAGTTTCTGTATACCTTTACGCCTTCTTGTAGTTAATATACTACGGGCATGGCACATCGTTTATTATTGTTTAACAGCTCTGTTCCAATTTTTTAATGTTTTTCGATCATTTAAATATATTATAACGGCTTAACCTATGTATAGGGTTAGCACAGGAATTCACACAACAATATTTTTACCGTAACAGATCAAACTTTCCACGTCCGTTTAAGTTCCAAAACGTTTATAAATCGGAAGCACTGGATAAAGAAAAGAAGACCCAAAGAAAAAACGCGACACAGTCCTGGCCAAACGGCCATGGACATAATCAATGAAAAGGATTGCGACGTGGGTGCAGTTGACATTCTTCAGAAGGCAAACATTTTATTTAAAAATTACGTAAAAGCTCATGACATGCTTTTCCAAAAAAGTCGTGACCGTAGCGAATGCTAGGTGAATGTCCACAACCCGGGACTTCCTACGATCTTGGGATGCAAACATGGACATTTAGTATATCCTGGATGCGTCCGGATAAGTCTCCCTCTCATCACCCTCTCGCGAACTACGCCGAGGACAAGACCCAAATAACGTGGACAAGTATTGTTATCGACCCGATAGTTATGATTTCAAGGTTTATGAGCCGGCTAGCTTTGCATCATATGTACCAAAAATCCAGCGCTCGAATACTGGCAAAGTTAACGATGAAGCTGAAGATGCTCGAACAAACAACAGCCGCCCTAGCCGCCTCTCCATAATAACATGGTGTCAATTCAAAGACGATCAAATCAGGCAATTATTCGATTTCCACAATCCGGTTACACCACGTTCTAGGAATACTTTGACACTGTTTGTGGTGATCAATAATGTCCGCCCGGTTGGACTAGCGGTTTAGTGCGTCGCCTTTTAATCGAAAGGTTGCAGGTGCGAAACTGATCGCTAGCTAGTCGATTGTGTCCTTGGGCAAGGCACTTTACGGACATTGCCTGAACCCAGCGGATTAATGGGTTCTACTAAATTGAAGGAACGTGTCTAGCATATATACAACACACTGCAATAGCTCCGGTAACCCGACGATGGGCGCGAGGTGATCTGAAGTTCGCCCGTGTGTTAACCCCCTTGGTTTTCCCATTCACGGGGATAAAGATGAATATCCCATCCTCCTATCCTATCCTAATGGGGAGAAATCGCCTGGTAATAAACCGTTGTCATTAAAATGGCAAAATTTAACAGGTTGGCAAATGCCGAGGACATCTGGGATAAGCTTCCACGAGATGCTGAGCAGCTGCAGGATGGTTGGTCCCAGATTGCTCCTTCCACAGAGCAAACCCCACAAGAAGAGGAAGATGAAGGGTTGGACGAGGGAGGTATAGTACATCTTGAACCAGTGGAGCCTGGTTTGGTCGATGGTAATTAGCGGGAAAAAAAAACCGCATGGCATGGAATAAATGACGCAGTATTTGAACCCGCAGCAGCAGGTTGTGTTTAATTATATTCGGAAATGGTGCTTTAAATATAAAACCGGGTAATATATAGCACTGCCCCTTTCCAATACCGGTGGTGTTTGATCAGGGAAAAGTATGTTAAATAAAAGCATTAAAACAGAAGGCCTTTCATATATTTCATGTTTCTCTTGCTTTGGAAACAATGATAATTGAAGAGGTTTCGATTGTGGATACAACTTTAATGTTGTATATCAGTCAACGTCTAACTCAAATTCTTAGGCAATCAAACCCAAACGCAACTTTTGGTAACATTTCGACTTAAGCTGTCGGTGACTTTTATCAAATCCCTCCCATTTGCGGAACATTACTTTTGAAACCAAAAAAAAAACGTTTATAGTTGGACCTTTTATCACAATTTATAATTTAGGAGCTAAACCAATTATTGCGGCAAAAAAGTAATCGTTTGCTCAGTTGCTTAAACGCGCCATAGTCAACCAAACAAAACCTTTATCTTTTTTAGACCGGAGAACTGCAAAACGATTGGTCGGTTTTCATCCAAATTATTCAAAAGATTGTCTACATATATTTGGTACCAATTCCAAAGTTGACGAACACAATAAAAAAATGCCGGTTGGTTTAAAGAAAAAGAAGTTGTGACTTTAACCGCGGTTGACATTATTATAACTAACAAGGGGCAACATTTTCGTAGCAAAATTCTGGTAACTTATAGTAAAAAAGTCCAAATTTAATATTTGCTTGAGCAATGTTGATGGTTATTTCAAACAAAAGTGTGACAGATGGGCATATAACGGACGTTTTAAAACAATATCGACATCTGCGCATAGTTCACCACCAAAGTCAAAGTATTTAAAAAGTAACACCGCTTTTAAAATTTTGGTTTGTGTAAAACCGGCACCAGTAATTTGCTTTTCTAAACCTAGACATCGGATCTAAAAAATTATACGAGATGCCGTGGTTAATATCCATTTTTTGATCATTAACAATCTAAAGTCGGTGGCTAAATAATATAAATATATTCTCATTTAGGATCTAAACTTTTGTTTATGGACCAAAAAGATGTAAGAGTTGCTGTGTGTTTAGGATAGGATATTCATAGGATATTCATGTTTATCCCCGTGAATGGGAAAACCCCAGGGGTTATCACACGGGCAATCGTCAGATCACCTCGCGCCCATCGTCGGGTTACCGGAGCTATTGCAGTGTGTTGTATGTAATAGACACGTTCCTTCAATTTTTGGTAGAACCCATTAATCCGCTGGGTTCAGGCAATGTCCGTAAAGTGCCTTGCCCAAGGACACAACCGACTAGCTAGCGACCAGTTTCGCACCTGCAACCTTTCGATTGAAAGGCAACGCACTTAACCGCTAGACCATCGGGCCGGGAAAATGCCATCACCAAACCACGTAATCTGCCTATTGTACTGCCCACCCAGCATCAAGCAACCAACAAAAAATATCGTGAAATTACCAGGTCGCCTGACATTTTTATCCAAAAAAATTGAAGCTGACAAAATTATTATAACTGGAGATTTTAATAAAAGTTTATTTACAGAAGAAAAACAACCAATTAATAAGTTATTAAAAACGCAGGTTTTGACCAACACGTGAAAACCCCAACAACAGATGGTGGAACGCTTCTTGATCATATGTATTCCATTAACATAAATAACCTTCACTGTGCCACACTGACAACCTTTTATTTATACCATAACCCGGTATGCTTGTCAATATTCTTATCAGACCACTGCTCCACAGATTACCACTAAATCTAGGCAAGCAAAAATATTTTTTTGTTATACATAGGCTTTAAAATCAAATTTACCTCTTTTTTACGGATTATATGTATATATAAAAACACCTGTGTAAAAACGATACCTTTTATTATTGCATTGCCCATTAAAGTCTTTGCTTCAATTTTAATAATCCTTCTTTATTGGCATATATTTGTGCGATCTTAAAAAGTTTTCAGCTCGAATTACGGATCGCGTAACAGTTGTTCCGGATGTTGCTTCCTCCAAAGTTCCTTCATCCGATGTGGTGGAGAATAAAATATTGAATATCCGCAGGAAACACCGGAGGAATACTACCCAATCACGTGTGTCTGACATGAGACCACAGAGGCTACGAGATAGGATCATTGATTTGTGGGTTGGCAACAGAAATGTGTTCAGTCGTCAAAAACTATTTTAAGGAATTAGGGACCGTATCATGTAGCTTATTACTGCACGTGCCGCTATATGATGCAATGATAATCGAAATGGATATTGGTTTGAAGGAGACTTAGTTCTCACAATTCGGCCACGAGTTCTCTTTGATATTATTCAGTCTTCCAATCAAACGTGTTTACGAAGTATTTTTGAACCGTTTTCTAACAAATACCACGAAATGGCATTTATAGTCGTCAATGATAACCCCGATTACGTAAATCAAGTATAAAGATGGCAATAAATAACTATTACAATATGTTGTTAAATTTCCCCAGGTTTCAAAATATTTTTGCAAGTTCCAAATTAATATAATATCAAACTATTTATAATATGTTAACAACCTTTTTCTTTAACGTTTACATGTTATGTAATTATTTCATTTTTATTGTTTGTCGTCCATTTGCTGCATGTGCATGTGTGTGTGAAACTCGACGCCAGCCACCTCCTCGTGGTGAGTTTTGGGTGGTTACCTGCACGTGTAACCTGCCAAGAGCTGCGCATCTAGTTATAATTCAGAATAAAAAAATAATTTCCCGTCTTGGCATATATAATAGGGTTGTGGATACAACACACAAGTTTTTTTAGTCTAAATTGTTGTGCACTAAAATCGAAAATTAGAAAATATATAATGAAGGTTCTAATACAATTTCTGTTGGCAGTAATGATTTTTTTCTGTTAGCAGTAATAATTAATCTATTAGTAAAACTCTACTTTTTTGTAACAGAGACTTAGAAAAAAAAGTTAATTAACCCGAATTAAAATGGAAATTCGAAAGTGTTTCAAGCAATATGAAAGTGACCGGGCCGCGTTCAAGGAAAGGGCGGAAGAGAGCTCAATTTATGCGTTACTTTAAATCGCTTAAGGACGCGATATTGGGTGTTGGTCGATCAATGGAGAAGATGATGAATTCCGCAGTAAGAAAGGAAAGATCAAATTCCAACCAATTTATCTCTACCAGGGTCGTCCAAGAAAAGATTAACTGCAAGCCGTGATGGAGACGTGTCGAAACTTGCTTTAACGAACGCAATAATACATTTTTGGTGTTGTAAATAAAAATCCTAGTTGAATATTCAATTTGGCGATTTGCTGTATACGATTCAAAACATTCATTTTGTTAAGTTTAAATAGGAAATTATACTTGTTATAGGATAGGAATAGAATATAATATTCAGGTTTATCCGCGTAAATGGGAAAAACGAGGCGTTTGCACACGGGAACAAATGTTGTTTAAAATCTAGCAAACTACATACATACTCGAGGTATATAAAATAAGGAAACGTGCTTGGTAAGGAACCCTGCTAAACTTATACCAGACAAATTGTGTTTTAAGAATAGTGCTGGTTATACCACATTATTAACCGTCCACTTTTAAACTATTTTTGAAATAGATGATAAACTTGTGACCAATGGCAGTGCAGACAATGGTGTTAAGTTTGGTTTTTAATATTTAAAAGACAGTTTTGCCTCCAGCTGTACCTCTAAATACTACACGACCGCTTGGACCGCTTAGGTCGCTTGGAGTGCTTGAATCGCTTGGGTCGCTTACTATAATTCGTAATTATAAAAGCCATGATAGTAATGTTAGGGTTAAAGTTAGTTCTGGGGTTGAGATTAGTGTTTGGGACAGGGTTAGAATTACTTTCCATAATAATCTAAGTGATCCAAGTGCTCCAAGCGATCCAGACGCTCCAAGCGAGCGGTCCTGTAGTATTTAGAGGCACCATCCAGACTTCACTCTAGCGGTATTTGGAGGCGAAACGTCACTAAGGAATAAACGTCAAACATAATTAATTATTGCACATTGATGTAATATGATATGTTATTCAAGTTTATCTCCGAGAAAGGGATCGAGGGGAGTTAACACACAAGTAATCGCCATATTACATCGCTTAATGTTATACAACGCTCGAAAAAGTTTTTCGGCCCTTGGGATGAAAATGAATATCCCATCACACCGTTGCTATCTGTATTATGAAATCAAGGCATTTCTTTATTTAAAACGATTTTAAATTTGTCATTTTTAACGGTTTTTAAGCAATTATAAGTACAAGCAACGCGTTTTGGTATATAATCAGGTACAGGTGTATGAAGTTTGACCGAATTTATTAATTAGATAAATCACACTTTGCAAAGCGAAAATAACCACAAATATATTATATGTCACTCTGTATAGGAAAGGATTAGTATATTCATGTTTATCCCGTGAATGGGAAACCCAAGGAGGTTGTTAACACACAGGCAATCGTCAGATCACCTCGCGCCCACGGTCGGTTTAGCGGAGCTATTGCAGTGTGTTGTGTAGCCTATGATTCACACGTTCCTTCAATTTAGTAGAACCTATTAATCCACTGGGTTCATGCAATGTTCCTAAAGTCCCTTGCCCAAGGACATTACCGTCTAGCTAGCGACAAGTTTCGCACCTGTAACCTTTCGATTGAAAGCCGACGAACTTAACCGCCAGACTAATCGGCCGGACATATAAGATTGAGGGAATCGGATATCCGGATACCAAACAAATGCTTGAATACTGAGTCTACCAAGTATAACATGACCGAACAATCCCAAGTGTGACATTCTTTTGTCATTTTTAAAGCTGCAAAGAAGCCATGTGGTTTGGACTTAACGAAAGTGAAATACAACGCATTTATAACCTGGGGAACCAGCAAACTACTGACAGCGGTGGTTGGATGGTGGGTGGAGTTTTAAACAATGGAATGTTACTAACAGCTAATAAGCGAACATTTCAGGTTTTTCAGTGTCGGACGGATGGGTTGAAACATTTTTTATCGAAAATTTTCTATGGGTTGAATATCAGGGGATGTTAGGACCTTAGCAACCAGTTCTGGTTCTTAAAATGTATCACTTATCATAGTTAATAAGAATAAATCTCAATTTAGGAAACGAAAATCTTCATGCGTTATGCGACGCACTAAACCACAAGACTAATCGGTCAGACTATATGATTACCGTATTACGTTGCGTGCTTATTGAAATGCAAAACTATTGGAGACACAGTGATATAAAATTAAACTAGGATAGGACGATATTCATGTTTATCACCGTGAGTGGGAAATTAATTCGCGGGGTTCGGGCAATTTCTTCAAAAAGTTTTTTTTCAAAAACAAGTTTTATGATTTCCACAACTACTAGAATAGATTGACAAATTTTTAAATAAAAATTATTTGTGAATAACCATTCAAAATACACTGTCTATTCCGGAAGCTAAGATAAATAAACCGAACTTCCGGCTCAAATAGCCGTATGTAAACTTGGTTATAATGTTGCTACCATTCGTATGTTTGTTACGCTGTCAACAGTCTGCAAAGTATTTTGTTAACAAAGTACGAAGTTGGTAGATATCATTGTTGTTAGATGGGGCAATATCTACGAAGCATGTTTTATTTTATTGTCTTCTTTATTTTGTCGTCGATTTCACCTTGTTGCTCTACAAACTCTCACGAAATTGGTGGGGAATCGCACCGAGAGAAACGATCCATGGTGCCCTTGAAGTTAGAAATACCATCGGCCCAAGAACAGCAGGAAATATTAAACCTGACAAACACCGCAAAATCAAGACTTGGAGCAAGCAACGCGCATAGACTGTATTGGGATCAAAATCTGCTTCAATTAGCTGTGAACCTAAGTAGTCGATGTAATTTGGCTTCGGCGATACGCCAGCATTCTGGTAGTCTGACCGACATTACTTACTTAGCGCGAACAACCGCAAAAATAGTAACTTGGCTATATTTTATTAACCTTACTCTTAAAAATGGAAAAACCTATAATTTCACAACTAACCGTTGCGAATCCAACAGTTGCTTACTTTACAGAGTTCTTATTAATGCACGTTCTACAAAGATTGCGTGTGCAGGGGTTCAAAACTGTGTCAACGGCACGAGACACAGAAACCTGTGCCTGTTAAGCACAAAACGAAGGGATGCAGCAAACAGGCCTTACATTAGAGGCATTCCATGTTTCAACTGCACCAGCGATTATATCTGCGAGAACAAACTCTGCGTGCTTTCGAATGCTACCACCATGCCCCAATCATCAACCAGTGGATCAATAACCTTCTATTCCAATGGAACCACAACTCCTAACCCACCAACCTGTGGTTCAAAAGCCATTGTTCCTCCTCGAAGTTTCTTCTTCTTTCTAACGATCATTCTATCTTTCCTACTATAACAAGGGATCAATATATCTTTTATGCTGGTTCAATGTATTCATACCGTATATGCTGTGTATGTCAGAATAAAATAAACATATGATTAATTCTCGTTACCAAAGTTGATATCTGTTTACTTTGCTCATATGTGATGATAAAGAGTTGGGAGGTTTTGACAAGTTTCTACTGATGTAAGGACTTCTTTATAAACGGCTTTCAGACCCGTGACATTAGATATTACGCAAAGGCATTAATTAGCAATTATCCAACAGTAATCAAAATTACTACGGGTTCAAAAGTAGCCCAAGATACGCAAGCAATGGCAATGCCGAACGCGCAGTGAAGACCGTCAAACTTTTGAAAAGTGAACGAACCCATACTTGGCTCTGCTTTGCTACCGCAGTCCACCACTGTAATTCGGCTTCTCGGATCTGAATCTACTCCGAATAATAAAAAAAACGGCACAACTTTTGCATATAGACGTTTAAATATATTTCAAAGCTGGCAAATTTGTTTAACGAGCCAACTTTCGAACCCGTGGTGGGTTCGTTACTCTGGCCGTTTTTTGTATAGGAGTAGGTATATATGTTTCGGTGGCCTTTGGCCACCCGACCGTACTCAAAGCTGGCACTAACCACCGGGTACTTATATTCACACAGTATAAGCAGCGTAGTGGGGAAGTGCTTGTCACCAGTTTGCTCACACGATGGCGCAACCAACAAAGCAGCAGACCAGCTTTACGGGTTTTAATTTTTTAGACCAGTGAATCTCAACTTTTTGTCTTGAATGTAGTCAAGTAAATTTCATTTTACAATTGTTTTTATACCACAAAAATAGGCTCATGAATAATAATTTATCAGAACATGAAAGCATATCAGAGCCGGTGGCCAGGAAAGAGAGTTTTGTTCAACTTGTGAGTGTGTTTTATGAGTTTGCTTTTCATGTTAGTACTCATGGAACCGGTTGGTCTGACTTGTAATTGTTATTGGCTTTACTTACCTGTTCTTACTTATCATTTATATGTCCATCTGCATAGTTTGGTGGGTATCTTTCTGTCCAAATATGAAAAGTAACGCCTTGTTCCTCCGACTAGCCTGGAATTTTCGCGCACTGTGCTATGAAGTTTGATTTTTGCTTCGTAATTCCGGTAAAATCAGTTTATTCGGTGAACTTTTTTGTATGATATTGAACAGACAAAACGATATTGTACAGCCAAACATTGAAATCCATAATAACTTATCGTACTAGAGTAAAAGTGGGACGGCGCATGTGACGATATTCGTTGGTGTACCGAGGTGACGGGTCTTATACGTTCTTACATTCGTAGAAACTTGTCAAACCCCACTCTGCACTGTGGTACATCATCACATATCAGCAAAGTAAACAGATATGAACTTTGGTATACAATGATTATTCATATGTTTATTGTATTTTGAGGTATACATAGCAGGTATAAATACATTGAACCAACATAAAAGATATATTGATCCCTTGTTATAGTAGGAAAAGTATAATGATCGTTAGAACAAAAACTAAACTTCGAGGAGGAACAATGGCTTTTGAACCACAGGTAGGTGGGTTAGTAGTTGTGGTTCCATTGGAATAGAAGGTTATTGATCCACTGGTTGATGATTGGGGAATGGTGGTGTCATTCGAAAACACGCAGAGTTTGTTCTCGCAGATGTAATCGCTGGTGCAATTGGAACATGGAATGCCTCTTATGTAAGACCTGCCTGCTTCCCTTCTTCCTGTTTTTAACAGGCACGCTGTTATATGCCTGGTACCGTTGAGGCAGTTCTCAATCCCTGCACAGGCAATTCTTGTAGAAAGTGCATTAATAAGAATTGTAAAAGAAAAGCATCTGCTGGACCCGCACCGGTCAGTTGTGTAGTTATATTTTTCCCCACTTTCAAGAGTCTCGTTGATAAAATCTTTCAAAATTACTACCGTGTCCGTTGTTTGATAGAACCAAAGAATGTCGTCTAATCTTCCACTTTGTGTAAGATTCCTTCCGGAAGAAACCACCTGACATCCACCAATCAATTCCACAACCAAAGAAACCAGATTTTGATCCCAGTACAGTCTATGCGCGTTGCTTGCTCCAAGTCTTGATTTTGCGGTGTTTGTCAAGTTTAATATTTCCTTCTGTTCTTGGGGCGATGGTATTTCTAACTTCAAAGGCAGCATGGATCCAACGTTGTGAGAAGGTGAAATCGACGACAAAATAACGAAGACAACGATAAGGTAGAACATGCTACTTAGATATTGTTTTGGTTTCCACGATAAACCACGAAGCAGGACCTTTAACACAAAATTGAAAAACGGGAAAAATTCCAATCAATTATTCGCCCTAACAACAATGATATCTACCAACTTGGTACTTTGTTAACAAAATACTTTGCAAACTGTTGACAGCATAACGAACATACGAATGGTAGCAACATTATGACTAACTTTGTATACGACTATTTGAGCCGGAAGTTCGGTTTATTTACGTTAGCTTCCTGAATAGACGGTGCATTTTATGTGGTCACCAATGATATGAAATTAAAATTGTTGTTGTGTACATTAAAAACTAGGATAGGATATTCCTGTTTTTTTCCTTTGAATGGAAAAACACAAGTGGTGTGAGCACACGGGGAATCTTCAGATAACCTTGCGCCCATCGTCGTCGGGAGATCGGAGCTATTATAGTATGTTTGTACATGATTCAGACATTTCTTTAATTTTGCCAAAAAATAAAGGGGTCCATGAAATGACAGTTAAGTGACCGAGCCCAAGGACACAACTAGCTAGCGACCAGTTTCCGATCTGCAACCTATCGGGTTAAGTGCGAATCGCTGGTACAGATGAAACAACAAACGCCTCCCTTATGACACACCTTCTTGTCCCCTATGTAACTACTAGTTCAAATATAATTGAATATCTGAGTATATCCCCGAAAATATTTGCATTATCTGTCCGTATTTAGATTCTGGCGATCGGATATATCACCAGCGTGACGCAGAAAAATAGGAAAAGAAATAAAACGAAGTAAAATTAATATGTGTCCGTCAAACACAAAACGAAAGGAGCAACAGTGGTTAAAACTCGTCTAAAATTCGGAATAAATCTTACACAAAGTGGAAGATTTAGCGACATTCTTTGGAGCGCACGATATAGCGATTTGGCTTTATATGTTCGAATCCGCCTCGGGTATACAAGCTGTGGAATAACATACTGTGCACCTCGGAAAATACACTGATGTTATCCTGACAATTATGTCTGTTTTACATGCGGTGTGAATCTGCTATAAGATTCCGTAATAAAACTAGAGAGTGTCAACCACGTGTTTAACCACCACCATTTGTAAAACACATTTTGTATGCCATATATTCATGCTACAGGGTCCCTAACCACAATTTGTATTTTATACACTGAACATGTAGTTTGTTTCTGCAAGCATAAACGCATGGGTCCCATAGTTGTCCAAACAAACTTCTTTTTAATGTGTACTTAAAAAAAGAATAAACATCTTAATTTACAAACATTTTACCTTAAATGTTTTAAATTAAACCTTTTTAAGCGCTATAATGAAATAAAGGAAATTCCCCTAGGTTTAGTAGATGAGTTTCTGTTTTTACATATGTTGGCCATGTTATGTAAAAATTCTTAAAGTTTTAATGTGATTTGTCGGATCCTTGTTGGAGATGTCAGTGCGATATGGCATGCCTGTCACAATCATAATTCAGGAACATATCTTCGTTTTTAGGGGAATTACTCTAAGCAAATGTTTTCTTTCTTTTAATTGGCCTAAAGTGTCTAATGGTCTAACATTTAACAAAATCTGATCAAAATTAGAGCAGCCGTTCAAGCGCTATGCCCAAAAAATCTAATTTATTAGTAAAAAATGTTTTGGTTTTTAACGTCTCAGGGGAATTTCCCTAGATTCATTATCCAAAAGTTTGGTTTCTGCTTATCTAGACCATGTTCTGATACAAAATTCAAATTTTTATTGCGATTTCATTACTTGCATTTTTTATTGCATTTTATTGCATTACATTATTTTTTTATTGCATTTTATTGCATTACATTATTTTAGGGTACTTCCCTGGGTAATTATTTTATTTCTTTTAAGTGTTAAATCAGTGACTAATGCACTTACATTCCACCAAATTTGATTTAAATTGGAGCAGCCGTTCAAGCGCTATGGCCTAAAAAGCTAATTTTTTAGAAAAAAATGACCGTTTTGGTTTTTAACGTCCAAGGGGAATTCCCCTAAATTTATTACCCAAATTTTTGGTTTCTGCATATCTAGGCCATGTTGTCTAAAAATCACCAAGTTTCATTGCGATTCCATTATTCCTTCTGGTAGATGTCGGGGCGCCATGCCATACCTGTCAAGCGTTTAACGAAGAAAAAAAAAGAAAAAAAAAACGAAAAAAAACGGACAAAAACAATATGTGTCCCAATTTTTCAAATGTTACCCATAATAAATACAATACTTGTTTCTGTACCCCGACAATAGATGTTGTTTACTGGTGAAATTGGAATGCACTTTTTCGATGTAGTCTCGTTGTCTGTATAATAAAAATATTACTTCGGTTTTCTTCGAAATTCGTTCGTCACAAAACGAAGCCAATGGGTGGTTGAAGCAAACCAGATGTAGTGGCTGATTATTTAATATACTAGAGAGTGTGAACCACGTGTTTAAACAACACTGTTTGTAAAAACACATGTTGTATACCCTATATTTATGCTACAGGGTCCCTAACCACAATTTGTCTTTCATACACTGAGTATGTAGTTTGTTTCTGCAAGCATAAACGCATGGGTCCCATAGTTAACAGACCAAACTTATTTTACATGTTTAGTTAAATAAAGAATAAACGTTTTAAATTTACGAACATTTCACCACAAATGTTTTAAATTATAGCTTCTTTTCAAGCGCTGTAGTGAAATAAAGCTAAATTTCCAAAACGGCCCGATTTACTTTTTCATGATTTCAGGGAATTCCCCTAAGTTTGGTAGCTAAGTTTCTCTTTTTACATAAGTGAGTCATGTTATGTAACAATTCTTAAAGTTTTAATCTGATTTGTCGACTTTTTGTTGGAGAGTTAGTGCGATATGGCATGCCTGCCACAATCATAAATTATGGCCACAAAATCTAATTTATTAGAAAAAAAGCGTTATGATTTTTAACGTCTGAGGGGAATTCAGCTAGATTCATTACCTACATTTTTTATTTCTGCATAATTAGACCATGTTGTCTTACAAATGTCCAATTTTCATTGCGATTTCATTACTCCTTTTGGTAGATGTCGGGGCGACATGGCATGCTTGTCACAATCATGATTTGAGACCATATCCTATTTTTGGGGGTATTTCCCTAGGTAATTTCATTATTTCTTTTAAGTGTTAAATCAGTGACTCATGCACTTACATTCCACCAAATCTAATTTAAATTGTAACAGCCGTTCAAGCGCTATGCCCAAAAAGGCAATTTTTTTAGAAAAAAATAGCGTTTTGGTTTTTAACGTCCCAGGGGAATTCCCCTGGATTTATCACCCAAAATTTTAGTTTCTGCATATCTAAACCATGTTGTCTAAAAAGTGTCCATATTTCAATGCAATTCCATTACTCCTTCTGGTAGAATGTTGGGGCGACATGGTATGCCTGTCACAAATATGATTTGAGTACAAAATTTTATTTTTTAGGGGGTTTTCCTAGGTAATTTTTTTATTTTTTCCAAATGTTAAATCAGTGCCTAATGCACTTACATTCCCCCAAATTTGATTGAAATTGGAGTAGCCGTTCAAGCGCTATGCCCCAAAAAGGTAAATTTTTCATAAAAAAAACCGTTTTGGTTTTTAACCTACTAGGGGAATTCCCCTGGATTTATCACCCAAAATTTTGGTTTTTGCATATTTAGACCATGTTGTTTAGCGAAAGGGTAAGTTTCATTACGATTCGATTATTCCTTTTGGTAGATGTCGGGGGGCCATGCCATGCCTGTCAAACCTTTGACGAAAAAAAAAAAAAAAAAAAAAAAAAAAAAAACGGACAAAAACAATATGTGTCCCATTTTTCCAAATGGGACCCATAATTAGTTGGAGAACTCAGGTCAGGTTCAGTGCTACAGATATAAGCACGCAAACCACCCACAAAAGGACGTGTTTCTCCACATTCCTAACCACGATTAGTATTTTATACACCGAGTATGTAGTATGTTTATGCAAGCATAAACGGAATCATGATTGTGACAAGCATGCCATGTTGCCCCACATATACCAAAAGGAGTAGGCTACTGGAATCGCAAGAAAACTTTGCAATTTGTTAGACAACATGGTCAAGATATGCAGAAACCAAAATGTTGGGTGCTTGATAAATCTATTAAAAACCAAAACGGATTTTTTTTCTAAAAATTTACCTTTTTTGGCATAGCGCTTGAACAGCTGCTTCAATTGTAATCAGATTTGGTGAAATGTAAGTGCATCAGCCACTGATTTAAAACTTGGAAGAAAAAAAATACAGGGGAAATACCCTAAAAGCAGGATTTTGTTCTCAAATTATGATTGTGAGAGGCATGCCATGTCGCCCTGACATTTACCAAAAGAAGTAATGGAATCGCAATGAAAATTTGTCATATGTCATATATATATTAGCGGCCACGTCTTAATATATTAATACTTAATAATTGATTGTTTTTTGAGATTGGAAATGGTTACTGTGTAGTAATTTAAGGACTGCCCGCGTGTAGGTATTAAGGCCTGTAATATTCATATGTATATTTCTTTACGCCCCTTTCAAAATTCTTTAGCATTTTAATACCATTCCCCTAGTAACCCGAGAGTGGAAATGGGTATCATGTTAACAAATGTCGTTTTAACAGTCGATTTTAGTTTTACTTACCTGTAATGCGTCGATGATATATACGTCTGTCCTGTAGAAGTATAGTGAAAGACGACGGCATTTTTTCAAATTGGATTAAACAGGGTGTTCAGTCCCTGGACTATATATAAATACCGTTAAACGGTTGAACGGTCATATGGGTCCACAGAAATGCGATACCATTTGTTACTTTAATATCTAGCTTTCCCTTAAAACCCTACGAAGGCATAATGTATAATTGGAAGACCTAAATTAGATCACATCAAATTACATTCCTGTTACATTTTCTTTTAAAATATTTAATAAAACAACGTCGACAGCTTCAATAGCACCTAGATAAAACACTTAATTCCACCACTTATGAACTTTCTGCTAAAGTTCTAGTTCTCCAAACATTGTTATTTTGACACAAAAAAATCTGAATGTGTTTACTGTTTCACGTTATATTATTACGTAATAATTCGTATTACCTCTCTGTCTTCTGCGCAAATGAATGCTGCTAGTTTGCTAAGTTGTAAATTGGAGAGTTTGATGTTTTAAATTTTGCATATATATATGGAGGGAGGTCTATGTTTTAAACAACGACTTATAATTAATCGTATTTTAGGTCTGTTTATTTAAAGGTAGTATTTTGTAAGTAAGTAGGCTAATTTTTGTTGCTTATAGCCTACAACTGTGAAAGTAACAATGTTACTATATATAGTGTTTGAAACCGTTTATATGATCGGATAGCTTGATAACTTAATACAAACAAACACGAAGGAAAAATTGTATAAAATTGTCTCCACCGAACCTAGAAAATTAAAAAAAGCAATACCTTACATACATGGCCCACAGAATATCCCTTATTAAATATCCAGAGATTCTGACCAGATATACG
>CH003262.1:60887-93546 GCA_000149265.1 Ciona savignyi
AAAAAGTGTCCATATTTCCATGCAATTCCATTACTCCTTCTGGTAGATGTTGGGGCGACATGGCATGCCTGTCACAATCATAAATTCCGAACAAAATCTAATTTTTGGGGTATTTCCCTAAGTATTTTTTTTTATTTCTTTTAAGTGATAAATCAGTGACTAATGCTCTTACATTCCACCTAATCTTATTTAAATTGGAGCACCCGTTCAAGCGCTATGCTACCAAAAGCTAAATTTTTCATAAAAAAATACCATTTTGGTTTTTAACCTCCCAGGGGAATTCCCCTTGATTTATCGCCCAAAATTTTGGTTTCTGCATATCTAGACCATGTTGGCTAACGAATTGCGAAGTTTCATTACGATATCATTATTCTTTGTGGTAGATGTCGGGGCGACATGCCATGCCTGTCAAACCTTTGACGAAAAAGAAAAAAAAAGAAAAAAAAACGGACAAAAACAAAATGTGTCCCAATTTTTCAATTGGGACCCATAATAAAGCTAAATTTCCCAAACGGCCCGATTTAGTTTTTCATAATTTCGGGGAATTCCCCTGAGTTTAGTAGATAAGTTTCTGTTTTTACATAAGTGAGTCATGTTATGTAACAATTCTGAAAGTTTTAATCTGATTTGTCGACTTCTTGTTGGAGATGTCAGTGCGATATGGCATGCCTGTCACAATCAAAATTTAGGAACATATCTTTGTATTATGGAAATTAACTTAATTAAATGTTTTCTTTTTTAAATTGGCACAAAGTTTCTAATGTTTTAACATTTTACGGAATTTTATTAAAATTAGAGCAGCAGTTCAAGCGCTATGGCCACAAAATCTAATTTTTTAGAAAAAAAACGTTTTGATTTTTAACGTCTGAGGGGAACTTCCCTAGATTTATTACCCAAATTTTAGGCTTTTGCATATTTAGACCATGTTGTCTTACAAATGTCCAATTTTCATTGCGATTTCATTACTCCTTTTGGTACATGTCGGGGCGACATAGAATGCTTGTCACAATAATGATTTGAGACCATATACCATTTTTGGGGTGTTTCCCTAGGTAATTTCATTATTTCTTCTAAGTGTTAAATCAGTGACTAATGCACTTACATTCCACCATTTTAGAAAAAATAGCGTTTTGTTTTTAACGTCATAGGGGAATTCCCCTTGATTAATCACCCCAAAATTTTGGTTTCTACATATCTACACCATGTTGTCTAACAAGTTTTATTACGATTCCGTTATTCCGTCTGGTAGATGTCGGGGCGACATGGCGTGCCTGTCACAATCATAATTTCAGAACAAAATCTAATTTTTTGGGGTATTTCCATAAGTAATTTTTTTTATATCTCTTTAGTGATAAATCAGTGACTAATGCACTTACATTCCACCCAATCTTATTCAGATTGAAGCAGCCGTTCAAGCGCTATGCCTAAAGCGCGAATTTTTCATAAAAAATACCGTTTTGGTTTTTAATCTCCCAAGGGAATTCCCCTTGATTTATCACCCAAAATTTTGGTTTCTGCATATCAAGACCATGTTGTCTAATAAATGACAAAGTTTCATTGCAATCCCATTATTCCTTCTGGTAGATGTCGGGGCGACATGCCATGCATATCAAGCGTTTGACGAAAAAAAGCGGACAAAAACAATATGTGTCCCAATTTTTCAAATGGGACCCATAACTAAGAGGAGCTATGAAGGTATGACATTAAGTAGTACATGATTCGCGATTTAATTCAACAAATAACGCATTCATTAATTTTTGTAATAAATAATAAACCAATCAAAATGAATAATTTATTAGGATGGTGTATTCTGTCGGACAGAAAAAAATGTTGAATCAGTTGCCAAAATATAAATCTGCAATTGTAAGCATGTTCAAATTGACTTAATTATTTTGTTCGTGGAAAACTGCTGGTTCCTTTTAAAGTTCACAGATGAGTTGGTTGCGTTATCCGTTCGGCCACCAACATTATGCATTTTGCATGAATTAAATATTTACATTGTAACTGTATGAAAACTATTACAAGAAGTATATACACTGATGTGAATAACGTCAACTTTTTATTAAAAAAATGTCATTTATGCTTAGAGAAAACCAGGTTTGGTAATCGTTATTTATCTTCATGCAGGTTGAGATTTATCTTATTGCTAGGCTTCTCTTGGTATGAACTTCATCTCGATAAACTTCATTGAGTATTCAAAACCATGAAAACCTTTCCAACTTGCTGCTTGGATGGATGTCGTTTGGCACTTTAAATACTCCCCGTTCAAGTTGGAATAGTGACATTTAGAATACCACCAAGCTCCATGATTTTGGATAGCGCAGTTAACACTAGAGGAATCGTTGTCCTCGTCCTTAGTGCTGAAGGGAAAACCGCTGTGGGGGGAAAGTGAATCTCCTGCGGATATAAAGTTTGAAGCGATTAGGAATTTCCTAACCTTATCTCTTCTCATTATTACCTGCATTTCCAGAGTAACCTGACACGTTTAAAGTATATTTTTCCTTAGCGGTTCCGATGGAAAAGGAGCTGTTCATACGAAATACATTATTAGGTTAATTATAATCTTTTTTTGTTCGTTGGCCTACCTGTATTTTGCAAATTTTCTCACGTGTTCACAATCTCCTAATTCAATCCGTAATTCATATTGCCCAGATAGAGTTAAAGCATGAATATTTTCGTTTCCTAAATGTAGATTTAATCTTATTAACTATTTTAAGTGATACATTTCAACTAATTAAAATTTGGGCGCACCCAACCAGAATTCGTTGTTAAGGTTTCCAAACATTCCTTGATATTCAATCCACGTTCGATAAAAGTTTTCAGAACCATTCGTACGACGCTGAAACACCTGGAATGTTGATTTATTAGGGGTAAGAGTCACATTCCAATGATTAAACTTCACCCACAATCCAACCGCCGCTGTCAGTTGTTTGATCGCAGTAAACTTTCAAACTTTTCTGATTTTCCGGGTTATATATAAGTTGTATTCCACTTTCGTTGAGTCCAAACCGTAATGCTTCTTTGCAGCTTTTGGGCAATCCTAAACGAAGGAATAAATTAGAAAATACTTAAGAATGTCAAACTTGGGAGTATTCAGTCATCCTATACTTGGTAGTATAAAAAGTATCGTGTAGTATCCTTGTGCTGATTTGATAAATCCTTTTTACAAAACTTATCTTGTAGATATACCTATAGATGTCTAGACTAAGTCTAGTTACTCACCTATGTAAATCACCCAATCCACAATTAGCGTAGTGTCCCAGCCTGTGGGCTCGTCGGTTCGCACAAGTTCAAACAAAAAACCGTGGATAAAAATTTCTTCCACAGTCAAGTTAAATTTATGAGAAAGGTTTGAATCTTTGGGCCTTGCTGTAGCAATTACCACATTTGGGGCAGAACTTAGGCACGCATTGTACTTAACAATAGCCTTTCGTTTTTGGACTAGTGAATCCGATTGTAGCTCTGAGCTTCCTCTTTGGGACGTTGGTTTCTCTGTAATGTATAGGATTAATAAATTATACACTATTCGTAAGAAAATAATTTAGTTACCTGCTGCAACAATGTACAGACCACAAAAGATTATTAAGAGAGTTAAGCATTTCATGATTTGTGGTTTGGAACCGATCGTGGTCTTACAACTGACCTGCAAAAAAGTTGCTACACTTAAGCCTCGCAATAAAACAAAACGTTTACTTTTAAAACGAATATAGTACAACCTATATATTGAAAGATGAGTAGACTATTAAATTGATTGTGAAAATCCAGTTAAATGACAAACAAATATATGACGTCAAAACCCCATAAACCAATGTTCGTTAAAATTCAGTGAAAACTTAGAACTTACTGTCCGTGACGTAGACACACGTTTTCAATGACCATGTTATTATACAAAGTGACATAAAGTATAGCTGTGGTTATTTTCGTTTAGCATGGTGTAATATATCCTATAGCGGTATAGCCTAACTAATTACAGTCAAATTTTATACACCTGTACCCAATAATACAATATACCACAACGCGTTTCTCGAATTTTCAACTGATTTAAACCTTTTATAATGACAAATTTAAACACGTTTTGATTAAAGACGACATTCTTTCAATGTACAGACAGCTACTGTGTGATATGAATCATGTTGATCCCTGAGGTCGAGGAAACTCTTGTCGAGCGTTACCGGAGCTATTGCAGTATGTTGTATATGATAGACACGTTCCTTCAATTTGGTAGAACCCGTTAGGCAATGTCCGTAAAGTGCCTTGCCCAAGGACACAACCGACTAGCTAGCGACCAGTTTCGCACCTGCAACCTTTCGATTGAAAGGCGACGCACTTAACCGTTAGATCAACGGGCCGGCCAAAAAATTTATACTGTTTTAGTACAACCCATTTTACGACTTGATCTATATTCTATAGGTAATGTCCGTGATGTAACGCGTATTTTTTGTTGAAAATTTGAGTATGTAACGTGTATTTAGACGCTTTTAACATCATATTCAAAGTTTTAGAACTGTTATCTAAAAATGTACTAGATGTTTTTTGTCTAATCATGAAATGTTTAACTATCTTTAAAATACCCAACGATATACCTCATAGTTATCCCAAAATTCGACGTAATATTAAAAAAATTATGCAGAATATATTAGTTAAACGGTTGTACTATACAAATCTGACACAGGCATCCATAGTATGTTTTGGTAATTACGGGAACCATTAGATATAAAACAAAACTGTAGCAGTCGGGTATATTTTGACATTTCCAGTTAAAAGGATTGTTCTACAATTATTTGTTTATTAAACAGGAAGTTTTTAGGTCATATTTAAGTTGGTAATAAATAATAAATCTATTATCATGATATGATAAGCCTCTTGGTAGCCTCGTCAGCCTAAATAACGGGATACTTGATCGTCAGCCTAAATCACGTGGGAAAATCGTATATACCGTAAAACCTCTATTTCACCGCCATGGCGCTCTAATTTTTAGCTTTTCCTTGAAAGTGACGTTCTATTATAAATGACGTTCAATTAGATTGGCGCTCTATTTTTCGACTAGCTGGTCAAAATTTTGAAATGAAATTAATTAACTAGAGAGTGTCAACCACGTGTTTAACCACAACTATTTGTAAAACACATGTTGTATGCCATATATTCATGCTACAGGGTCCCTAACCACATTTTGTATTTTATACACTGTGTATGTAGTTTTTGTTTCTGCAAGCATAAACTCATGGGTCCCATAGTTATCAAACCAAACTTCTTCTCCGTGTGTAGGTAAAAAAGAACAATCGTGATAGATTTACAAAGATTTCATCTGTGGGCTCGCGCTTTCTTAGAAGCTGATTGCTTGAAGTTTGCTGAGCTTGTTTAGGCTGGCTGCCTAACGGTCTCTGACGAGCTGCGCAGCAGAGAGTCTATAAATTCACTCTCCACAGATCGCCTACAAATAATTATTGTAGCCACGATTTGTACTGTCTTAATCTCAAACTCGAAGTCTAAAACTCTTGATTCACTTTAGTTGTATTCTGCGTCTTGCGACTCAAGTTACTTAGTACGTCATTCAGCATGACGCAAGTTGTATAGTCTAAGGTACGTTATACAGCATGACGCAAGTTATCTCAAGTACGTTATTGTAGGTTAATTTTAGTAGGTTATATAAATTTCCAGAATATATAGGGAATTTACAAGGTGCGAAAAGTTTACGTGCCAGACGTTTCACATCTGCACGTTTGACTAACTGTGGGGAATTGGGTGAAAAAACTATGTTAATGATTTAAACGGCAAAAATACAAAAGGCCCGTACAAGGTGATAATTACGTACAAAGTAATAAAACGTGAGAGTCGGTAAACTTGAAACGCAAAAAAACGACGTTAAAATACAAAATATTTTAGACATAAATTAAAACAAATATATACTATACGAAATGCTACACATCACAAATGTTTTAAATTAAAGCTTTTTTTAAGTGCTGTATTGAAATGAAGCTAAATTCCTTAAACAGTTCGATTTAGTTTTTTATGGCTTCGGGGAATTCCCTATGAGCTTGGTAAACAAGTTTCTGTTTTTACATATATGGGTCATGTTAACTATCAATTCTTAAAGTTTTAATCCGATTTGACGAATCCTTGTTGGAGATGTCAGTGCAATGTGGCATGCTTGTCACAATCATGAGTCCGGAACATATCTTCGTTTTTAAGGGAGTTACCCTAAGTAAATGTTTTCTTTCTTTTAAATGACACAGGGTGGATAACGATCTAGCATTTCACAAAATCTGATTAAAATAAGAGCAGCCGGTTAAACGTTATTTTCCGAAAAGCTATTTTTTTAGAAAAATAACCGATTTAGATTTTAACGTCTTCGGGGAATTCCCCTAGATTTATCACCCACAATTTTGCTCCTGCGTATCTAGACCATGCTGTCTAACAAATAACAAAGCCTTAATACTATTTTATTATTCCTTCTGGTAGATGTCGGGGCGTCATGCCATGCCTCTCACAATCATGATTTGAGAACAAAATCTTATTTTTTAGGGTATTTCCCTAGATATTTTTTTATATTTTTCTAATTGTTAAATAAGTAGGTAATGCACTTACATTCCACCAAATCTTATTCAAATTGGAACAGCCGTTTAAGCGCTATGCCACAAAAAGCTAAATTTTTCATAAAAAATACCGTTTTGGATTTTAACCTCCCAGGGGAATTCCCCTTGATTTATTACTCAACATTTTGGTTTCTGCATATCTAGACCATGTTGTCTAACAAATGGCTAAGTTTCATTACGATTCCATTATCCCTTTTGGTAGATGTCGGGGCGACATGCCATGTCTGTCACAATCATGATTTGAGAACAAAATTTTATTTTTTAGGGTATTTCCCTATAGGTAATTTTTTTTATTTTTTCCAAGTGTTAAATCAGTGTTTAATACACTTACATTCCACCAAATCTTATTCAAATTGGAGCAGCTGTTTAAGCGCTATGCCACAAAAAGCTAATTTTTTTATAAAAAATACCGTTTTGGTTTTTAACCTCCCAGGGGAATTCCCCTTGATTTATCACCCAAAATTTTGGTTTCTGCATATCTATACCATGTTGTCTAACAAATGGCTAAGTTTCATTACGATTCCATTATTCCTTCTGGTAGATGTCGGGGCGCAATGTCATGCCTGTCAAACCTTTGACAATAAAAAAAAAAAAAAAACGGACAAAAACAATGTGTCCTAATTTTTTAATTGGGACCCATAATTAGAGCAGCCGTTCAAGCGCTATGCCCCCAAAAGCTAATTTATTAGAAAAAAACGTTTTGGTTTTTAACGTCTTATGGGAATTCCCCTGGATTCATTACCCAAAATTTTGGTTTCTGCATATCTAAACTCATGTTGTCTAACAAATACCAAAGCTTGATTGCGATTCCATTACTTCTTTTGGTAGATGTCGGGGAGAAATGGCATGCTTGTCACAATCATGATTTGAGAACATATCCTATTTTTTAGGGTATTTTCCTAGGTAATTTTTTTATTTCTTCTAAGTGTTAAATCAGTGACTAATGCACTTACATTCCACAAAATCTGATTCAAATTGTAACAACCGTTCAAGCGCTATGCCCAAAAGAGGCTATTTTTTAGAAAAAAATAGCGTTTTGGTTTTTAACATCCCAGGGGAATTCCCCTTGATTTATTACCCAAAATTTTGGTTTCTGCATATCTAAACCATGTTGTCTGAAAAATGTCCAATTTTCATTGCGATTCCATTACTCCTTCTGGTAGATGTTGGGGCGACATGGCATGCCTGTCACAATCATGATTTTAGTACAAAATCGAATTTTTTAAGGTATTTCCCTAGGTAATTTTTTTATTTCTTTTAAGAGTTAAATCAGTCACTAACACACTTAATTTTCACCAAATATGATTCAAATTAGAGCAGCTGTTCAAGCGCTATGCCACAAAAAGCTAAATTTTTCATAAAAAATACCGTTTTGGTTTTTAACTTCCCAGGGGAATTCCTCTTGATTTATTACCCAAAATTTTGGTTTCTGCATATCTAGATCATGTTGTCTAATAAATGACTAAGTTTCATTACGATTCCATTATTCCTTCTGGTAGATGTCGGGGCGCCATGCCATGCCTGTCAAGCGTTTGACAAAAAAAAAGAAAAAAAAAAAAAAACGGACAAAAACAATAGGTGTCCCATTTTTTCAAATGGGACCCATAATTAAGTTCAGCATAAAGCCCTGCTTTTGCCGTAACCGTCCACACCATTGTTAACTAAACAAGGAGCAATGTAGCCACTTGACTGCAGAATAAAACAAACCACTACTTGAAATCAATTTTAATTGTTTAATACAAACAACACATATATGTACTTCGTAAAAGCTATAACGAGTGCTACAATAGTGGGTGTTTGGCACCGTATAGTGGCGGAAAAAATACAAAGGGATTTCTTTATTCAGCCTGAAACGAATCGTTTGTTGATACAGTGCTTCACAAACAGGAACTTCAAACATTTGAGGAAATAATTCCCCACGTTATAAGAATGTTCAATGTAATAACATTATGTAAACTTGTCCAGCGTTCTGATACCACAAATGTATTTTTACAATAACAGATATGAAAAGAAGCACCAGATCACGAAATGGTGGAAAAAACAGTTTGAAACCACTGCTAATATCATTCCAAGTACAAATAACACAGTGTAATAGCTGGAATAACCGTCTTCGGACTTGGTATAAAAATTAAATAGTAAAATTAGAAACGCAAATGGATTAATCGGGTTAAATTAGATTAAAATACGTTGTTAACCAGTTTGAGGTGAAGTGGGGTAAATGTCGTTAAAGGGCTCCATACAGTGGTTGCTACCCTCCCAAGAACAGGGCTCAAAAGTATCCCGTTGTAGATCAGGGCTATAAAGTGCTAAACAACTGTGAAGTGACGTAATTATGACAAGGAGTTGGAACTTTTGTTCTTCCAGGAGTGGGATGATGAATTGGAGGAAGATGGCTCACCCATGGAGTACGTGGGGTGAGGGGGGTTCCCCGAGCGTGGTCGGGGCACATCAGGGGTTCGGAGGACACGTGGTCGACTGTTGAACGCTTTCGCATATTCTAGAGCTCTGTGTGGGGTATTGGGGCCATGGATTGTAGGTTACATAGCCATAGATATATTCAATTTGGTAGAACCCATTAATTTGCTGGGTTCAAGCAATGTCCTTTTAGTACCTTGCCTAAGGACACAACCGACTAGCTAGCGACCAGTTTTACATCTTAAACCTTTCGTTTAAAAGGCGACGCACTAACCAAGCTAAACAGTTGGACTAATCTGGTTACACACTGCAATAGACCAAGTGACTTAACTATAACCACGGGTTCCTTAAACTATTTTGAATGGATCAAGCCTGGCTTTCCAACCACTAGAATATAATAAAACCAACCATCCACACACTGTAATAGCTCCAGACTATGAGCACGAGGCGCAAACCTGATCAACCTTCAACTCCCACTCACGCTGGTTTAAGTGATGAGTCACCATCTTTAACTTCATTCTTCAGAAGTGATGACTCATGCTGCAGAGGAAGCTGGCGCGTTCGAGAATCCGACGACCTTGATGGGGTCAGGGGTTAGATTGGGGTTGCATTGCTGATGTTGGACATGGGGGTCAAGGGGGTTAGATTGGGGTTGCACATGTTGGACGTGTGTGTGTTACACCCCGGATTAACGGCCACTGCTCCACCACGCACACAGGTACCAACCTGATGGAGCGAGGGGTATTCCTCCTGCTTGAACTGATGCTCTGTGGTCGGCTACTCGCATGAGGTGCTTCATCTTTCCCACCAACCAACTACAACAACAATTAGCCTTTCTAACTATTGACGAGTATTAACAATATTAACACTATTGTGTAGCTATTTTCACCATCACTTATTCCTTGTGTTTGTATGGAACAGGATATTTCTGTTTATCCCGTTGAATGAGAAAATGCAAGCAGCATTCGTCAGATCACTTCGCTCCCCCCTGTCGATTTAAAGATTGCAGTGTGTTGTGTATGTTTCAAATGTTCCTTCAATAGTGATACAACCCATTAATCCGCCAGGTTCAGGAAATTAAGTGCCTTGCCCAAGGACATAACCGACTAGCGTAACCAGTTTTAAACCTACAACCCTTCGACTGAAAGCCAAGCTATTCTATCAGTCTATGTATATATATAATGTAATGTGACAGTAATGTGACATCTTACAAATGTGCTTATCGACACTCATGGAAGAACCGCAGACGCTGTTACAGTGGTGGGTTGTATTGATATTTTTTTTAAATATTGTGGGCGAGCCCAAGATAGCAGCAGGACCAGAAATTTATGACATAGAAGGCTCCAGCACCTAGAAACTATCACTCGGTGATACAACTAGAAGATTTGAAATCCATGGGAACTTACCGTGCTTGAGTAGGAGTGGGATGGCTCATGTGACGATATTCGTGGGTGTGCGGGGCTACGTGGGGTCATTCGTTGGTGTGCGGGGTCATGTGAGGGCATCCGTGGGTGCGCCGGGGTGACGGGTCTTGTAGGGATCCCGGATCCAGCAAACGAGGCTTCCATCTTGTGACCCTACATGGGGGGGATTATGTGGAGGATTGGAATATGTAGCAACAGCCCGGTACTTTCGGGAGTTCCGTGCATAGACATATCGGTACGCGCTTAAATTGTTCGTTTTAGGCAATTACTTGATGATTTTGTGGCCATCCTACATCATAATATTGGGATAATTATGCACTTTTTGATACTTGTTTATCTGAATTTTTCTTGAATTTGTTTACAAATGAGCAATACTTATTTCTCCAAGAATAATTAATGTATTACCAAATTCCCATGACCCCACCCCATGACCCCACCCAGCCCGACCCATCACCCACCCATCCCCACCGATCACCCACCATGCCGATGTTGGTCATGATCCCCAGGTACTCGGCGCACAACAACTGCTCCCCAGACAACTCCCCCGGTAATGGTTGGATGATCTCATCTTTATCCAGGTCGGCCTCCATGGCGTCTTGGTCCTGCATTGGAAGCGATCATAAGCTGGAGAGCACGCACACAGGCACCCATCAACTCGACCACGCACACAGGCACCCATCAACTCGACCACGCACACAGGGTACCCATCAACTCGACCACGCACATAGGTACCCATCAACTCGACCACGCACACAGGCACCCATCAACTCGACCACGCACACAGGCACCCATCAACTCGATCACGCACACAGGCACCCATCAACTCGACCACGCACATAGGCACCATCAACTCGACCACGCACACAGGTACCCATCAACTCGACCACGCACACAGGGTACCCATCAACTCGACCACGCACACAGGGTACCCATCAACTCGACCACGCACACAGGCACCCATCAACTCGACCACGCACACAGGTACCCATCAACTCGACCACGCACACAGGGCACCCATCAACTCGACCACGCACATAGGTACCCATCAACTCGACCACGCACACAGGTACCCATCAACTCGACCACGCACACAGGCACCCATCAACTCGACCACGCACACAGGTACCCATCAACTCGACCACGCACACAGGCACCCATCAACTCGACCACGCACACAGGCACCCATCAACTCGACCACGCACACAGGTACCCATCAACTCGACTACGCACACAGGTACCCATCAACTCGACCACGCACACAGGCACCCATCAACTCGACCACGCACACAGGTACCCATCAACTCGACCACGCACACAGGCACCCATCAACTCGACCACGCACACAGGTACCCATCAACTCGACCACGCACACAGGCACCATCAACTCACCTCATCATCATCCTCATTATTCTCATCATCGGATTCCCCGTCATCTTCAACTTCATCTGAGTTTAACTGTTTGATGATGAACTCAAGTTGTCTCTTGAACTCTTCCTGTTCACCTTCCATGAAATCTCTGTCAATTAACAATTGGCATTGTCATGTGTCAATCAGCATTGTCATGTGTCAATCAATATTGTCATGTGTCAATCAGCATTGTCATGTGTCAATCAATATTGTCATGTGTCAATCAGCAGTGTCACGTGTCAATCAGCAGTGTCACGTGTCAATCAGCAGTGTCACGTGTCAATCAGCATTGTCATGTGTCAATCAGCATTGTCACGTGTCAATCAGTATTGTCTTGTGTCAATCAGTATTGTCATGTGTCAATCAGCATTGTCATGTGTCAATCAGTATTGTCACGTGTCAATCAGCATTGTCATGTGTCAATCAGTATTGTCACGTGTCAATCAGCAGTGTCACGTGTCAATCAGCATTGTTATGTGTCAATCAGCATTGTCATGTGTCAATCAGCATTTTCATGTGTCAATCAGCATTGTCATGTGTCAATCAGCATTGTCATGTGTCAATCAGCATTGTCATGTGTCAATCAGCATTGTCATGTGTCAATCAGCATTGTCATGTGTCAATCAGCATTGTCATGTGTCAATCAGCATTGTCATGTGTCAATCAGCATTTTCATTTGTCAATCAGCATTGTCATGTGTCAATCAGCATTGTCATGTGTCAATCATCATTGTGATGTGTCAATCATCATTGTCATGTGTCAATCAGCATTTTCATGTGTCAATCAGTATTGTCATGTGTCAATCAGCATTGTCATGTGTCAATCAGTATTGTCATGTGTCAATCAGCATTGTCATGTGTCAATCAGCATTGTCATGTGTCAATCAGCAATGTCATGTGTCAATCAGCATTTTCATGTGTCAATCAGCATTTTCATGTGTCAATCAGTATTGTCATGTGTCAATCAGTATTGTCATGTGTCAATCAGCATTGTCATGTGTCAATCAGTATTGTGATGTGTCAATCAGCATTGTCATGTGTCAATCATCATTGTCATGTGTCAATCATCATTGTCATGTGTCAACCATCATCGTAATAATTGACCACATTAATAAATAACCAAACGAAGAAGCGAAACCTCAAAATCTCCTCGAGTCCGATCGCATGTGCCTCCTCCCTCACCACAGGGTTGCTGAGCACGCTGTACAACGCTCCGTTGATGTACGGTCGGATGTCCATGTTATCGTGGCTCAGTAGATCACTTAATACCTGGTGACGAGAGGGCTGTTGTTATTTCTCTACTCATTGCTCAGATGCATAGTAAAACATCTAATGCCCACATTCGAGTTGATGGCTGAAGCTGTTACAGTGTGTGGATAAGCAGTGATGACTTTCTAATTGGACGATTTGTTAGAAGATAAGGTAGAGCAATGTAAAGTGAGTGGCTACACAAAACATACAGAAATTAAATTCCAAAATTTATTGAGCATTATATGTAATAGGAAACACAAACTAGGTTCAGTAAACCACCATACAGCCAGTCATAAATACCTTTAACACTTGCCCGGCGTTCTCTGCACATTTCACCTTCCCGGACTTGCGTAGACATAGATTCATGAGGAGAGCAACTGCATATTCCAACATGTAGTCCGATAATCCAAGACTTCGCTCTCCAAGCGTGCCCACCAACCATTGAATGAGGTCACCTAGTGGTCAAAGACAATGGTGGAAAGTTATATTCTCGTGAAGTATTTACGTAGCCATGTTAAGAATGGAAGTATTCTTGTAGTGTGGGAAGTGTTTGAAAAAGTATAATGTAGCAAAGTTTATTTTGTTTGCATCGTCCATGCAAAAAAACAAATAGAAGAAGCTATTTTTGGTGATTTTACAAACATTTTTAGTATTTTTTAGTGTCCACAACAGTGTCTGCATACCATTGCTACCACACCGCTACTTATTTCCCACAATTGGTAAGGAAATGGACTGCCTAGTAAAATTCATTCATAAACTTTTCATCTTATAACAAATCAAGTATCCTACACGATAAAAATTTCCAAGGTATTTTAAATCTTTATTTAAAAAGCATTAGTACTGGAGACCGAACCCACCTTTTATCATGACCGACTGCAGCAATCTGCGCAAACTGAGCTTCTGTAGACATCCCAGCAAATGCTCCTCAAATATGGGGTCGGTGGTTCCCCCTGCCCCCTTCCACAGATATTTCTGCAGTTCACCCACTGATTCGGGGTTCAAGCACAGATAAGCTCGACCTGCGGGTTATATAAACCCCAGTGTTATATATATTTATATTATGAACCATAAAATACAATATCATGTAATATCACCACCACAGTGGTTTAAGTTATTTTACTAAATAAAGGAATTGGAAAGAGCGCGTCATCTTTTATTATGTGCTACTATAAACTAATTGATGCCAAATATTTATATAAGAAGATAAATTTATTAACTTTTTAAACATGAATTCCAACACTAAAGTATACTTGACCTTTTTTATGCAAATAGAGATTTATTGGAAAAATAATTATGAACTGTAAAAAAAGTTTAATAAAAATGTAACAAATAGGACATCAACAACCACAAAACAATATAATAATTGTACTTGCAGCAATACAATTAAGTTGACTTAATCAATCACACCTTGTTGTAGAGATGCCAGCGCATTATATAGTCGAGCGACGTATTGTCGAACCGCTGTGTTGGAGGATTCGAACATGGACAGCATATGGAATCCCCCGTAGTTGGTGCTGGAAGTGGATGAGTTGCAGTTGAAGAGGTCGTTGTCGATGTAAGCGAGTAGCACGGTGTCCCTCTGTTCGCCGGGGGAAGACCTGGTGGGGGGGAGGGAAGTGTGAGAACTTGTGGCCAATTAGTTGGAATGACCTACATATGTCCCTGCATCCACCCATGCACCCCACCTTGTGAGCCTCCATCTTAGAGCTTGTAGGAGGAACGCTCGTGTTCTGTCGGAGCCGTTTTGAAGATGATGTTTCAACTTGTTGTAGTCAAGCGAGGGCAGTAGAGAGCTCTCCACATGTTCCTGGATGCTATAATAGTGTTTCACATTAATTAGGTTGTTTGTTATTTTGAGTTTAAGGCATCTTTATCTTTGTACAATATGTAAGGTATCATAATTACAACTGAATAATGAGAATAAAAACAAAAAAGAAATTTCCCACCAAAGTATATAGTGGAATGAAGAAAATTATACAAAAATAAAATTTACTAATTTTTATCTTTTATTCTTTTTAATAAATCTTGCCTAAATTAACTTTTTTTTTAAACAACAAAGGTAGTGGTAAAGATCTATGTAAGTATGCCAAAACCACTACAATTTTGTAAAATTAAAGGAGGGAAAACGGGAAGTATGGAAAAGCTGCATAAAATAATTTTTAGGCTATTAGTGTTAGTTGGGGTTGATTATGGTTAGTTACGGGATTGAGATTAGTGTTTGGGGGCAGGGTAAGAATTAGTCTCCATAGTTTTCATAAGCAGTTTCGCTCCTTCCAACTTACCCCTCCTTCCCACCACAACCTCACCCACCTCTCTGGGATGATTGAAGCTCTAAGGACAGAGGAAGCAGTGCCGGGTCGAGTGAAGTCGAGGCTCATCGCGCTCATACTGCTCCCAACCGCTCGTCCACTGAACAACCGAGCGCAAACCTTCTGCAGGTATTCCACCGTCACCATCCGACCGTGCACCGTTTGCTCGAGTGAATCCACCAGCTCGGCGGTGATGCTGATGAGCGTGTGGTAGTCCGCCTGCCATGAATACATCATCTTGTCACGGGTTGGTAATGAGAACAGCAGGTGCACAATTTCTCAGTTGCACAAACAAAATTACAACTATTTAAACTAAAGTCATCAATCCAAATAGTTTTGTCATATATATTTAATGCATAACATACTGCAATAGCTTCAGTAACACGACAGTAGGTGCGAAGTAATCTGACAATTGCCTGTGTGGTAACGCTTCTGTTTTTTCAATTCACATGGATTAACATGAATATCCTATCCTCATAAAAAAAGCTTGACATCCCCATTACTTTAATGTCAAGTGCAAATTTTAAATTTTAAAATATTAAAAAGAAATTAACCTGCAATTTGTTAAACCGCTTCATATAAGCACTGCTTCTTTTTTCAGCTTGGATCAAAGTCTGTTGCAAAGTTTTCGACGTTTTTTCAGAGTTTGATTCACTTACAGACAATCTCTTTCGGTTTTTCTGTGTTATATATCTATAGGAATCCACCAACCAAACAATGTTGAACTTATTTGTTAATATTTAATATTTATATCGGATTTTAAAATAGTTTAAAATTCCGTCATATTTAGTTATTTACAATTTTGGAGTTTTTATTGGGGGGTGGGGGTGTTTAATTTGTGGATGTTTTTTATTGTTTGCTAGATATTTTGGTTAGATTGTTTCCAGTATTGTGCTCACAATAAAAACCTAGAAATTTGAATTTAGTATCAAAGTCATTACAGAGAAAAAGGATACAACAAGTGCAATGATCACTGGAGGCTCTGTTGAGCTGAGTGCTGCACTCAGGAACTTGTCGACTCTCCCACGAAGATCAGGAACCCAGTACGTCTGTGGGTGAAGCGTCAATACTTTGTGCGGCGTGCGGGTTAGAGGTTAAAGTACAGGGGCATGTGGATTTAGAAATTATGCGGGTAACAAAATGTTCAGTAAATATTTTGTAACTTTGGTTCATCGGACAGTAGAAGATGTAGTTCACATGCAGGGGTAACCGCTGTTTGCTGGCAAGATAGGATATTCATGTTTATTCTAGGGCTGCGAAAAATTAACGGTTAACCACGGTTAACCGTTTTTATGGTTAACCGTCACGTCAAATTTTAACCGTTTAACCGTTTTTTAACAACTCTTTTTTTGAACTCTTTATCTGTTCGTTGGTTGGTAAAACGCACGCTTTCATGACATGAAATACCTGACTGACAACAATAAAAAATGTGGGATGGCAACATACAAAATATACCACTCAGGTTTTTTCACACATTATGGTATTTTTTACAATGTGTCTACTGTAACAACCTATAACACACACGTTCATTCATATTTTGAAACGTTACTTTACGGCCCACATTTAATTGAGCGTAATTGCGTTTTAATAATCTTCAAATATACATAACTCCATTCACACGTTGATTGTTTTATTATTAACGTAATATAAGCAACCATTCACACGTCGATTGTTTGATTGTCAACGTAATATACGCACCATTCACACGTCGATTGTTTGATTGTCAACGTAATATAAGCAACCATTCAGACGCTGATTGTTTGATTTTTAACTCAATATTACGCATTACAATCAAAGTTATACTATGTGTCTTAAGGTGACGTTTAAAAACTATAAAGTAACGCATAAATAAGACCCGATAATGCCGGTAATCACGCGCGTTATTTCTTTGCTGCCCTTTACGGCTGCCTGAACGTTTTTGCCAAAAACGGTGCCGATTTGATGGTAGTTTAAAGAAAATCGGTTAACGGTTAACCGATCATTTTTACATCAGTTAACCGTTTTTTTAAATTAACCGTTAATTCGCAGCCCTAGTTTATTCCCATAAAGGGAAAACGCAAAAGGGTTAAAACATGTGCAATTATTATATCACCTTGCGCCCACCGTTGGTTTAGTGGAGCTATTGTAGTTTGTTGCATATGATTCACATGTTGCTTCAATTTAGGTGAAATCCATTAAATTTACTGGGCTCAGGTAATGTCCGTCAATTGCCTTGTACAGGGAAACAACAGACTATCTAGCAACCAGTTTTAATTCTTTAACTTTTGGTTTGAAAAGAAAATAAACCACCAATCTACTTGGTGAGACACTACATACCGAGAAAAGCTCTTTAAAGGAAGGATGTTGCATGGGGTTGGGTACGAATGGAAGAGCATAAAAGGGAAGAAACTCGGTTGTTTGGCTCAGATCAGATCCTGTGGATGCAGAGGAATGTTGAATTGGGGAAGGGGTGGGACACAAGGGACAGAGTGCAGAAAAATGTTTGTATGTGAAATCGGGTGTAAAACAGAGTCCATTATCAACATTCAACAACCAAATTTAGCAGACAAAAGTACCGGTACACTTAGTTCCTCCATGCCGATTAGTTATAAAGAGTTAATATAAAGCACCAAAACTGGTACCTCATTAGTTTTGTTTAGGAGAATTCTTTTGGGTTAATTAGAGTAACAAAAAATATGTCAGTTAAAATAACCTTTGTTTGTATACCGGTACGAATTAAACAACACCCTTCGTAGATGTGATAACATGGTATGTAATAAATTCAAATTATTTAGTTAAACTCCGCTGCCTTGCATAAAAATACACACCGAAATATTTTTGCAAACTCAACAAAATGCATAAAGATTATAAGCCATAAGTTACAGCAGGCTTAGATCCTACAACCTGGATAAAAGCTACTTTTGTAACGCATGACGCATTGATCACTTCAGCATGCAAATCAATCTCGATAATGGATATAATCTATACTTTGCTTTGGATATGAATTTGTAAGGTGATGCTTAAAGAGAAGTTTAAGAGCATGGTTATGGATTATTTTAACTGACAAGCTTGGTAGGTTAGTGTGATGACTTTCGGAAAAACGGTTAAAGGCTCAGCATTGGTCATTAGGTAGTCGGTTGTGTCCTAGGACGAGGCACTTTATGGACATTGCCTGAACCTACTTGAATAATGGGTTTCACTTAGACTGAACATCTCAAGAACATCCTAATCATATATAACAAACTGCAGTTAACCCGACGGTGGAAGCAAGATAATCTGACGATTGCGCTTGTGTTAACATCCCTTGCGTTTTTTCCATAAATGTGAATAAACCTAAATATCATACCCCATCTATACTCAAATCACACTTTACCTTTGGTTTCCAGAAACTGCTTGAAAACTCCCATAGCATTCTGCAGCTGACCATTGGTGTGCTGCATGAGAAGACATCGGGTGAATATGGGAAACAATAAAGTTGAGAAAAAAATAATTAATTAAACAATAAGCTAGTTAGACATATGTGAGTGTAAAAGAACAAGGCTGAAAACCACAGACATTGGGAGGGAATTCACTTACAACTGTAGCTGCTCCGATCCGAATGGGAAACACCGCAAAGTGAATGTGAATGTAGAATTCAAGTCGTTGACAAGTCTGGTCCTTGCTTCTAATCTCATACGGCACATTTTCTTCCCATAACCTCCAAAACTCCTCACTCACCCCCGCTGTCAAACTCCAACAACAAGTTATTCTGAAAAGTTAAAGACCGAGTGACTTGCTGTCAAACTTACACAGTTATTTTGCACCTGTTGAACATAGTTGGGTTTTCTACTATACTACTATTTCTGTAGGTCTATTCGAGCATATGTAAATAAAATGTTTTTGTGGCATGTTTGCTTGTGTTTAAAGTAAAAAATTGTATAGATAGAAGAGGTAGATATATATAGTATGTTTTTTTTGTTAAATTCTAGATTATGTTCTGGTCTGGAAAATAAAGTTGTTAAAAAACACAAAGGTTAATATTAAAAGTTATTCATTAAAATATTACTTATCGACTTTAAATTGGATAACCATAACTATTGCAGAGTGGTTGGGGAAATTGCTTTAAATTTTTTGTTGAAACAATTAAAACACTGGGTTTAGACCAACCGTTAAGCTCCATTTTCAATGACACACATCCCCACGCCACATAACTTATACGTAAAATACATATGGGTTACAAAAATTTAAATTATTACAAATACCCCTTTTCATACTTGTGTAGCAAAAATGCTGGTTGACTGATTGTAACAAATGTTTTGTCACCTTACCACAACATGTGCTGTTTTATGAGAAATACTTTAAACTCCTACATCTCATACAAACCTAAAATACAGTAAATGCAATACATTTAATTTTTGTACTCCACACTGGGTTAAAATAAATTCCGTGACTTGGACACATGTCAATTTCTTAGAGTTCAAGATTTAACTTTCGCCTGACTATCCAGAGTATGGGAAAATAAACACGATTAATAAAACCAGTTTTCCACCTGCGCAGTTAACTTCGATGCATCTTGATAAACTTCGTTTTGAACAGACACAGGTTTGCCTCTCGCACTACACTCCGATTGCAGTGTGTGCGCCGTTTCTTCGAGCCCGGCAAACGACAAATATTCTTTGATCAGTGTATTGATCTCCATCTCATAAATAGCTAGCTCCGACATTTTGAGATTAATTTTAAAATTATCTCATCCGCCGTCAGTCGTGCTGCATCCACAGAACACCCAGGTTAGGAATTTTTAACCGCCAGTGCTACAAACAAATCAAAACACGCATAGAAATCGTATACCATTACAGACAAATACTAAACTACTTCATTTGGAATATGAATTAGACGACCTTTCAAGACTAGTTTACACTGTCTTTTGTTGCTTAAACTTGGTATAACTGCTTCTTCCGAAAACTGTCCAAATCAAATACTTCGGTTCATGCCATGATTTAAATAATCTTCCCATGCATCACTGTGATTGCAACAAACCGCAGTTCAGCGTCCGGAAATGTAGCTTAGCGACAAAATGCATTCTCGCTCTAGCGTAAAAACGCGCAGGCAAGCATTCAGTTATGCAGTGCCGCGTTCAAAACGTTATAACATTGTATACAATATAATAAGATAATGATGTTTTATCTTGTTGAATGCCAAAACGTTATCATGCGGAATATTGTCAGATTATCTTGCAATTACGTGAACTGAAAAGCAACGTCTCTAATCCACCAAGCTTCGTTGTTCTATAACTGACAAATAAAGCAAAAGTAAACTAATTTTTCATGATTTTTAATATTTATTAAAACGAATTAAAATTGACATTGCACAGTTAATATAATTTATTTACAAACAATTATTTGAATACGGTATTATTTTCTCATAATTTGTTGGTAGCCCTGCTGATTTTTTATCATTTGTAGAAAGACTGTGTATTTCTTCTCATAAAATTCATGTAAATGCTGAATAGGTTGAATTATATCACCTGGACAGCACATTTTTGCCATGGCCTCCTGCAATAAGGGTTTCATTTGTGCTAGGTAACATTTTGTGCAGTGAATATTCATTTCCACCTAAAACCTACATTTACTTATAATATAAGTATGACCGATTGGCGGATTAGTGTGTCACCAAGTACAGGATAGGATATTCATGTTTATTCCGGTGAATGGGAAAACCAAGGGGGTTAACACACAGGCAATCGTCAGATTACTAGCGCCCACCGTCGGGTTACCGGAGCTATTGCAGTATGTTGTATATGATACTGTAGCCAACATTGCCGTTTTTACGTTTTCTATGTTCTTTATTTTATTGTTTTGCATGAGTGCACATGCATGTTCTCGCTTTTTAGTTAACCTTGTATTTCAATCGTTTTTAATTTGGTTGCAAACCAGCAGGATGTGTTGGCTACCGTTTTGTTTTTATTAGTTTTCTAATTTTTAATGTTTGTATTCTATTTAAATAAGGATTAAGGGACAATATCTTGAACTGCTGTCGTTCTTTGGACTATCTATATATACCGACTAGCTAGCAACCAGTTTGGCTGTGTCCTTCAGCAAGGCACTTAGCAGACATTGCCCAAACCTAAGTAAATTATTTGGTTGTACATTAATTGGTGGGCGCAAGGTAATAAACATGAATATCATATCTCATCCTAAAACCATATTTTAGTACGGTTACCATAAAAAGGGTGCTAAAAACATTTCAGATTCATTAAAAAATGTTTAAGCACTTTAATCCAACCACCATATATTCATGACCCCAGCCACACCAGGACAAGGCTTAACATAATAAGATGTGGACAAACCTGGATTGATGTGAAGTGAGGTGAGGCACAGGCAGCAAGGATAGCTCCTCCAAGCAAAACTGTCTCACTTTCCCTACTTAATATCACCGGCCGATCTGAGAGTAAATAATATAAAAAATTGTAGCAAGCCGACTCTTCAGAACAGTCTTTCTTGACCAATTACTTACTATACATTACCAATCACTTACGATTTTGTCAAAGGGTGCATATAAGATTCGAAACTGGTCACTAGTTAGTCAGTTGTGTCGTTGGGCAAGGCACTTAACAGACATTGCCTGATCCCAGCGGATTTATGGGTTCTACCAAATTTAGGAAACGTCTATATCATACACAACACACTGCAATATCTCCGGTAACCCGACAGGGCATGAGGTGATCTGACGATTGCCCGTGTGTTAACCTCCTTGGTTTTCTCATTCACATAGATAAACATGAATATCCTATGCCAGATGGTAGGAATTATTCCCAAACCCCGGTTTTCTTCCATTTAAAACACACCCACCCATAACATTTGAATGAATCTGCACGAAAAGTTGGTTCTTGGTCAACCCTCCACACATGAAGATAGCTTTGATCTTGTGGCCATGTTTCTCCATTGTATCCACTATATGTCTTGAACCACACTGTATAAGAAGTTGGTGAATTAAATTGGGTTGTAACTTTAATCACATAACTGTATCAAACTATAAATAAAAACCATTCATGTTTATAATTATGAGTTGCCACTTAAAAAGTAATGTGTACATATGTTTTATATTTATACATAACTGGAGCACTAGATGTCATTATCCAATCAATTTTAAATTTTAAATTACACTATGAAATATACTTAAATTTAAGCAAAAAAAACATTTGATAAAGAAATTTAATAATAATCATCATTAATTATCACTAACAAAAAATACCGTCGTCCCCTGTCAGCAAAAATTTTAAATTCTCTATTTTAAAATTGCAAGAATTAAAAAAAATAATTCCGAAACATTTTCTATTTGAATTAAATTTGGATCTTGATTCTGAAATCAACATCTTTATTGCGACAACACATTGTGTCAATAGTTTAGTTCCTGAATTATTAGAGTAGATGAAGTAGCCACTCTTCCAGTTTGGAAATGCTTAGTCAATTTGGACTGCTTTTACTGAGAAGACTTTGTGCCTAATCTTTATAAGTTTAGGAAATATTCTCAAGTCTACAAATATAAAGGTGAACAACTCACACACATCAACTCACAGCAAGGGATTGCATGGTGGCAAGGTAGAGACAGGCTAGTTGTTGTAGCGACGTGTCCAGTGTCAATCCACATAGCGCTCCAGTTAAGCTTGGGTTGGCCAGTGGTGAGCGATTCCCGTGGTGATCGGGTTGCATGTGGATATCACGTGAGAGCTCATCTATATCATGACCACTATCTTTCACGTGATCAGCGAGTACATCATTGAGACAGGAGTATATGTCAGTTCCCCTGTGAATTAGGATGTTTTACTCACCAGGTTAAGAATGTCCATATCCGAATTAGTTTGGTTTCTAGATTTATTCCAGAATTAATAATTTTAAATCAAGAATTTCAAACCATTCTCCTATTAGAGCAAGCAACATTTTTTGGTTCTTATTTGATTTAATATATTGCACACAGAAAGTAATATTGCACATAGGTTTGATCTTTGATGTAATAATTGCAATCTTTATAGTAATCATAATTGCCGTTAACTTAAAAAATAAATGTTACTACTTATTCCAATTGAGAATTAAAATTATTTAAATAAAACTCATTTTGTTCCACTGTGAGCATTTCAAAGTGTTATTATTAATATTTAATTCCAAATCAGTTCCTATTAAATTAGATTCTTGATTTTGGAATGGCAAGGTTAAATAAATACTTTGTATAGTTAAAACAATTGTTTTACATAATGTGGTCATGACTGTACTTATAGAAAGAAAATTGGAAAATAAACATTCTACCAGGAAAACAATCACTAGGTATTTTAAAGTGGCTCAGTTAAAGTTTGAAAGATCGATATTGCAGTAGACATACATACCTTCAAAGCTTTGGTTTGTTTTTTTAATGATTAAAACAGGCAACAGCTAAGCGTGGCCGACAAATCGTATAAAAAATATAAATAAATCAGAAAAAATAGAAATTTTTACACTTGGAAATTCGACAAATCCCAAACATCATCTGAACCCAAAGGTTGGTAACAATTAACAAGTTCATACCTGCCATGAGCAAGTTTCTGAAGCTCACTATTAGCAGGGTGGGTTGATATAATGTGGTCCACCTGGAGAATACGTCAGGATTTAACAATTGTGGTACAGAGCAGTCATGAAACTAGAGGAAATACCAAAGTTCTTAACATGGCATTTACATCTATTTAAACTATGAAGAGGGCTAAAGCTTTAACTCTTTGACTACCGGCTAAATGCAATAATTTAAACATGCTGTTTTTTTTCATTTTTTAGTCATTTTCAAATTAGCACAGTTTTCCAAAAGTTTATGCTATGATTTAATATTTAGTACGGTTGGAAAGATAATTTACCCCTCTTTTAAACGAGCCACATACCTAGAATCTACCTCCAATAAAAAATATATTATGTAAATTTTAGTGAACACCACTTTATATGTAAAGAAAATTCTGCTCGACTTTGAAAAATTTGAGGTGCACTGACAAACAAAATACTCACTAATTATTGGTATGCCCAAATGATATGAAAATTGGAATGTCGATTGTCTAATAGTTTTTGTACTCAGGAAAATTTGAACTGTATTTTTATCTTTAATTGTTTTTTTACTATTACTAATTGAAGTTTCCCTTTATTCTAACTATATTATGAAAAAAACGCATTGAAGTTTTTGGAGTTTTGTAGAACTAAAACAGTGAAAAGTATAAAAAAGAACAATGAAGGAAGTGCAAAAAGGGCATACAAAAGAAAACAAACACTAATACTATTTTCAATATTCTCGTAGTGTATGATATTCTTCAAAGCAGGGCACATGCAACTAGTCTCGCCGCTTTTTTCTTTATAGTGCGCTCAGCAGGCCCAGCTGGATTCATGCTTGGATGAACACGAAGCATAACCGCCTGCTGCGAAAACGTCACCAATGCTCTCCTTTTTATCTCAACGATACGAAATTCACAGAGAATGTAAAGAAAGACTTGCTTGACAAAAGAGCTTCTCCGCATGTTAACACAACTCCTATTCGCTGAGTTAGTCATGTGTAAATTCGTGTAAAATCGATAGAAATAAGAGGCGAAACCTCTAACAAGAAAAGCTATTACTCCTCGTATTTTTAATATTTCTTTACGAAAATTAAAGAGAATAAATTAGAGAATTTCCTTGATCGAATGAGCCATAGCTGAGTCTCTACCATTACGCGTTGCGGAGAAATCGTTTTTTTAGATTTGCACCTATTTTTGTGGAACGCGGGACACCATGTTTTTCAGTTTTTACTAAAGTTTTACTAACATTTTAAAAACAAGCTCTAAACAAGGGCAACACTAAAAGGAGGGAAATAGGAAAGCTGGTAAACTGATTCAATAAAACTATGAAAGCTAATTTAAACCTGCCCTATTCACTAAGCTCAACCCCAGAACTAACCCTAACTTTAACACTGGCCCATTACACTAACCATCATATTCTTTATTTTAGTGTGTAGTCATTCTTCATTAAGATTCTCCTCTTTCCCGGTCTTTAGTTTTCTCCTATTCCTATTCAGTTAACTGGAGTTTCCACAAACAAATTTGGGCTGTTAACTAATGCCCAAACCACATACTAAATTCACCTACTTTGCACTAACTATGGTACTACTTAACACTTGTAATCAATGGAAATGTATAAAACGATAAAATCTTACAAGTTTCCCTGCTGCCGTTTGGCCTCCCTCACTCAGCCAAAGATGGGGGATCATAGCGGAATTGTACGGTCCCCAGACCCCTGGGACAAACACAGGATCCTTGCTTATCTGGAAAATGGTTTATGCATGTTCTACTGGCACAGTAATTGTAGACCCTTTATCTTGTACAGCCAGCTGACTCATGTAATTCGCATCAACTGTCAGCTAAACAATGACAGGATCGAAACCGGTCGATACTAGTTGGTTACGTCTCTGGTCAAGGCACCTAAGAAATGTTGCATAAATTCACCGCCAATAGTCTTTAGGTTAAACAACATGTTGCAATAAAAACTGGCTGTAGACACAATGTTGTCTGATATATACTGAATTTAACCACAAGGTACTTATTTAAATTAATAAAACTTCTGTTTAAATGAATAATTATATATTTATATTTACGGAAAAACCAAAATGTTAAATGAAATTGTGCTACCAACCGCCATATGACACGACGATGTCCCGCATATCATTGCTAAGCATTCTGTTAGTTGGAGCTCATCCATCGTGCTTCCATTCAATCCTAAACATCCCAATCCACCTGTGTTGGTGGGGGTATTGTGTTAGAAGAAGTTGGTGGACCAGATAGCTTGGTGGAGTAGTGCGTCAACTTTCAGTCGAAAGGTTCCGGTTTCGAAACTGGTCACTAGCTAGACAGCAAAACGTTAAGCAGACATCGCCAGAACCAAATAAATTGAAGATTATAACTATCAAATTAAAGGAATGTGTTATTTACACACAGCACCTTTGCAATAGCTCCTGTAACCTGACGATTGTCTCTGTGGCAACGCCCTCTGCATTTTCCATTTACAGATAAACAAAATTATCCTACGCTTATATTATATTCTTATATAGGTTATGTAATAGCAAAAGGAAGTAGAGAAATTCAACAATACCCATAGGTTAAGACTGTTTGAACTGTGCACTGTCAACAAATCCATACACACACACATGCATGACCGCACTGTACACACCACAATGAGCATCCAGCATAGAAGTAGCTACCGCGGTTCCCCCCACCAACCCCATCTCCAATGCAACAGTGTGGGTGAGTCCATCTTTCACTGCAGTCCCTGGTGCTAATACTTTATCACCTGCGGTGGATGGGAGGGAAAGGTGGAGGTTTCTATTCTGTATAAATATTAGTTCCTATGGCTGTGATTTAGTAATAGAGACTACTGAAAGGACACAGTGAAAGCAAAAAAAATTACAAACAAAATAAACCTTTTTTTTATTTGAGAATAAAACAATATTTTTAAACAACAAAAGTATGTCATGTAATGTTGCCCTAAGTAAATTTGGAAATGCTTTGAAAATACACAACACTGTGTGATATGAAAACATACATACCAATCTTGGCATAGTTATCCTCAATTAGGTCACCCAACCCAATTAAAGTCCAGAACTCATCATCCCAGCCATGATAAGCGCTGTACAGCCATTTACACGTCACACTACATGACGATCGACTCAGGCTACCAGTGCATTTGAATGTTAGAAAGTCCGACAAATCGAAGAAGTGACCGGCTTTTTTCCAGCAATCAGGAAGCATCTAAAAAATGAAAGATTGAAGCTTTATACAAACAAACCATATCAAGCAGTGTTGAAAATATTGCAAAAGATGTTGCCCGGAACAGTGTTAAAATGTAATTTAATCCGTAGTATAGTTTGCAAAACCCACACTGCTAAGATACAATTTAATTAGTTTGAACACAGCGCATTCAATTCCCACATAGTTTTAAAACCATTGTCAAAATTTTTAAAAATAACAAAATATGGTTCATTTACTTATTAAACCACTCCATGACCTAACAAATCGCTAGTGAGAAAAAGGTGTTTAAAAATCCCCAATATTAAAAATTTCCAACTTTAAGGTTAAGCAACAGCTTACCACTAATAATCATTTTTTTTTTCATTTTCTGATATTTTTATATTAACATTCATAGTAAATGTATCTTATTCGACCGGCATCTATGAAATAAAAATCAAATCATCCTCAATCAACCTGTTTAAGCCACAACAATTTCGGGGGTTGCATTTCCAATGATATCTTTCCTCCCACAAACTTCAATGCTTCGTGCTTTGTGTTATTGATGAATTCCGCTTGCTCCATCGCCCGATGATCCATCCACATGATAATATTGTAATCCTCATTTTCTTCATTTGCTTAAATCATTTGTGATTCAATATACATTGTTTCTCTTATGGTTTAGTTTGGTTTAATCATTTTTCCTATAGTATTAAATAACAGCAAGTACAGTAAATTACAACACATGAAGAAAAAAAGATGGCCAAACAAACGAACAGTCGTTAAAAGTCATTAAATAAAAACAATAAATATTATACATAACGGCACCTACCAAAACTTAGCGTGAATACAATAATTCAGAATGAATTGCTTACATGGGTAAACATCAGATTACTTCATGACCACTGGTAATTATTAATTTGTATATAAAACAAGTCACAATAAGAATTACCTTACTTGTGTCGCTAACGGACAGTGGGTTGAATTGTGTGTCGAGAACAACCAACGAACATGTTGCGTCGAACCCAATCCCATGTACATCCGATGAATCCACGTTGCACATTACACTCTGAAACAAGTTAAACACTATTATTTTATTTTTATCTGTAATATCATACTTCTTTGTTATGAAGATAATCTTTTATCCAAACAAACTTTAAGTCCAGTCTAATTATCTCTAGAATTTCGCACAAGGCACAACCATCGAAAATAAGATGTCCTTCCATGTTTATGGAGCCTGTAACTATAAGAACAAACTATTCAGACACTGTAAGGGAAATGAGGTACCACCTTTTTAAAATTATACATTGAATTATATATTAATGTTTATCTGTTATAAAATGATACCGCCATCTTATAACACAGGCAATCTATAGAATACCACATGCTCACAGTCAAGTGACAATGCTTTACTTTGTGTTTTGCTATCCACACATTGTTTGTGTAATACCAATATGTAATTGCTGCCCATATTTATATTAATCCACTGGAGATAGGTTAATATTAAGTTTCTTAGATACAACAACTGTGGAGTTAGTGGTTAAGGGCGAGGTTCAAACCGGAAACAGTTCAACTACAACACACAAACCAACAATCTGATATGAGCAACTTCACCTTGACCACTAAACAGCATTTTCTCCATATCTCGCTTGACGATTGCATGTAATAGTTCGATTTCGGATGCAGGATTGTAATCTTTTCTTCAGCAGTCCGATGGATAACACCATCACCATCCACCAGTCCAGCACGTACACTATGCGAGCCCACATCAACCCCTATGTAATACCTCACCATACTGTCTGTCTGTAGTTAAAAAACACTGTGTGAAACTCTGTACCAAAAAATAATTGTACATAATTTTCTTACGTACGTTATATGCATTTTAGTATTAAGACCAATATCAAACATGCCCAGGTTGTTTTATCGGTATGAATAAGATATAAAACAATATTAATGTTTATTCCTGGAAAACGGGGAAACAAAATGAGTTCCCGAATCAGCAATCATTAGATTGCATTAAATCCACTGTTGGGTTACTGAAGCTTTGCAGTGTCATGTACAATGAGACAAATTTTAGTAAAACCCAGTATTCCACTAGGTTCAGATAGCGTTTTATTAAGACACAACCTACTAGTAGGCAGTGTCCAGTTTCAAAATTGCAACCCTGTGCCTGAAAGGTGGCACACTAATCATTCTAGCTATTTGCCAGACAAATTAAACTTTTACCGGTACTTGAGCAACTATTTTCAACTAAGTCAAAAAAAATATATTATACTACACAATATCTAAAATACTTCAATTTCAATCAGTAACAATAGTCATGGTTTCAGAAAACAACTTTGTGATTATTCTAAGAGTATTGTAAACAACACACAATACATGACATATCAGGAATTATAAACAATTTTCACAACATAAAAGAAATATACAAAAACTAAAAAAATGGCATTGTAACAAACGAATATACAACAAAGACATGCTGATTCACTTTAATCAATGCAATCAAAAGCCATCTCGGGATAAAATGTTGTGTAGCATTACGGTGGACGACTGTATCCTTTTATGTGCATTACTGTATATAATGTTGCTCTTGAAAATTTTTATTTCAGCATATATTTTAAGATAAACATGAAACTTTGCTATGCATTACTGTGCATTAGAGTGTTTATTGTTTTTCTTAATTACATATGGAAATATTCATGTTTATCCCAGTGAATGGAAAAAACAAGGGGTTTAACACACAAGCAATAACGCCCACAGTCAGGCTACTGGAACTATTGCAGTGTGTTGTATATGATTTCCTTTAATTTAGTAGAACCCATTGATCCACTGGGTTTAGGCAATGTCCGTTAATTGCCTTAAACAATGACACAATCGACTGGCTAGAGCTGCAACCCTTCGGTTCAAGGGTGAAACCTCCAGATTAATCAGTCAAACATGATATTAAAATTCAAGGTAAATTTTAAAATTTAACTTAAAACTTAAACTTGAAACATATGTATATAAAAGTACAGTATGGTGATCAGTCATGATTTTGTCAGACTGCACAGTTTTCAAACTTAATGATCATCCGATTGATCAACCTCGGGATCCATTTTTGACCGTTTTGTGGCAGGCTCATCTGAATCTGAGCACGGCATGGGTGCCAATCCTTTTTTGGCATTCGCCAGCGATTTGTTGGAATTCTTTTCCGGTGCATTGTTTAGTGTTGTAACAACGCCATTTTCATTTTTCTTGCTTAGATTAGATTCGATTGAAGGTATTAACCTCTTTTTAGTGGGTGCTGTCTGTTTTATCTCGTTTATAGATTCTAGAATTGAATCGACGTTTGGTAGCGTTGAAGGTAGAAAGACTGGAATTGGTATTGGCACGGGGAGAGCTATGGGCTGTGGTATGTAGTGTGGAAACACCCGAACAGGACATGGAATGTATATGGGGATTGGAAGGGGGATAGGGGTTAGGGTTGGTCTCCAATCACCCTCAGTTTGCGTGGAGAACTCAACAAAGGTAGGAGATTCACCAAATTGAATATCCACATCACATGTGGTTGGTTTGCACATCACTGCTGCAGTTTTAACCTCCACTTCACTTTTGGTTTCTTTGATGGTTTGTGTTTCTACAGATTTAGGTGAGTGGTCAACGAAATATTGCTTCACATGGTTAGTTGTGTCCACCCTGATTTCCTGTGGGAAACATAGAGAACCAGATGGCATCCGACGTGATATTTTCACCAGCTTTTTTCTGTTACCAGGGGTTGATATTTCCTCAACAAAAGCTGCACTGTGTGTAAGATACGGAGAAGTTTCACTTATACACACATATTCACTACTTGGTTGGTTTGATGGACTTGCATTTGTTAAATTGTGAGTTACGTCAAGTGGATTTTCACCCAGTGCATCACCATCAATAACATGGTTTGTTTCATGCCCATTATCCAAATCAAACTCATCAAAATACTTCTCCGCACATTTCATGGAGCAGAAACCTTTGATGGAAGCATCCGACATAACAATATGGTATTTAATGTTGTTTCTATGGTTGCAAAACTGACAGAGAACCTGGTTATTTTTATCGTGTTTTATTTTAAACTTTGCAAAACAGCTTAATGAACAGAAATAAGTCAATTTGGTGTCTTCCCCAACATTTTCAATCATTGAGAATATATTTTTGGATGTTCGACATGACGAACATAGACATTTTTTCGCATTCTTCATTTTAAATAAATCCAAACATTTAGTGGAACAGAACTCCTTGATCAGACCATCTTGTTGAATCAACTGTTCGCTGCATGTTTGTTCGAGTTTGTGTTTGCATTGTTTGCATTTGTTCAGCTCTAACTTGTTGGATTTCTTAAACTTTGTTAAACATTTATCTGAACATAACTGGTGCCGATTGCCGTCGAAAAATACATTCATTGTGATCTCATTATTCCCACATACAGAACATAATTGTTCATTGTTAGTGCTGTTATGACGTTGTGACATGCAATCACAGGAACAAAATACTTCGTTATTTGATTGACAGGTCATGGCGTTTTGCAATCTTTCTATTGTTGCATGGCAATTCGTACACACAACGATGTTGTTGCTGTTTATATATCTTGCCTTACACATATTGCTGCAAAAGGTTTTTGTCTTATTCAAATGTAATACGCGAATAGACGATTCTGTTGTGGTAAGCATGGTAGAACACGTCGAACACACATTATGTTTGCTGTCTTCGTCCATTTTCGATTCGTTTTCTTGACTGCTTATTGTGGGCTCCATTACATATAATTTCTGCAGTCCACCGCTCTATAGAACACATTACTTCTGTATGACAAGTTAATGTATAAGATATTACACATAAACAAATAATCTATGCGTGATTTTCTAGGCACAAATCATAATCTTAAACATATGCACTATGAAGTGCAACATAAGAATTTGCAACCAGACTTGGGAATTCCCCCAAACAAAAAAGTGTGAAGAGATTTTTTTCTTCATTGCGAACCTTTTGGTAGAAACATTCAAGTATGGTATCATGCTGAACTTCAAACAAATAAGAATCGGGCCCACTTCTATATATACATGAAATAATTTCTTGATAATTTTTTTAATTTTACCGTGGAAAGTTTCGACTTAAAGATGGGCTCGAGACCTTTTTTTGCATAGGAGTCGGTATATGCATCGTTTAACGAAAACAAGATTTGCAGAGGTATTTTACCGAGAAATGAACAAACGGGGCCATATGCGACACTGGTCGCTGGCTAGTGGGTCGTATTTTAGCACAAGGACAATGCCTGAACTCAGTGGGACGGCGTTTTCTACCAAATCGAAGGAAAGTGTAAATACACAACGACAACACACTGCAATGGCTCTGGCACTCCGGACGCTTTGGGGGCCCCCAAGTGATCCTGATGATTTGCCCGTGTGTTAACGCCCCTGGCGTTCTTTCTTTTACTGGGATAAACATAATTATCCTTTCCTTGCTTCAGCAGAAATGAAGCCAACCCTTTAATACTGGTCGCACTTCACCGCACAAGTTTCTGTGTTTGCGACTTATTTCG
>CH003262.1:93646-118911 GCA_000149265.1 Ciona savignyi
GCACAAGAGCAACGAAACAAAAGAAGAGAATAAACCAATAGAGGCCTCCCGCGATTAGACAGTGAAACAAGTCACGAAACCCCAAGGATAGGATAGGATAGGATAGGATATTCATCTGTATCCCCGTGGATGGGAAAACCAAGGGGGTTAAAACACGGGCAATCGTCAGATCACCTCGCGCCCATTGTCGGGTTACCGGAGCATATGCAGTGTGTTGTATATGATAGCTAAACTAATTCTGACAATGCTAAGACATAGTTACGGCAAATGCGCGCGTTCAAATTAACAACTCTTGTTCTCTGTATTTTTAGCCAAGCTGTAGACGCTCTAAAGTTTAGTTATTCATTTTTGCCGCAGTATTAAAAAATGGAAAACGAATTAAATTACGACAGGGCATTAGGGCTCGTTAGGATTTCTGTCCAAATCCCGTTTAAAATCTTGGAAAACAGAATCTATAAACAAGAAAATATCACGATAGAAATACGAAATTGCTACACTACCACCGAAGCTTCACTTGGTCAGATTTTTATTCTTGAGTGTTTCCTTAAGGTCTCCAACAACCCCTTGCGCAAGTCCTGAATAAATCTGCCTTTGCAATATAACACATACTCAAAGCTGAATTTGAAAGGAACCGACAGCTCTACAATGATATACAATTAAGTGTGTTATTTCCAATAAGCCTTTTCCAAGGACACAATCAACTATCCGCCAAACAGTGAATTCCACGTATAGATTGACGTAATGGTGGTAAAATGCTGCTACATTATTTATTATTGCTCGGTCATTCTACAAAATACAATGTAACTTCAAGGTAACAATTTTCTTAGCGTTAACGATTACGTCATAATTTCTATGACAAGATTTTAAGTGCGTAAAAAATCACAATTAAAAAAATATTCAAAATTCTGCCATTAAATTTAGGTCATTGATCATTATTTTTAATAAGACTGCAATTAAAAAAAGGGTTAAGAAAGGAAAACTTCGATATTGCACATCAGCGACACAAGAGGAAACATTAATGAACTATGTTAAAGGTTGCATTGCGTCGTTAAAGAGATTTTTATAAAGTAGACTGCAACATAAGGTCTACAAAATTCTTCTATTGAAACTTCAAGGAATAAAGGTAAACGTGTGGCCGCATGGTTAACGCGACCGATTCATATACGAATTCATATACAAAAAAACAGTCTTATCGACGAGCCCATCATGGGTTCGAAACTTGGTAATAAAGGAAAATTATAAAAGCATGATGCATAGCTAAACATGATAAAATACACAATGCTGGAAAATATTGCACTCAATCGGATATATCATGACTATCTGTAACATGGATCTCACAAGAATCCATGATCCACAAATCATCTCTCACATGACCACTATTTCACAAAATACAATACGTGAAAATCAACCATTTAAATCATGTGAACCATTCAATCGAACCAACCACGATGGTGCAAACCATTCAAACGAACCAACCATGATGGTGCAAACCATACAATCAAACCAACCACGATGGTGCAAACCATTCAATCGAACCAACCATGATGGTGCAAACCATTCAATCGAACCAACCACGATGGTGCAAACCATTCAATCGAACCAACCACAATGGTGCAAACCATTCAATCGAACCAACCACGATGGTGCAAACCATTCAATCGAACCAACCACGATGGTGCAAACCATTCAATCGAACCAACCACGATGGTGCAAACCATTCAAACGAACCAACCATGATGGTGCAAACCATACAATCAAACCAACCACGATGGTGCAAACCATTCAATGGAACCAACCATTCAATCGAACCAACCACGATGGTGCAAACCATTCAATCGAACCAACCACGATGGTGCAAACCATTCAAACGAACCAACCATGATGGTGCAAACCATACAATCAAACCAACCACGATGGTGCAAACCATTCAATCGAACCAACCATGATGGTGCAAACCATTCAATCGAACCAACCACGATGGTGCAAACCATTCAATCGAACCAACCACGATGGTGCAAACCATTCAATCGAACCAACCACGATGGTGCAAACCATTCAAACGAACCAACCATGATGGTGCAAACCATACAATCAAACCAACCACGATGGTGCAAACCATTCAATGGAACCAACCATTCAATCGAACCAACCACGATGGTGCAAACCATTCAATCGAACCAACCATGATGGTGCAAACCATTTAATCGAACCAACCATGATGGTGCAAACCATTCAATCGAACCAACCATGATGGTGCAAACCATTCAATCGAACCAACCAAGATGGTGCAAACCAATTAATCGAACCAACCATGATGGTGCAAACCATTCAATCAAACCAACCATGATGGTGCAAACCATTCAATCGAACCAACCACGATGGTGCAAACCATACAATCGAACCAACCAAGATGGTGCAAACCAATTAATCGAACCAACCATGATGGTGCAAACCATTCAATCGAACCAACCATGATGGTGCAAACCATTCAATCGAACCAACTATGATGGTGCAAACCATTCAATCGAACCAACCACGATGGTGCAAACCATTCAATCGAACCAACCATGATGGTGCAAACCATTCAATTGAACCAACCACAATGGTGCAAACCATTCAATCGAACCAACCATGATGGTGCAAACCATTCAATTGAACCAACCACAATGGTGCAAACCATTCAATCGAACCAACCACAATGGTGCAAACCATTCAATCGAACCAACCATGATGGTGCAAACCATTCAATTGAACCAACCACGATGGTGCAAACCATTCAATCGAACCAACCATGATGGTGCAAACCATTCAATCGAACCAACCACGATGGTGCAAACCATTCAATGGAACCAACCACGATGGTGCAAACCATTCAATGGAACCAACCACGATGGTGCAAACCATTCAATGGAACCAACCACGATGGTGCAAACCATTCAATCGAACCAACCACAATGGTGCAAACCATTCAATCGAACCAACCATGATGGTGCAAACCATTCAATCGAACCAACCACGATGGTGCAAACCATTCAATCGAACCAACCACAATGGTGCAAACCATTCAACCGAACCAACCACGATGGTGCAAACCATTCAACGGAACCAACCATGATGGTGCAAACCATTCAATCGAACCAACCACGATGGTGCAAACCATTCAATGGAACCAACCACGATGGTGCAAACCATTCAATCGAACCAACCATGATGGTGCAAACCATATCAATCGAACCAACCACGATGGTGCAAACCATTCAATCGAGACCAACCACAATGGTGCAAACCATTCAATCGAACCAACCACGATGGTGCAAACCATTCAAACGAACCAACCACGATGGTGCAAACCATTCAATCAAACCAACCATGATGGTGCAAACCATTCAATCGAACCAACCACGATGGTGCAAACCACTCAATCGAACCAACCACGATGGTGCAAACCATTCAATCGAACCAACCATGATGGTGCAAACCACTCAATCGAACCAACCACGATGGTGCAAACCATTCAATCGAACTATTATTTTCGCATAAAATACCATTCCACTGCAAAGATATGCAGAAAATAATCAAACTTGTTCAGTTGCCTTGCATAGCCTTGCTGACTTAATCTTGGCCAATCTGGTACCATGCAAGGTGAACCTACTCCACGCAAAGATTTGTAACACAGCACATAGTATAGGCACGACAGTTAATAGGGCAAAACATGCTTCTTGCTTTGATAACCAGCTGGACGAGCTATGGTCGTGGGGTTGTATCGGAACAAAGCTGTTTTTGTTGAAGATGTCTTCACCTGTTTGCATGTATTGTATGGTAAGCTTTTAGTTGAAGCTTGGTGGGTTAGTTTGTCGTTTTTTATCCAAAGGATTGCAGGCTTAAAACTGGTTTCTAGCTAGTCGGTTGTGACCTTAGGCAAGGTGATTAACGGACATTGCCCAAACGCAGAGAATTAGTGGGTCCTTTTTAAAATTAAAGACCATCTAAATTATATACTCATACAAACACACTGTAATAGCTTTGATAACCTGACGGTGGAAGCAAGGTAATCGATTGCCGTGGTATATTGCTGCCTGCATATCTCATGCACTGGGATAAACATGAACATCCCATTATGTCAAGTTATGAATAGAAGTACTGCAGTGCTCACACCCTAACAATAAAACCTGTATAATATTACCATAACATATACCAACATGGATGATTATGCATGGTACGATGCTCGCTTACACTTCAGGCAAAGCAAGTTATGTATATAAAATATAAAGTTACAAAATGAAGCATCCAACCTGTGTAGAAGGCAATGAGAGAAGTCCCAATAAGAGGAGCTAAGGTTTGTCCAGGTTTGGACAATAAGGAGGAGACGCCAAATAAGAGAGCGGACGCTGCCTGATCTCGCTCATGAGTCACAACATCCTCATCCACGAGATCGGAGACGACTAGATTGAGGAGTTTGCAGGTCCCTTCCGTGAACACTCGGTTGCTGTGATCATATATGACCGGATGTTGAGAACACGATATTAATGTTTAATTATGATAATTGAGAAAAGACAAGTGATCTCTTGCCTCATGCTAATAATTTGGAAAATTGTGTAGGATATATATGTTTATCCCCGTGAATGGACAAACACACGGGCAATCGTTAGATTACCTCATGTCCACTGCCAGGTCATCAGAGCTATTATATAGTGTCGTATATGATTGATACATTTCTTCGGCTTTATTACAACTTTTTAAAGCTAATCAGGTCGGTCTAATAATAGCCCGGTGGGTTAGTACATTGCCTTTAAGCCAAATGGCTGTAGTAACAACTGATCACTAGTCGGTTTTGTCGTTGGAAAAGTCAATTGCTCCGAACTCACTGATTAATGCGTTGTAGTAAAACTAAAGGAATGTATCAAACATACAAAACACACTGCAATAGCTTTGGTAACCTGGCCAAGGGTGAAATGTAATCTGATGATTGCTTTGTATTTTTCATCCTTGGGGATAGGGATATTGAATACTCTCCAGGTAATCAAAGACAAGATCCAATTAACCACTTATAATGTTAGTCAATATTGGAATTGTGAAACAACTAATCCAACTGTTGATAAATCGATGCTCATGCAGATCTGTCATTACTGTGCGGCTTGATAAACATATTTGTACAGACAGCCCAAACAGTTGTTTGATATAATGTGTGGTTGTTATCTACTGATGGATGGACTCTGGGCTTTAAAGTTGGTAATGGGTTAAACTCAATCTATCATCCTATTTGTATGAATTAAAGAACACATGAAAATGCAAGTGATGATATGCAATGATATATAAATGCCGTTCTTAAATATTTACACTATTGTTAATTAAAATAGATTTTCACATATTTTGCAATAACAGAGACAAAAAACATTGTTATTGTGTTTTTCTGTTCAAGTTTTTCTATAAGTTTTATGTTATGTTTTTTAGATCAACAGGGCTTAAAGCTGATTTACAAAGACCGGAAAAACAACCAATTTCAAAAAAACATATGAAGCTGCTATATTAGACCCTCAATTTAGTTTTAGCAATTGCATCTCAAATACTGCAGGTTATGTTTACCATAATACTCTTGGTTGAATATGACGTCATATTTTTAATATTGATATATTCTGCTAAATTGTGTTCGGTTTACCAATAAATTGTGATTTCTTTGTTATCCAAATCTACCAATTTCAGTTAACTGCACTGGACAGGTATACCAGAGCTATTGCAGAAAGGTAGATATTATATTTAAAGACACTTTCACCTGGTGGGTCGGAACCAACTGTGACTTACCTTGCAATGAATACACACAGAAACCATATGTTCTTCGACCCCATGACCAACATTACAACAGCAAGCAATAGCTTGATGTAAAACAACCAGTTTATGACCTTGTACACCCCGTGTTGTTCACATAACTTGAGGAAATATAGATTATTGACGTGTGGGAGGACAAATGAGATGCCTGCAAGCGGGAAATCTTTTACGAACTTAGTACTAGGTTTATCGACCTAATATGGGAAGATGCCAGGGGCAATAAAATGTAGTTGTGATGTCATTGTGAATGATTCATATTGTTATTATCATCCTGGGTAATTTAATCCGGCTACGAGCTACTTAGATTTAACTACTCTTGAGCTAGTGTGTTATTAAGGGACATAAGATTCACATTGATTTAGATAAGACCTTTGGAATACCAATAACACTACAACTACAAGACATCCATAAAAAGCTCCATAATCTGACGATTGCCTGTATGATATCCCATTTTGACATTTAAGCGGATAAACATGAATATTCTATCCTATCTAAAGCATTTGTGGGGGATTTGAATAGGAGAATTAAGGCATATGGCTACTATGACAACAATTCTTATCTCTTGAAAATTACACAGATACTTTTCCCAGGGATACTCATCCAACAGACAACAGACATTTAGTTTGTTTCGATTGTAATATCACTCTTCATTTTTAATAAATATTAACACAGATGATACCCGCCCTTATTTCTAAATAAAATATTAAAAGAAACTCACCCAGTAGAAACGGCCCCACGCCCGGGGATACTGCGTCTCCAATCAATGTGTCCAGGAACAATGGGAAGAAGTTGCTGTTGAAGTGGCAATGGAATACCTGGGTGGAGTAATGGGGGTGAGTCGGGGGGGGGGGGGGAAGAGCAAAATAAATTGACGGGTCATGGTTTAATGTTGGATTATTTCACAATAACAATATTGTAGCCTTTGTAGGTGGTATGTCTAACTTAAACATAAAGACCTAAATACCAAATACACAAACATGGAGACCTAATTAATAAATACCTGTAATAAATTCATTGATATGAACCATCGGAAGTTATGATTCACCACGAGCTGCTTTAAATATTTGTTGAATCCAATTGAGCTTCCCAAATGAGCGTCGCGCTGATCTAATTCTAAATAAATGTTGAAGGTTCATAGAGGTGTGGTGATGGATTGTCAGTGCTGGACAGTGGTTAAATAAACCATACAGGCTCTGTGTTAAGGTTTTGATATCCACCAAATCGATGATTTACGGGTGGTTTGCATGGGTAAAGCAAACAGACATTACAAGTTTTAAATGGATTTAAATTGGTGATACTGCACTGCAATAAACTTCCACATAAAATATTTGTCTCTCATTTAGGTTTTTAAGTGGGATAATTTTCAGTCATGGATTGGATGATTATAATTTCACATAGTCAAGCATTTAATGTGCAAAATAATTCTTTTCTTAGTGAAATTGACTGCCTGAGGCATGAAATAAATTAAGGTCTTAGCGTCTTACCACCGTATTTAATGAAATCTTCTCTCAATTTCTTCTGTGTTTCACAATGGCTGATCAAGCATCGTGTGGAAATAAGAAATCCCACCACCGAAAATAAAGCAACACAAACGCAAAAAACCTGGGATATAAAGATTTATATAAGTTTAATATTTTTGAGGGTTTCATCATTACTCTAGCCCAGGCGTCGGTAACCTGCGGCTCTTTTATTCTTCTGATATGGCTTTTACTAATTTTATTGATACTATAGCGAGCGCTTAATAAGTTTAATAGCCTACCCATGCATAAGTGAAACAAACAGAAGAACACTCGCGTCTTTATCTCACATGGTGTTGTTTTCTTTTTGCGAAAAATATAATTAGGTTTGTGGCTCCCAGTAACTTTTATTTTGTGGAATATCGTTTAAAATGGTTTAAAAAAGTGCAAAAGCTTGCCGACTCCTGCTCAAGCGTTATTGCTTGCATCAGCATATTTGGCAAAGATATAACCAAAAAATGGGAATTAAATGTTTTTGTTGTATCCATGGAATAAAAGGGCTTTATATATAACTTTTAGGTTTCCAGAATTGTGCTAGCTTTGTTGTTGCACTATATAAGCTGGCAATGCTTAAACCAATAAAATGGATAATAAAAAGATTACACAAAGTAATAACTATAAAATACATGTTGGTGGACACGTCAAAACACAGTGCAACTCTTGCTTGTCAAAATTTATGTTAATTTTAAGTTTTGGTAATTTAACTTTATCCAAACAAAAGCAATTTTGATTTTATAATGTTCTTTACTTCAAACTACTGTTAAAAATCACTACCACTAATCATGTGGGCACTCTATATTAAATAATGCATTTTTTCAATCGGTGGTTTATCGGATTAAAGCAAGGTCTGTTAAGTGTCTTGTTTAAAAGGATTTGTAATAGCCCTAGTTGTCTGCATTCGACTTAACCATTTCGATTTGATAAGAAAACCCAGCAACAGAGAAGTTTAACAAAAGTGTTGTTATATTAAAATATCACCTGAAAGGGTAATTGGGTTGTCTTGTTCCAGAACATGTAGGACATGAAGACACTGATGGAGCCAACAGCACTGAATACTGACGAGTTCTTGTTGAGGAGGGTTCTGTGCAAATTTTGTATTTACAAGTACAACTGTGGAAGTACACACTCTAATAACACATATATTTAGTAAGGCTTGAATTTTGTTTCTAGAGAAATTACAGTGTTTGAACATAAAGTGTAAACTTGTTCAATAAAATGCAACTATTTATTAAATCTCTAATATAATCACCTTTCGTGGGCACGGACAGCCAGGTCAGCAAGCAACGCTGTGTGCTGCAACTCAACTGTCGTTAGAAAACCATCGTACAAACATAAACATATTATAAACTGCAGTCCAGGATGAAACCACTTGAACCAGAATAATGAGAAGGAGATCGCAAATAGAGGTCCACTCCACGATAATCGTTTCAACCTCAACAACACAATGTCGATCGGATGAACCAAGTTCGATGTTTGTAGAAGTCCCCGGTCACTCATCCATCCAAATAATGGATCATTGACAGAATTCCATATCAGGAAAGCAATCTGCAATAAGAGTACAAACAATACTCATTTATGTACTTTGGGTCGAAATTTTTTACAACATTAATAAATGACAGGTTGATGAAGCTAGAACATAGTGTTTTAAAAAATAGGAAGGATTTTTTATGATTTTTTTTAACTGAGTGTAAGCAATGTAAATTGCCCAGTCTCTCACAAGTACAAAAAGGTAAGTTGTAATTATGCAATCAGATCACTAAGTTATCCATGCTCAATTGCACACCTATCAGATGTCCTGTGTTAGTAACAATCATAAAAAACAGTAATATTGGTAGAATAATCGATCAAGTAAAAACATAAATCATGGAATAGTATGAGTGTATTTAATCAAGGGTCTCAGATAATGGCTGGGTTGCCTTAGGGTTAAGCAATGCCATCAAACTGGCCACATTCTGTATTGGGATGCTTAACCTAAGTGGTTAATAAAGAGGGCTGACTACAATAACTGTGCCACATTACTGGACATATTACGAATAGTTTTTTTGCATATTAAAACAATCAAATGTTTACTATTAAACGCCCTTAGTAGTTTATTATATTTACCTCTCCAAGCCAGAATGACAATTTATCAATCTTGTAAATCGAAACGAACATATCAACATAATACAATAGAAAGACATTATGTACGATGGTTAAAAACAAAGTCATGCTTCCATACAAAGCCGCGACTTTTCCGAAGTTTTCCGAAATACTTTTCATCATTTTAATCTTTATGGCAACTATCCTAATACAATTACCTATTTCATAAACAACTGCATCCTAAATTGAAAGACTAAACATAAAATGTGAAACGTAAACATGACAGAGAACAAACTAAATGCATGGGAAATTCGCGGAAACTTAGTTTTGAAACGCAACTTCAGATCTATTGTTTATAATGACAGGAAATGTTCTTTCCGCAGTATGGTCGAAAGATTGTGACGTCAATAAATAAAATGTTTTTGTAATTTTGACGCTAAACACAACAAATAGTTACCATCCATCAATATTTTTGTCCTATTCGGTTATACATTACATATTTTATAACTAAACTACTAGTAAATTTTTTTAATATACGTGATAATTTAAAAAAGTGTGCGGTACTTTCTCTAGTTTCGTAGATATTACTCTCAAAAGCGGTTTGCAAAACAGGAATAAGTACTTTTTATTCCTGTTCCGCGGTGTATAACTTTTAACCGAGTAGTGGGCGTAAGCTTAAATAGACACATATTGTACATACCAGTTATAGGATAGCGTAGGATATTTATGCTTATCCCACTTAATGAGAAAACCAAGGAGGTTAACACACGGACAATCGCCAGATTACCTCTCGCCAACGCCAGGTAACCGGAGCTATTGCAGCGTAATGTACATCCACACGTTCAATTAATTTGGTAGAACTCATTAATCCGCTGGGTCCGAGCAAAGCCTGTTAAGCGCCTCGTCCAAGGACACAACCGACTTGTACGATTGCGTGGCCGAATGGTTAACGCGACCGATACATATACCGACTACTAAACAAAAATGGTCCAGGTGACGAGCCCATCATGGTTTTGAATCTTGGCTCGGTAAAAAAAAGAAAAGGACACAACCGACTAGCTAGCGAACAGTTTCGAACCCGAAACCCTTTGGCTGAAAGGCGTTGCACTAACCCACCAAGCTAATCAGTACACGGTAATCTAAAAAAAAGTCTTAGTAATATTTGTATCATGGGCCTATTTAAAACATTATAATAGCTACACTAACCCGACTGTGGGAACAAGGTAATCTGGCGATATTTTTCCATCCGTCGAGGTTACTTTGTTCGTGATATCGTGTATTCAAACGAACTGATAAAAAATAAAGTTAAATCAAACATACGATTGCCCATATCAAAACCGTTTTCCCATTCGCGGGAATAAACATAAATAAAATATAACACTCGGAGAACATTAAAAGAACTTACAGCAACACATCTGTTAAGATAATGCCGTCCAATACACAGACTCAACAAAACAAGAAAGTTTGTCTTAAGTTTTGTTCTGATTCATTGGAAGACATACCGGGTCAATTCGTAATTTGAAACAAATCAAGTGTCGATTCGTGGAGATCTTGATTTCAAGCGTGAATCAATTTCGGCAAACACTGCGCATGTACAGTAAAATGATGTAATTTCTTTAAGGACAGGAAAGGATATATTCCCGTGAATGTGAAAACGAAGCGAGTTAACACACGGGCAATCGTCAGATCACCTCGCGCGCACCATCGGGTTACCGGAGCTATTGCAGTGTGTTGTGTATGATTAACACGTTCCTTCAATTTGGTAGAACCCATTAATCCGTTGGGTTCAGGCAATGTCCGTAAAGTGCCTTGCCCAAGGTTACGACCGATTAGCTAGCGACCAGTTTCGTACCTGAAACCCTTCGGCTAAAAGGCTGAACCACTAGCCCAGGGATGTCCAACCTGCAGCCCGCCTAAGATTTTTGTACGGCCCGCTAGTCATTGTTACTACAAGTAGTATATTGAACTTTGAATCTTAGCCTAATTAAAATGTATCAGTCAGCTTTTAGGGCAGCCGCAATAGTATAGTATGGAGCAACAGATTATATATAACTATAAGACTGCGGCCCATTGAATTATTTCCAGTGACAATGCGGCCCACTACAATAAAATGTTGGACATCCCTGCAATAGACTAATCTGTCGGACAACTTAAACCGAATATGATATTCATGTTTATCAATCGTTAAATTACATTGCACCCATCATCGAGTCACCAAAGCTATTGCAGTGTGTTTCGTATGATTGAGACGTTCCTTAAATTTGGTAGAACCCATCAATCCACTATGTTCAGGCGATGATCGCTAAATAAACTAACTAGCTTGCAGCAAGTTTCGAACATACGACCCTTCAGTTAAAAGGCTACGCAATAACACGCCAAGTTATTCGGTAGAATATAACCAGTCTTGTTGCGGTATATTGCAACCATAATACTGAAGAAACACACCTACAACAACAAAAAGCGCAGTATACGCCTTACGGCATTAACATACAATAATTCACAAAACTGGGTAGGCCTAACAGGGACTTTCGAACAGAGGTTCGACGCCCCTTATAGCAACTATTACTACGGAGTCTCAATTTATTCGATCAAATAGTTTGGTGGGTTACTGCGAGGCTATTCAGCGGAAAGGTCACAGGGTACAAACTGGTTACTAGTATACCAGTTGTGTTCAAGGCACTTTTACTAAAAATGAAGAACGTCTTAATAACAAACAAGACAGTCAATAGCTTCGAGATAATCCAACGACTACCTGTGCGATAACCCTCATTGAGTTTTCCCATTTACAGGGATAAAACGAAATTCCCTCACTGATCAAATGCACGCGACTAACCAAGTTCATCAACAATGTAATTGTACGAAATACTCGTGGTGCCACCCAGGGCCGGTTTTAGGCCGATTTGACCGATTAGATTAAATTGGGCCCCGCACCTTGAAGGGGCCCCGCGCTAGCGGGTGTCTTTCTGTATTACGAGGTTTAAAATACTACTGAAACGTAAAATAAAAAGTGAAATAATATTCTTTCTCATAAAATCAATTTGTTGTGCATCGTAACTAAGTCAAATTTATACTTCTGTGTCTGCCTGTTACGTCATAATGAATGTGGTTTCTAAACAATATATATATATATATGTTTTAAGTAAAACAATACCGGTATATCGTAAATAGGCATCCACATTACCTTTAATTTGTTTTATAGCAAGTATTAAATGTCTATTTTTGTAGTTTGTATGTAATTGTATGTATTTTATGATATATAAACACCCATAAATTTTGCTATGAAGAGTAGGGGCCCCGCCATCACATTTCTAATTGGGCCCCGCGGTTCCTAGCACCGGGCCTGGTGCCACCCACTAAACATAGACGATTCCAGAACTATTTCGTGTTATCCTTATCATTCCGTCTAATCTCACTTACACGTTCCTGAAACTGAAATCTCTAATCTGTCCCCACACAAGATTTTCATATTTCCCAAAACTTAGTTAGGATCAATTTGTTTCGTTTCAGGCACCCTGCCTTAATGCTGACATTCACTACAGTGACCACCACGCACATATGTAGAACCACCAAGTCGCAAAAACTTCGTTCCTCATAAATACGGCATAACATTACGAGACGGGTGAAAAGGCGGGGATTTCACAATCGTAACATATATTTACTATGTGACGCATAAAAAAACATGACAATAAAAAAAAAACATTTATTTCGTTGATGGGCTACAATGTCATACACGGCCTTAATCAGCAGGCCGTGGTCATATGAAAGTCGGAATTGTGACGTGATAATTAATCTACAAATGCCAAGTACAGAAGAATGGTGCGCACCATCAGATGTTAGCACTACGTGTCGTTGCAATAGAAATATATGAATAAAGTAATAGGTAAACAAGGAATTGAGCGCAACGGCTGAAATACTTACGCATTAGTGTTACAACAGAACTGGTTATGTACAAAAGCGGAGCCGTATAAACGCGCCGGGGATTTAGTTCATGGCGTAATGGTCAAACGAGCCGAGATATTCCAGAGCGGCGCGGTAACAGAACTGGTACTGATCTTCCGTTTGTACCATCGCTGGACGTTGCGTCCGAAGCATTTTAACCGTCTGTGAAAGATTTGAATTATACAAATATTTCATTCAAAAAAGTAATATAGGATGAGATATTCATGCTTATACCTATGAATGGGAACACCAAGGGGGTTAACACACGGGCAATCGACATATTACCTCACGACCATTGTCGGGTTAACAAAGCTATTGCAGTGTGTTGTGTATAATTAAGACGTTCCTGCTATTTAGTAGAACCCATCAATCCACTAGGTTCAGGCAATATCCGCCAAATTTTTGCCAACGGACACATCCGACTAGCTGGGGACCAGTTTTTTAATATTTGATAATTGTCGCATAAATTCGTTTTGCCTCCTAATGTATTGTTTAAAGTCCTCGTTACCCTTTTCACGATTTACCGTCTGTATTTACGGAGTTCATTAATTAAACGTAACAAAGGATCATGGAGTGAAAACGAATTTTCACTCTTGGGAAGTGCAATAAATTAACTCAACGGGATGACTAAATGCGCTGATGTATATCCTATGAAGCAATACACGTTGAAGCAGGAATGGGGAATTATTACCTGAAACATATCAACAAGGTTTTCGAATCTCATTCGTTCAAGAGCAAGTGACAAAGTGATGAAGACGCCCGTTCTCCCAACCCCCCCGCACTACAGTGGATAGTGATGGGGCCTTCCTGACCGAATTGTTCCTTCGTTTTATGAACTTGTCCGATGAAATCGATAAAACCTTCCCCGGATTTCGGCACCGCTTGTTCGGGCCAATCAGTGAACTGGAATTGTCGTACGGTCCGTGATTGGCCGTCCCGCGCATCGGTTACCTGTGGTGATGGGTCGTTATTATGCCGGGGAGTTGTACCTAACCCTGGTAAACCTGGGTTTACCAAAACGGAGGTTGTCGAATATTATACGGATTTACTTTGATCGAGGATTAAAGATGGTTGAGACCACAAAAATTTAAAAAATATTTATTTCATTAAGAAACAATTGTTTTTATAACCTTCTTCATTTAAAATCGATTGCAATTTAAACACAAAGTTGCTAATCTTATTAAAGTAACAATTTTTAATCTTTTTGTTTAGGAAAATATTTCTTCTACCCATTATTCCCACATTACCTTGAACTCTCTGAGCATATACTGCTGCATGCTGTACTCAGACATGGGGTCAACTACGAAGTACTGATATCTCGCTGACCGCTCTGCTGGCCAATATTGATGGCATTTATCCTGGAGGGGTTGATGGTTAGTTTCCAGCCAAGAGCTAAACTGATTATAAGTCAAGAAAAAGGTGGGAAATTCTGACAGATCAGGATATTCTATGTCTGATAGCGTCATGCTCAAGGACAAAACAGACTGATCAGTGGATGGTTTCAGTCTCTTACGTGACACCATGGGACCCACAAGTGACCTCGATGACCCACAAGCACCCCATATGACCCATAGGTGAACCCACCACACCCAACTCACCCTCCCTTGCTCCCTAAGCTTGGTGAGCATTACGACGATGGTGGAGTTGTGCTCCCATAAAGTCCTCCAGAAGTCGTCTGTCGTCTCAGGGAGCGGACCTTGTGTGGCGATGTACGCTCGCTTTTGTCTGTTGTCGATAATTGACCATTAAACGGCGTCAAACAAGGTGACATAATGTGCACAAGGTTGTTTGTTACGAGGCACAGCACAATATAGAGATTTAAAATACTTGGTGTAGAAAAGATCAAGAAATGTTTAGAAATGCGCATTAAATATTTATTTAAACATGACAATCAAACATTTAAACCATACCAAGATGGATATTCTACCAAAATGATTAACTTTTGCACCCCTGGCAAACAACAAGTTTATAACCCATTCACTAAGGCTACTCGGCATCAAATTATCAACAGGTAGGAACAGGTTTTGAAATGTTGGGCTCGCACTACGAACCTGTAGCCGTCGATGAAGCTTGCGTTGATGTAGTCCGACCCCTCCACACCTCTGATTGGCTGGAGGCACACTCTGGTGCCCTCGTATGGAAGGATATTGACCAATCGGTTCTTGAACTTGTTACACGGAAGATTAGCGGATACAAATCGTGAAGCAGATGCTTTGTTGCTGGCTAAGCGCTGTGTGTGGGGTAAGAGTTGCAGTTTATGGCAGTAGTTGTGCGTTGCGACAATATACTTATTTTTCAGATACACACCATACACAAACCGACAATATTTATATCAGATTTAAAAAAATATTAGTTGTGCCTTGCTAAAATACGTATGTTAGACTTTATATTCATTGTAAGAATGATTAGAATCTTTTCCTCCAACATACAACATGGCATGAACGACTAATGTTTTTAGTTGAGGTAGTTGCAGAAAAGCTTACGCTATGGGAACAAAGACCAATTCATGCATTTATAAAAGATATATTTCGCCATTACAGCATGAAAAGTCCTCTTTCAAGGACAAACCATGCATTTATATGATTATGTTTGAATAACCGATCATGTTGTAAAGACGAGTTTTCTGCAATAACCTATAATTCATAGGGTAAATTTGGAAAATCTTGTACAAATAGATGAGAAATCTCCGATGGAAGGTTACCTTGAACTCTAGTTCCATCCCAGTGATTGGGTGGTCTGGGTCAGGTGTGGTGAGTTTGTGGAGGTGATTGAACAAATCCTTTGCTGGAAGCTCAGTGTTTCCACTGTTGATGGCTTCAAGTAATGCATCGTGGATGAAAATGTATTGATCCTCTGTTTGAACCTGTTAAACAATGATTTTTATTGAACAAACCGAAAAACTACTATTTGAAGATAACCACTATATTATCTTTATAAGGATTTTACATGGAAAATATATGAAATAAGTTTGTCACCAAATTGTCAGTAACCACAATACTATGTGAGGCTAGCAAATAGATAATAAGTATATGTAAACCTACGAACTATACAAGAAACTCACCATATAATTCCTTTCGGCCCTCATACAGGTAACTTGTCCATATACGTCCACCGTTTCCTCATACTTAATTCGCTCCAACATGGCGTCGATGCAAATGAAGCAACCAGCCCTGCCAACCCCAGCACTGTGGAAGATATGGGAAATGGTGGTTCAATGGAAAATTGCATAATGGGGTTAAATATACGGGATTGGTGCCAGTACAACCCACCCACCTGCAGTGCACGACGATGGGTCCAGCGTCGGGTTGGTGGTGAGACTTCACCCTTCTCATGAAGTTGAGCACGGGGGTGGGGTGTTCGGGGACCCCGTGGTCCGGCCACGCAGTGAACTGGAAGTGTTTGATCTCGCGACGATCACTCAGACCGCTCTGTTGACACATTTCAATTACAACCCTCGCCAGCCAGTGTTATCAATGACACATAAGAAATGTATTAAATAATTGGAACCAATGCATCATCAGGTTCTTGTAGCATAATGAGCTTGTAGCATAATGAGCATGTATGCTATCTACGTCATGGATATTTAATTAGGCTGCAGGTATGCTTTGTAAAGCTAGGGGTAGCCAACCTTTAGCACTTAAAAGAGCCATTTTAACCTATATTCGACAAAAAAAATTACTGGGAACCGCAAAACTAATAATATTTTGGAAATAAAAGAAAAACAACACTGCGTACGGTAAAGACACAAATGTTCTTTTAAAGATAAGACACGAATGTTGTTTCACTTATGCATGGGCATTAAACTTTTAAGCGCTTGCTACATTAGCAAAAATATTAAAGCAATAAAAAAAATTGAATCAGAAGGATGAAAAAGCCGCAGGTTGGTGACCCCTGGTAGAGGCTAATGACGGGGTAACTCCCCAGCACACCCAAACTGACCCACCTTGACCACATTGAATGTCCGCACGCAATAAGTTGCGAGCTCCAGTTCATCAATCAACGTCACGCTGATCAATCCGTATGTTTCACTTCCACCACTCGGCCAGTATTGCTCACATTTGACCTGGGTGGGGGGTGGGGAGTTACTATTAGGTCGGGGTTATTGTTAGGTAAAATTAGGGAGGGGGTTATAATCAGTGATGGGATTCAAAATTTAAGAACAGGTTCTCTTTTGTATCATACTTACTAACAGGTTTCCTAAAAGGTCTAATGTCTGTAAAAAATCAAGAATCGGATCGGTGATTATCTCAACGTTCCAAGAACGGGTTCGACCGAACCCATGCAAACCTCTTGAATCCAAACGATGGTTATAATTATGTTGGCCTTGGGGTTACTATTTGGGGTGGGGTTATTGCTGAGAATAAAATATTTTTTTTGCAAATTATTCCCAAGCATTAACACAGACAATCCAGCGATCAAAGCTTCCATTATATGCAATGCAAGGTCGAATACATGGATCAACCATCACCCTCCCCCTCACCTTGCATCGCTCCTCACACTTGGTCATCATACAGATGATGGAGGAACGTTGCTCCCACACCATCCTCCAGAAGTCGCTCACCGTCTCGCGCATCGGACCTTGCGTGGCGATGTACGCGTTCTGTCGGCTGCAGAAACATAGATATCTTGTATTATGGTGTAGCTGAATGGTTAACGTGACCGATACAAAAACCAAATTCTATACAAAACGGTCTTAAAGACAAGATCATTGGGGATTCGAAACGTGGCCCCCCAAAAAATTGTGTGCTTAGTCGAGTTGCTAAACTCCATACGCAGCGTAATTCGATTGGCTACAACCATTAGTATTGATAAAGGTCTAATACAATAATGGTATGGAGGGGGTTAGTAGCACTGGATCAGTAACTCCTGGAAGGTTGCCTTGGATACGAGTCATAACTAAGTTTTTAAATATTTCCAAGAGTTTTGGGCCACTCTGACTTGGTTTGTTTTAACGAACAAGCCTTAACTTGGCAGTTAAAATAGCAGCGTGGGTTAGCATCGAAATGTCAATTCCCATAGTTGAGTTTCTGAAGCAACTGCAGTCATAAACTGTTTTGACAGAAACTAATTTTTTTAAATTGTTCTAAAGTTTTGACCCACTCTGGCTTTACAGTGTTTGGTTTTTACTAACAAGTCCTACTTGTAAGTTAAAACTTCAATGCAACAGGAATTAGTATCAATAAACGTTGAAAACTTAAAAGTCTGTTTATGAGGCTTCTGTAGTCGTGGACATTTCCCACATATCAGAATCCCACTCACCGGAAGCCACTGATGTAGTTTGCGTTGATGTAATCGGAGCCCGGAACCCCATCGATGGGTGATAGAGTGAGACGGGAGTGATCATACGATATCACATTGGCATATCGATTCTTCGGTTTGTTCACTTCCAACGTCGACTGCGCCCATGTGAACTGCTGTCCAGGATCAATCGACTGTCATGGTAAATAAACTCAATTACAACGTGAAATGTGTCTTTTTACTGTTTAACAACTGTTTTTACATTAAAATATGGAATGATTTATTTAAATATACAAGAATTTTTGAATTTAATCATAACTGACTCAGGGATATTTCTGTTTTTACAATTTCCTGATATTACCATCAGTTTTATAACTTGGATACAGGATAGGATCTTCATGTCTATCCTGTTAGTGGAAAAACCAAGTGTTAACACACTGGTTATCGTCAGATCACCTCGCGCCCACCGTCGGGTTACTGGAACCATGTCTGATATCATGTTAAACAAGCTACGTTCGCCCAATATATCTTATTGCATTGATACATAGAATATCGTGTTCACCTCATATTCCTGTGAGAACTTGAGATTGTCGTTGGCACGAAGCTGTTCGACGTGGTGTTGGAAGGTGTGGATGGATATCGGGGGGTGGCTCATCATGCCTGTGAGGGGGAGGGAGTTAGGTGATGGGACCTTTATCCTTCACTATTGTAGGGAAGCCATTGCCACTATGAGCTAATGGGGTTGAAACCAGGCTTTATTCATGGTTATCATATGACACCCCGTGCTCACAGTCAAGTTGCTGAAGCTAATTACAGTGTGTGGATGGTTGGGTTATTTATACCCTCATTGGTAGGAAGCTAGTCGTTATCCACAGTTACCAGAAAACACCTTGTGCCCACAGTCAATTTATAGAGTTATTACAGTGTGTGGGTAATCAGAATTTTTTCACAGCTATCATGCACACAGTCAAGGCTATCAGTGCTTGAATTCATCGTTGAACATTTGGCGTTGTGAGCAATCACACGATGGCATACCTGGAGTCTTGCAATTCTGCCTCCTCATTTTGACGGGGTCATGTTGGATGTGGGGCTCGTGGGTGACGTGCTTCGATACCGGCTTCATGTACTTCACCTGGTTGCCACTCTTGCTCTTCTTCCTGTGGGGGAGGGGGGTAAGGGGGTTAAAGAGGGGTGTCGGGAAGGGGGTTGTGTGGGGTGGAGGACCCTGGGGTGGTTCCTTTGCATCGGGAGATATCAAGCACCCGATAATTGGTAATGAGGTTAGAAAGTGAATGAAAGGGGGTTACACAATTTGTTGGGTCACAAAAATGTTACAAATATTTAAGATATTAACTCACCTGTCTGGCCTGCCCCATGAAGCAGCAGGAAATGAAAATTAAAAATTAAAATAAAATATGGAAAGTTGGTAAATTCTACTATCATAACCTCATACATTGTGTAGCATGTTTATACTGCATAAGTATTCACCATACCTGGTGAAGCTTAAATGATATTATCCAAAAAGGCAATAAAATTAAAAGGTATTGGGGTTTGTTCTTTATAATAAAGGCACCCCTGCATAGTTTTAATGGAAAGGGGGTATTTGACACGATTTCATATTTAATAATGATACTTCCTCTGCCGCCATGTTAAGCGGGACCTACATAATTTGTGTTTTGTGGTTGTTGTTGATAACACGGTCATTCGCATGAGGGGGATGTTTTTCTGCTATAGTAGTGCCCATGTATAGTTGTATGAAATTATTACTTGAGCAAGTATGTTTTCATATGTTCTTCGATTTAATTTCATGCATGTTTATTATCGACGGGCTCCGTGTTTGATATCGATATTACCCCAGAGATGTTTGTTCTCTACCATTATGCCACCCATCCTGATTAGATGTGGGAGGTTATTCCTCCTGGATTTGATATTTGATATAGATACACAACATTCGCATAGGTGGAGAATGAAGTAAGGTTTGTTCCCTGCTGGTGTGGTACTGACCCGTAATTAAGATTTGGAGGATATTCCACCCATTTGTCATATTTGATAACCTGCCCACCAACTCACCTCCTAGTGTACAATATGATGAAGACGATGAGGAGGATGACGATGGCTGCGAGGATCGGACCGAGGATCCACAGCTGATCCGACGAAGACTCGAGGAGGGTGGGGTCGGTGGGGTCAGGGTTCAACGAGGATTGTCGGGAGCTCGGGATGAAGAAGATCTCCGACGCCGGGCTCGATGTGAACGACAGGAACTGTGGGGTGAAGTGGGGGTTGATTTGTGGGGTAAAGTGGGCTTTTTTAGTGATTTTATATTCAAATTTTATCCAATACTAATAAAATATATAAATGTCTGGTGTGGTTGGTTAGTTTATCACCACAAGATTTTACCCCGTTTATCTAAATAGTGCATTCTTCATTTTGAATGGGTTTGCTTGACCCCTGGTACTGGTAGTAGGGGGTTTGAACCGTCAACCCTTCAGCCCCCACCTACTACTGACCACACTTACCGGGGTTTTGAGCATGGCACGCAGGAACACCTTGTAACTCAGCCCTCGTACCAGGACCTGGTTGATGTAACCACCATAGTTGATCGCGTCACCCACCACGAATATTTGTTCGATATCTATCGCGTCGAACTCAGCTGTTATGTATGGCATCTCTCCATTGGTCTGTGGTGGTGGAGGATCGTTTAACACATTTGTGGGAGTCAAAATATTCTTCAAGCGTTGTGAAAGTATATGCTTTCAAGACATTAAGAAATAAAATTCCACAAAAAAATAAGATGTTGTAAGGGTATATTAGTCTTATATTTTTAGTCTGTCTATATTTGTTCTTGGATTTCTTGGATGTGAAATCATCTTACTTGTGATGTGAACATTATTACAATAAATAATATGCAAAAGATGAAATCTGGAAATTGTTGTAACATTTGCTACTAAATGTGCAGAGGATTTGTACAAAGAGGAAGGGGAAGTACCTGGCGTCTTCTGCGACGTTTCTTCATTGATATGGAGTTGCTGACGAGAACCTCGTGGTTGAGCGTGCTGGGGTGGCGGACATCTTTCTTATTCACTGGGACCACAACCACCGAATACCTGGGATGGAAATGGGCTTTTTAATTATGTGGTTCAAAGCCAGGTAATGAATATTTGAAAAATCCCCCCAAAAAATTTAAATTCAATATCGAATTCAGCAGAAATTAATAAATTATTTTTTTAAATCATTTATGCACAAACTGCATCAGCATATTCAAATTGAATTCCAATACTTTAGGCATCAACCAATAGTTTAAGGCTTAAGTAACATAAGACCAACATAACTTAAAAGAGATGAAAAAAAGGTGCGAAAAAACATTGGAAGGTGTAGATTCATCTTTGTGATTAAAAGCAGAAAGAGAAGAAAATCAAAAATTTTGTTCAATTTTTTCACATCTCTATGTATAAACCTACTTTAACGGTAGACTCACCTTTTGACCGTTGCAAAGTTGGTTGCTCTGCTCAGTACAACTTGTACTGTGCCATGCTCTGATATATTGAGGACATATGGTTGTGTGTGTAGTAGTTGGGGTGAGGTGCGAGCTACCAGCCATGATGGCCAACCATCCGTATCACCACCTGTGTGTTGCGTGGTTAGCTGGGAACTGGTGTGGGGTGTGGGGGTGCTTAGTGGCAACCAGTTTAAAATAAGTCAAAAAATTAGCGGATTTAACAACTTAAGACTATGCTTTTGGTACAACAAAAATAACTTGTTCCCATTTAAATCTACAAGTCGACCTGTAATGAGTTAAAAATTGCTCCAACAATATGTCTATGAAATCTAAACCACGTTCAATATTAGACTACATGACCAGGTTAAGAAGCTAGCACTCCTATAAACCCCCCATACACCCACACCCCACCTACCCGCCCATGTCACTGTGAAGTTATACGCGGTGTTGGGACGTAGGTTTCGTACCCCAACCTCTGGTATCTCGGTCTCTTGTTGGAGGACGTTGGCACTATTTGCTTCCCTGTGGTGTTACTACATGTCATAATGAGTACTATGATGCAACATGTTGATATTAGGATAGGATATGTATGTTTATCCCGATGAACAGGAAAACCAGGAGGTTAACACACAAGAAATCGTCAGAATACCTCGTGCCCACCGTCAAGTTACCGAAGCCATTGCAGTGAGTTGTGTATGATTCACAAGTTCAGGCAATGTTCGTTAAGTACCTTGCTCAAGAACACAACCGATTAGTCAACCTTTCGCCAGAAAGGTAACGCACAAATCCACTGAGCTAATCCGTCGGATATTAGTTTGCAAGTCAGTTAATTGCTTAATTCGACCAAAAGCATGACTTATAAAATTTGAAGAAATTTGGAAACTACAGTAAATCAAACATGGTATATGCCCACATGTATATAGCAACTTATCCATATGCATCCTAGATCCAAAAGGTTAGTTTTCCCGATTGGACCCAACCCTTCTATAAATATATAGTTGGATTAAAATAATTGAGAAGGGAAATATTTTGCAACAAACCTACAAATGCTATAGCTTACAATGTTGGTTTAATTTTAGAAAGGAATTTGAGATATTGGGGGTGGGTACATTCTGGAAACTAACACTCTGGAATCAGGCTACATATGGATGAGTGGTTACCTAATAAGAATTGGGGTGGAATGTTACTCACTTGACCGACACTTTATAACTGTCGACGTCGATACCACTAGGTGGCAACCAGCGTAACCACACGGTTGTCGTGGAAACCTCCGCTAACCCCAGGTCACTGATGGTGATGTTCGACTTTCTACGGGGGTCAGTGGGGTGGAGAGGGGGGGTTACCGTGACGATTAGCCCGGGGCTACGATCACCCTCACCAGCTGAGTTCACTGCAGCTACATTGAATTCATACCTGGGGTAGCAGGGGGTGAGATTGTTTTAATAACCTGACTATTCTGGGGAGTTTGGAACAATCATAACAATAACTTTTATATTTGGAAAAATAATGTAAAAGTTGTTGATTGCAAAAAGTTTAAAAAGTTTTCGTTGTCATGATATAAAGCTAATAATCCATTGGATTCAGGCAATGTCCAGTGAATGCCTTGACCAAGGACACAACCGACTAGCTAGTGACCAGTTTCGAATCTATAACCATTCGTCTTAAAGGCGAATCACTACCCCACCAAGCTAATCAGTTAGACTGACTGTAGTTTGTCATATGATTTTTATGTTTTCGTTTCATGGATAATGAAGTTGCAACTATTTTTCGGTGGTCCTAGTGTGCAACCAATGACTGAAGAACATAATATATCCACAAGCTTACTTCTGGTTAGGCAGAACATTGATGAACCAGTAGTAAGTTCGGTTGGTTAGTAGTCGCTCTGGTTGGCTGGAGCCGATGGTGGAAGGACTCCAGTACAACGCGTATTCCAATATCCTCCCATTACTCTGTGTGCGGGTGAGTGGGGACCAGGTGATGTTGAGTGCGTATGGGGTCGGGGGTGAGGACCCATCTTTCCCTGGGACATCGAGGACAGTGGTGGCGGAGAGATTAGCTGGGGCGTCGGATGGGGCGATGGGGGGTAAGTTGATCTGTGCACTGGCTTCAACACCTGGGCCTGAGGGTATAAGGGGGATTAGTGTGGTTATTCAAAGATTAGTGTGGTTATTATCTGATATTACAAAAGTTTTAAACGACCAATAGTTATCTATTAAAATGACTTCACGCAGATTTAAATAGCGATATGCCGATTCCTAACTTTTAGTTCTGGAATATTAGAGCATAGGCAGTTGTTAAAACAGGTAAATTTTTCATTTTCCGTTTTAAGAAATTTGCTCAATGTGGATAAATGTTGTTAAACATGGAGTGGGTGGGGAACTTTGTAAGAAGTAAAAGTTCCCACCAACCACGGTAGCATTCCCACTCACCATCGGAATTGGAAGCCGACAAGAAGAACTGATACGTCCATCCTGGAATCACATCTTCGGGTGTGAATTGCTCCACGTTGTGATCAAACAGACGAGTCTTCCATGGACACATTGCGTTTGCTCCCTCTTCTTGACATCTGTGGATGGGTTGTGGGGTTAACATGGGGGAAACAACTGCACAATATATTCTTATAAATTTTATCAGATATTTTAGCTTCAAACAACACCCTTAATAAAAACAAAAACTGCCGCGGTTTGCGATGATTTTCTCGTGAATATTGTGATTTTTTTTAATTGAGTAGCATATATTGCGAGTTAACAAGACTGGTTGGGCAGCTCAGAAAATTCGTCTGCGCAACCTATTTTACCAGAACTGTCATCTATATTTACCCAACTCACCTATATCGCAAGGCGTAGCCTGTTATGCGGCCTTTGGGAAGCACTGGGCTCGACCATCTGAGCTGAGCTTTCCCGTTGTCGGCTCGACGAGCTTCCAGTCGAGGTGCGTTAGGAACTGTGGGAAGATGGGTCAGTATGTTCATTATGTGAATTTAAAATTGTAACAAACAAATATTAAGATGTAATAATTAATCAGGGGTGTTGTTTGGTCAAGTAGCTTCATAGGTCAGTAAATTGTTTCTTAGGTAAAATGTTGCAGGTACGAAACCGATCGCTGGATAGTTGGGTTGTCTTTGTAAAGCAAGCCACTGGACATGTCTGAACTTACTTTTACACAATACAGCA
>CH003262.1:119011-182609 GCA_000149265.1 Ciona savignyi
TAGCTATGTGTAAGTGCAAGTATGGGTGGGTATGTGAAGGGGATGGGACAATAAAGGAATATCTATGATCCATGACCACAGTGTAAAAATACATTTGGGCTTGCTACACCCTGGGTATACATAGTGTGGTTTGCCAGCTATTTATGTGTAAGTACAGCTTCCAGCATTTTGTTGGGATGGTTTGAATACAACATGTAAGGATTAGGCACAAAGTATTGAACCACCCACCTTCTCCCAGTGTGGTGACGTATTTGGGTGGGCTTGCAGGACCTGCTCCTCTGACAGTGAACGCTGACACCGACACTGAGTATCTCGTCTTGGGACGCAACTTTGTTATCGTACTTTCCTGTGGGGGTTGGGTAGGGTTATAAGTTAGGTAAGTAGAAATTTGGTGGCATGAAACATGGGTTTGTAAAAGAACAAAAGTTTACTCGAGCATGCAGCACCGCCACAGTTCTGTTGGCTCATTTATATTCAAAAAATTTGAAAGCAAAGCATTATCCACCACACTATTTGGCAGCATTCAAATTGGTGGAACCATCACAGCGGTAGTGCTGGACACTAAAATATGTTCAACGTGTTCTTAATGTTTTTTAAAGGTATAGTTTTTCAAACCAATGATGAGCATGAATCAAAGACTGTTTTTGTATGGGAGTTGGTAAATGTATGTATCCATCGTAATTACAATTTGACCACACAAGCGTCTTTTGTTTTTTTCTCTATATAAAGAAAACGACTGGTGCACCATCACCCCATGTGGACAACAACCAGCGAAACTCACCAGAATATTTTCCCTCCTTCCCTCGTTGTAGACCGTCCTGAACAACGTGCGCCCGGTGATGACATCGGAGATGGCGTACGCGATCTGGTAGCCCCGTATGTCCCCGTTACGATGGTGGGTGGGGAGGGGGGACCACCTCACCCGCACTGCGCTCGAGTTGAGCGCTTGGAGGTCGACATCGGAGGGGGGTGCGGCTGGAGCTGTGGGTGTGAATGCTGGGTTGGGTTGGGGTAACATGGGGAATGTGGGTATTACATGGGAGGGGTATATTACCATGCATTCCTCGTGCATATACAACATATTAGGCCAGGCAGCTTATAAAGCACATAGTATCCAGGCAGGTATATAAAGTTACAAACTTGACTGGGAAGTTGTGACGACGGCGTTTGCCCGCGGTCCCTCCCCCACAGTGGTTGACGCGGTGAGCCATACGTCGTACTCTGTGTACGGCTGCAATCCCTGCACCACCACTGATGTCCCGTTGACCTGCATATCTGCTGCTGCCGATTCCAGCCCATGTTGGCGGTAGTACACGGTGTAATGGGTGAGCTCGCCATTGCGGCTCTCTTTAGCAGGTGGCTCCCATGTTACACGGATGGAGGTGGCGTCGATGGGCGACACGACGAGGTGTTCCGGGGGTGCGGACGGAACTGCAAAGCGGCCGTGCAACAACATCAACGTGCAAACAACATTTCAACAATATATTCAACATCAATGCAACATGGCACTGGCTTGGAGAACAGACTTACCGTCGGACAAGGTTGATACGGAAATCATCGATGTCTCTGCACCAACCCCATGCACGGTTTGAGCAGCTAATCTGATGTCGTACCGGGTGTTCGGACGTAAACGACCCAGCGTAAATTCCTTCACTGGTTCGAACGTGATCTGGCTCTGGAACAGAGAATGAGGTTAACATTATGGTCGGTGGAAAGTAAAATACCTCACTCCCATTAAAGTAACTGGGGAAATGCCATTTTGTTGTTTTTACTTAAATAAAGTGTTGAAGCTTGAACAAATTTTGAGGGCATTGGTGGCTTTTATTGTTATTTTTTTGTTGCAGGTTGGTGCTGATTGTGCAGATTGTGCAAATCGTGTAGGTTATGCAAATGAGACTCACGGAGCAACTGGGGCTGCTGCAGTTGTAGAAGACCATGTAGCTGGTGATGTCGAAGCTTGAGGCTCCTCCCCAATTAGGTCGATCCCACGTCAGATGGATGCTGGTGGTGGATGCTGCCTCTCCATGGAAGTTGCGTGGTTGAGGGGGGACTGTATGGGGTGCATGGGTTATACTGGGGTGTGGGTTTAAGAGGGGGGTGTATAGAGGTGGAGTATGTAAACATGGATGATAATTGGATTAATCAATAAACTATCAAACCCAAAACGCTTCAACATATAGTCTTGAGAATTTTAGTGTTTCTATGAATGTTATCATTTTAATTTTATCTGCGATGAACATAATCCTTGTTTACAACCAATATAAATAAGGCATGTTCTTCCTGTGATATAAACTAACTAGAAAAAACTACGATAACCACACTTACCCCCGTGAGTGGTTTTCACCACAGCAATATCAGAATAGGGACTTTCCCCAGCCCCATTGGTTGCGGACACCCGAATGCTGTAGGTGACATGGGGTACGAGTCTCCGCAGAGCAGTTAGACGACGATCGTTGCGTACCGGGACGTCCATCCATTCTGGGGGTGTGGGGTTATTATATGACACCTCGTGCTCGCAGTCGAGTTGCTGGAGCTATAGCTATTACAGTGTGTGATCAAACATGTCTATTAATTTGGACTACTAATTAGATACCACTGGGTTAAAGCAATGTTAAGTAGCTTGCTTGAATGCACAATAATACTCATGCCACAGTTGGGTTGCTGGAGTAACTATGTGGATAATTAAAAATATTGTTCAACTTAGATTTAAAAGGTAAAAATTAAAAAAACTTGTACCATTTTTTGTTGGAGTAAAAAGGTATTTTTTGCAAACGCAACGGACAGGATTTTATAGTTGCAGCTTAATAAGTATTTCAATCAAATGAACAAAGTTAAATTTATTTGCACTAATGTAGCTGTCCACTTACCTGACACAGGTAGACTGGGGTTGCTGGTGTAGTAGACGTTATATGATGATATCACTCCATTGGGGTGCTGGGGTTCTAACCATGTGACCATGATTGTGTTGGTTTGGTACAAATAAGCCCCAACCTCTCTCGGAGCTGATCGTGGGGCTGCATGGGGTGATGGGTTAGGAGGGGGTCAAAGGGTCTTGTTGTGTGTTGAATTATGTCCCGTGTTATTAGATTTAATGTGTCACGTAATTTAAGGTTTAACAATTACGCTTAGCATTATCTATTATATTTTCCCGCTTTTAGAAGACTTATTTAACCGCTAGTTTTTTTACTTTATAAATAATTTTTTTAATTTTGCAGGTTTGGTGGCCGCGTTTCGCTATAATTTTTAATGATATGCTTTAATGACTGTTCGATTTGCCGTTTTTTCCTGTTCCTGTGCCGTGATATGTTGTATTTGCTGTTATTGAATACTATGGTAAACAATGAATTAAATTTTCCAAAGAGGAACCAAAAATTTCCCTCCCACCTGCTTCTGCAGTCCTCAAGTAGACAGGTTGAGTGGTGTTGCCCTGTCCTTGTGCATTGGAAGCCATGAGAACCACGTCGTATTCTGTGTACGGCTGCAATCCGGTGATCGTGAAACTGAAAACAATGATTGATTATGACAAAACAGTTAATTTACAATCATATGCTTTTAAATGGGTTATTTAAAATGAGTTGACCCCCCACAACCAGACAACCCCACCTTTCAGAGGATATCTGGTCGATATATTGGTATGGGGTCGTGCTCCCCATCACCCTATAGAACACGGTGTATCCGGTCACTGTAGCAGGGGGTAGGTCGCCAGAGTCCCATGCCACTGATAGTGTAGTGGAGGTTGCATCCGAATATTGATGAACATTCGTTGGGGCCTGTGGAGGGGTGAGACGCTGTTACTCAATAATTGCTTGTTTTTAAATTCTAGAATTTTAAACTAACATTGTCTGAAAAGTAAATTAAGGTATTTTTAAATGCTTGCGCAATTAGCTTAATTAGAGAATAACAGCAACTTTCTCAAGATGAACATCTACTTACCTTTGGCACCGACTTCACCGTGACCTCTGTGGTGGTGGTTATGGTGCTGATGCGAGATTTGGCGACGCACGTGTAGTTGGCTGATTCGGTCACTCGCTGCATGTGGTACACATTCATACCCACGATGGGGGGCATCCCCTTCAATGGCCACACATCTACCAGGCCACCGGACGTTTCTGGGGAATTCGTTGATTGATTATTGAAATGTGACCGGAAGGGTTTAGGTCAGGGGTTGTTAACCTTTTGCACTTTAAGGGCGTCGCAGGTTGCCGACCCCTGGTTTAGGTACCAGAACAAATGAAGTTCAGGAAAATTTAATAATTTAAAATATGGGTACACAAATGAACAAGGTGGGCTGGAAAATAATTTCCATGTTTATAAAACTGTAATTAATGTTTACATCTTTATAAACAAGAATAGACAAAATGATGGGGATAATTTAAAATCACTGTAATGTAAAATCACAAGAAAGAGACAGTATGGTTTCCCGTTGGAAGGCTTGTTTATGTGCTATGTCCAGGTGTCAATCATTATTATAGCGAGCTAAATTGGCTTCCAACAAGCCACGAAGTGTGATGGCTCATCACACTGACTTCCCCGTGTGGGTTGCTTTTAAATAGTTTAATGTAGCAGTTACCACCACAAGCACTTTAGCGACATCAATACTTACGTTTCTGCCACTTGACCACGGGCATGGGGGATCCAACCGCGACACACGTTAGGTTGAACGGGTCGTTTATTTTCACATCGTAACTTTTTCTTGGGGGAATAGAAAATCGAGGATACACTATCCTTTCTGGGGGTACATAGGGGGGTAAGCGGAAGTTAAAAAAACAAGGCAGAAGTTATACGAGATTCAGCACTGAATCGGAAACCGGCAGCACAACTTGTACATGAAGTACAAATTGCGCAAGATTCCAAATAAAACACGACGACACACAACCAATTTTAGAATAAAACCACAGATTCAACTGAAATGTTGAATCATCCTTCCAGCACCCTTGTGGATTATATCCCAAGGTCCCAAGGACTTTCATTTAGGGACGCAACAAAACAGAATTTTCAACAAACCAAAACACAGACAAGTAACCGATTTGATCCTTTGATTACAAATCATTATTTGGTGTTACACAATAATGCTGACTAATAGGGAAATAAACAAAGTTATTTCCTAGCCAGTCTTAACAACATTATCATTAGTGCGGATATATATGGGGTAGTGGAAGACAAAACAACATTGTGTGAAACTGACTTACTTGGTCGAACTGTGTATGAGTGCACAGAGTTTTAATTAATTGTTAGTTGGTAAATAATGTTATAACCATGATCGTCCTAAAAATCGCTACAGAGTGGTTAAATAAACTAGCAATTTGGAATATTCAATATTAAAACATTTAGAAATTGAAAATTTGGATGGTTCAGTGTTAAAACATTTAGAAATTGGAAGTTCTTGAGGTTGGATATTAACACATTGGTGTTGCACTATTGTTTTTATTGTGCCAGGGTTGTAATGAACACTTGTAACTATTTCACCTTTCACGTAGATGCTGGTCCCCTTAGAAAACACAGTCCCATGGACATTGGTTCCCGAACAGTGATATTTGCCGTTGTCCGTGTCATTGCTCGTGGAGATTATCAGCGAACCTGGGAATGTTGTCTTGTTAACTCCGATTCAAACAAACAATTTGTGAATTATGATTAAATTAAGTAAAACATTTGGGCCGGTATAACATGAGAGTATTAGGTCCAACAGTACAATAATCATTAAGTGTATACATATATATTACATACATACTATATGATTTGGGATGCATTTGGGTTGGTAAAATACTAGATTGTGGGATTTCAACTATATCATAATCATAAAGTGTACCACTATACACTAAATGTATTTCTGTACATAGGTATGGCCAGCCGGATTTTTTCAAAAACTTCTAATGCAATGCAGTGTTAAATTTAGCATGTATTCGTAAAGTTTTTAATTATCTTTTGAGATCGATTTAATTTTGTATTTATATTTTGTCAGGTGTGATACATTTCTAATATCTTGTGCATGTAAACAGCAGAGTTTCCAGACTAGAGCATTTCAGGATCAGTTATCAACGGATTCATATTCTACCAGCTGTATAAATACATCTCCACATGTGCTCCCTATCCAACTTGAGTTCCAAAATAAACAACCAGAATATTTTCAATTGCAAAATAGCTTTAAATGTATATAAAACATTGGAAAAGGGATCCATAGAATTGTACGGTAATGCAATCTGCTAGCTTCTTTCAGTATAACAATGTTTTTTTCCCTATGCTTTATGGGATCCTTTGATTATATGATAAAAACAAAAGAATGTAAAATTTCCATTTCCATTTCGACCCGTTGTCAAGCCAAAGGAGTTTCTTTCCGCAATTTAATCAGGAAATTTTGAATGAAAGAGTTGAATGATAGTCAGCTGCCAGATTGATTAGAGAGCATAGCTGTTAGTCAGTTCGCCATTGACACTATTCCCATGGGGACAAAGACCCGGTCCATTAAAAAGCTTCATTTGCATGGAAAACCAATTTTAATGTCAAACTGACAATGGTGGCTAGTAATGAACTTGCCGTGTGCATAACATCGTAGAAACGAAATCTCAATTTATGAAAATTCGATCAGAAATTTGGGCCTTCACTGAGTAATTCATAAGAGAATTACAATGGCTTACCCATTAATACCAAAACACCAACCCACCCAAAACACCAACCCACCCGAAACACCAACCCACCCAAAACACCAACCCACCCAAAACACCAACCCACCCGAAACACCAACCCACCCGAAACACCAACCCACCCGAAACACCAACCCACCCGAAACACCAACCCACCCGAAACACCAACCCACCCGAAACACCAACCCACCCGAAACAACAACCCACCCGAAACACCAACCCACCCAAAACACCAACCCACCCAAAACACCAACCCACCCGAAACACCAACCCACCCGAAACACCAACCCACCCGAAACACCAACCCACCCGAAACACCACCCACCCGAAACACCACCCACCTGAAACACCAACCCACCCGAAACAACAACCCACCCGAAACACCAACCCACCCGAAACAACAACCCACCCGAAACACCAACCCACCCGAAACACCAACCCACCTGAAAAACCAACCCACCCGAAACACCAACCCACCCGAAACACCAACCCACCCGAAACACCAACCCACCCGAAACACCAACCCACCCGAAACACCAACCCGTCCGAAACAACAACCAACCCGAAACACCAATCCACCCGAACACCAATCCACCCGAAACAACAATACTCCTAAAACACCAACCCCCAAAATACTAAACCACCAGAAGCACTAACCATGCCAAATAAGTCGTAATGCAATTGCAAATTAACGTTTAAATATGGCAACTGTACTTGAAGTACTTCCACATAAAGGTACAAGTTATGTGTAAAATATTGTTTTATTTCAGACTAGCCGTATGTGATTTTTGGGGGGGTTTCCCCATAAAAGAATGTTGTAAGTGGGATTAAATTCAATAGCTATGAAACATCAACACGGGTAATCAATTAGTTGCGGAAATTAGGGTATTCCCCAAGTAGTACACCCAACACTGTTTACCTTAATCAGTAACATGTCGGGTAGAAAAACGAATTTTTTGGACAACGTTATTCAAAACGGTTTGCCAACGCATGTCAGTCAAAACAGTTGCTTATAATAAAAACTAATTAAACTTGGGACAGTTTATGACACGGTAACTGACGTTTAATATTTGTTTATCTGCTGCGTTTAATATTGTTCGTTATAGTTCTCCTAACATCGTCATAAATCATCTTAACCATGCTGAAACGATCTGACGGTGCTATTTTGAAGTCCGAATTATTATGACCTAAAGTAACCTCGTATAGCAGGTGGGCTTTTACTGGCTAAATTCAAATTGCTTTGTTTGCAGATAATAAACAATATTAGAGCGCGTGCTTGGCTACGGCAAATCTTGCAACGTGCACGATCGTGTGGCCGAATGGTTAACGCGGCCGATACATAAACACACACGCGCATACTAAAATAGATTCAGCAACGAGTTTATCCTGGTTTCGAGACCAAGGCCGAAAAAATCTTGCAACGTTGCGCCTTACGTAGACGCTAATCGCGATAAGATTTCCAGCTGCGAAAGCCTTCAATATATTTCATCAAGTTCAAACGAAACCAGTTTTGAAACGTGGCTATATTTAAGGTTTGTTTTAAAAAACTAGTTTTGTTCACTATCTACATATTATTGTGTTTTGTTCAGCAAAACCTTTTTAATTTAAAATTTCTTTTACAGATTATATGTATCTCGCGAGTTTTGTCACATAATTCACGCATTTTGTTTTTCCTTGTATATTTCATTAAACCAGCGTTATTTATTGCTTTCATAATATTGCATCGTTTTGGCAAAATTTCAAAATTGCACGTTTACGAATTGTATGCATCTACCGTTGTTTGCCACACAATCCCACGCCTCAAACGCGATTTGTTCGCACAAAGTGGTCGCCTAGCAACGCTAATGAAATTGATGCTTTGATCTCCGCAGAGTTCTATGTAAGGAATCGATATAAACCGGATTGTAGCTACTTAGCCTTACCTGGGTTTTCCTGGCCCGGATCGATAGCTTGCTCAACATCTGCACCAACTTTTTATACTTTCCAGAACTTTGGGGGCAATTAGAACCATAAAATACGTGCTAACTTTAGAATTTCTGAATTTATATTTCGCTTACATTTTGACAACACTTGAAGTTACAATGATACGTAAATATGAAAGATGTTTATTTTCAGGTTATTGAGTTATCAATCAATTATGAATCATAGATCCCGCCCTATTCTTTACAGTTCATTTAGTTCCACTTCCTTTGCGCATACAATGTAAATATGGAAATATTCTCTAAATTATAGATAAGAAACAAGAAAAAGTTTGCATTCGTTAAGCACGTGAATTATCTAATTAAAATGATTTTGCATTCGTATACGTGGTATAGCCATGCGTTTTTAGAGTTGATGTTTCGATTACGTAAAACCGTATACAAATTAAAGTCTGTGTTTTAAATGCGATTGGTTTTTCATGAACCTGTGTAAATGTATGTTATAAAGTTATAAACGAACAAACTTTTACCTATTATCAAACCGGAATATGTGTCAAAAATATATGAACAAGGCATATTGTTTCAAATCTTAAGTTTAAACTGGCATGGTATCGCATGGTGTTCGGATTTGTACGCTTGTACAGTCAACCTTATGCAATCGAATCCGACAATTAACTAATTAGCCGCTGGACTAAGATCCCGATTGTACAAATCGTACCATATGTGCAATTGTGAAGTTAATCAAACATTTTGTTTTTTATAGTATCGATCGATTAGCGTAAGCGGGCGAGCCGATCTTGCTACAAGACTGTATTGATCCTCAATTTGCGCGACACGCGACCGATTGCTGCAGAGGGGCAATATTAAACGAGCAGTTTCCAACATTTAACGACTTGCGATTTTAACGACGCCAATTGCTGATTTAAATGTTAAGCAAGCGAAAGGAAATAATGACTATAAAAAATTGTATCTCTAAATCCCAACAAAATTTATAATTTTCTGGTCGGCTAGTTTGTAGCTTTTACCCGGGACAATACTTTTATAACCGTTTGGCACGGTTCCATTGATACATGGGCGTAGGACGGCCGTTAATGTCCCCGCCAAAGCATAAGTAGTTTTACAGTTGTAACATACTCTTCTTTATTATGGCAACGAAGACGCGTACAGTTGCTTTAATTAAATAGATCTCCAGCACAATCTACTAAGTTTATTTGCTCTTTCAGATTAAAAGTATTTTCTCGTTTCTCCCAACAAAACACAAAGTGCGTAGTTGGCACCTTCTACTGTGGACAGATGGCTGCAAGTGTAACTTACTTAAGTATAAACGATAAGTAGCTGCTTATCAGGCAGTTCTTAAGATTATAATACACATCAAAGGAAACGAACTTATCGCCAATATCCTCCTTATTGCTACGTGCTTCTAAACACGTCTGTTGGCACCCGTGGTTTCAACCACACACACAAAGCAAATAAAAATATATTTTAGCTTTAACATCGACCAACGGAATCCACAGATCTGTCTTCTCAGCTTAATCTTCGCCATCTGTTCTGGTGCTGTGCTAGCAAACTAGAGGTGTTATCCGTATATCACAAAGTATCGGTTGAGTTTATTGTAGGATATATTTAGTAAACCTTTTGGAAAACCAGATATTTTGGGTTACCCGGAACCAAATCTTGTTTGCATTTGCATTGCATTTACATGTTAATCATCCCCAGCTATCCATGTATCTTCAAAAAAGGTACATTCCCCACCCATAATGTGCATTAGAGGCGCATTTTAAAACCTAATTTTTAATGAGCCGCACATACATGGTTATAAAACAACCACCTATTTAAATATATTGGCAATGGGTGGCTGATCTGGCAAGGTGCGAATGTTTGTGTAGTCTAGAGAAATGAAACCACATCTAGCGTTTTTGTGACTTATGCAATGGTCCATATCATGTGGGTTAAACACAAGCTTCCCCACCCACGAGGAGCTTACCTGTGAGCGGGTCCATTCTGATTCTTGTTCCGTTCAGGTAAAGTGGCTGGTAGTTCCGGAACCATCTTATGGAGGGAGTGGGGGAACCGCTTATCCCACACTCCATGGACACAGCTCGGGATCGTTCCACTGTCTTCACTGTGGGGTTGATATCAATGTGGGGGAATCCACTCGGGGTTGCTTCCTCTGTGGGTAAAACATGGGGTGTTGTAGGAGTAACTTGTTTTTTTGCTAGGGTTGATAAAGTGCATTCCAGTAGTAACACATTTAATGGCCCCAAATATTTAGATACTAGTTACATTAAAAATAGGGACGTCCTTTTATAAGTCAGTTTGGTTTCTAGTTATTCCAGAATCAGTAAAATATCAATATAGAATTTTGAACTACTCTAAAATATAGGGAAAACTTTTTTTGAACTAATTAAATATAAAAAAAAATAATTTTATTTTTGTTTAATAAAATAAATGTTTAATTATAATCATAATCAGTGTTAACTAAAAAAATAAAAATCTTACGACTAAGAGCACTTAATTTCGAACTACTAAAATTACAAAAAAAAAACAAATCATACACCATTCGAATGGAAGTTAAATCTTTATTTTGGAATAGACATTCCTTATTAAGAAGACTATTTTCTTTACATTAAGGTTCTAAGAATTTGGAATACAGAAGTATAATTTGCACCTTAGGCTTCATGAGTTTGTGTGGAAGTATGGGATACTCACCCATCTATAAATCCTTTTATGGGGTGATCAATGAAATTCCATTATTTATATCCAATCTAATACAAAAGTCAGAAAATTCAGCCAATGTTAGTCATCAAATCTGAATCATTGATTCTTAAACTGAAATAAGAATTTAGTGACAAAAACCCACATTGTTCTTGTCCATAACATACATTACAGGAAGTAAGTCAACTGTGAAAATGTTGAACATTCTACAGAAATCCCACTGCATAGAGGAAACCACTTCTTAAAAGTAAATGTTAACAGCCTATGAACTTGACCGATTTGTTTAGTAATAAATACAATTTCCAAACAATTAGCAAATTCCAACATAGTAAAAGTAATCACATTTCAGTGGAGTAGTGAAGCACTAAAAGCACCAGATTGCTTCTACTAGTGCGAAGGCTGTGGCAGGCTTACTAAAACCTTCCTCCTAAGACCAACATTAATTAGCACTCTGCATATATTAACATATTGCTGACTTAATAACATGTATGGTGATTTGACCTTAAAAAGCAGTAATAAGATGGATATACTGACTGTTTCTTACAGGTCGACCTCAAAGCTTGTCCTGTTCTCTTATCTTGTGGTTCTCACTATGAATTAATTCTTTATTTCTGTAATGACTTTATTATGCTGATTAAACTGTTATTAATATGAACAGAGCAAACTCAGTAATCCATGCGCTTTTAATATGAGCATTTTTACTCAAAGAAATTTAGGCAACAAATACTTCTTTTATGTAAAAAAAAAAAAAAAATGAACATAACGTGTCAATAACCATTTGCCAAGATATTTTAATTTAATTACATACTTTACACAGACAATAACTGTTTGTAAAATAATTCACCATGTGATAAAACGCCCACTTAGCATTAAAAATTGATTAAAGAATGAAATAATTAAACAATTCACGGTTTTGCTTGGCTCGTGCTTCAAATAAATATTTTACGCATCGCAAATTGATCATAAACCAGATTGGGTAAGACCCTTTAAACATACAGAATAAATACCTTGATGGCCAAATATTATTTTTTCAAAAAAACATACTATATCAAATAAACACATATATTTCTAATTTCTAATAGAATTAATTATTTCTTATGCAAATTCTCAGTTGAAATATTAATGAGTGGGTAGTGGTAATGAATCATTTGAAATCACAAATGTAAAACAAAACTTGGCGGTCTCAAACAGATAGCTTCAGGATGATGAACAGAGGATTAGGAAATCAGACATTTTCACCACCAGCCTGGATGTACTCAGCCCATTATCAGATTAAACCACCATTACGAGAGCTTGAAGCTAACACACTAAGCATCACATATGACAATTGATGAATTTGTGTAATATTTGGATGTTTATCGATAGGCATTGTAACAAATATTTTTAAAAAATAAATTACAGAAAATGTGTTAAAACTTGTCATGATAAAATATGGTTAATCACGCTGCCCCTTTGTTATAAGAACCAACAAAAAGTTAAACATACAATGATAATGTAAGGTTCTTAAACATTATATGCATTTCATAACAAAGTGTTATATTTACTGTATTGTTTAATATATTTTTCTAACACTACACTTTAAACAGACACTTGCAACTGAATAGAAATATGCAACTATGTAAATGCAGTATAACACATACCAAAATAAAGGCTATGCATATAATTAATACTTGGATTCTGATTAACCCATCAAAAAAAAAAAACAGTTTAGCTTTTCTCGACAATTGTTCTGTCAGTTTAAAATAATAGTCAACTGAAACCACAAAAAAACTATGTACATTGCTTTGTAATGAAGAGAACTGAAAGTAGAGTACAATAGTAGAGTTACATAGTTTCCGGAAGCTTTTCAGTGTCACTAAATGCTTTTTTGTTTGGCTTACACACAAATCGGTTGACCGTTTCTTAATTTTGTTAGTGGTAAACGGGCAGTAAATTGGTTTACCAGTTTTACCAATAACTAAGACAGCATTAAGTTTTAATGTGAGCGGTAACTTACCATCATAGAAGTGAACATCTGCAGATTCGGACACATCCCCCAGTCTATTAGAAGCGACACAAGTATAACGCGCTTTGTCTTTCTTTTTGCGAGCCGGTGCAATCCATAGCACTGACCCTGACCCACTCTCAAATACATATGGCACTATTCGATAGCGGTTCTTTGATATCTGTTAAAGGTACAGGATTTGTACAAGGTCACAGCATCACAATGAACTCTGACTTTTGAACTATTGTGTTTGAAAATGCACTTAAATAGTAAGGACACATATAGGTAAAAGTTAAATTATGATATATATCCATGCACACCTCTTTGTTATCCTTTCTCCAGTCAATACGTGGTCTAGGGTTCCCAGTAGCATTGCAAATAAGTGCTAGTGTGCCCTTTGCAACGCCGGTCTGCGACTCTGGGGCGTTTGTTATAACAGGGGCAACTGTGGAGGAACGTGGGTTAGCTGTGCTTGTCATTAAATGGAATAAAAGGGTTTGCAACAAAATGTTCAAAGAACAAAACACCATAACACAAAGTGTGAAAATATTCAAAACTGGAAACCATGCATTTAAGGTTTAAGCATTTATTTAACTATGTTGACAACAACGATGTTACATTTGCAGGCAAAATGTGCATGTGTACAGTGTGCTGCAAGTGGTGCATTGTTAACATTTATTTACATTTATAATTTATACAACATATATGAAAATGTATCATTGTGTTTTGTGTTTAAAATACAACGTCTGTTTAGGCGGCACCATCTAGTATCTGCCAAGAACAATAAATTTACAATATATCAGTTTAGTCTACACAACACCAGTCTAATAAAACACGTCGAATAAACAATATCACATGCCTTTAAATTAAAGTGTATATAAAAAATAAAACGGAACATATTTCTCTAAAGCATCAAATAGCAGTACATGACATGTTATAATAGGACATATCAAGTTATTATGCCACAAAGAGCAGATGTATGGCATACCCAACACAAACTAAGTAAAATAAAAAAAGAATATAGTTGCAACATCCCAACAACCCATGCACAGTGAAACAACCAAATAGTGAGATTTATTTCATTCTAACCGGGATCTCCAGGTGATTGGTTGGGGGCTAAAGATTAATTGAAAATAATGGTTGTTAATTAGGTACCTGTAGCCTACAATTGAAGACTATTGGTTTTACCGGAACCTCCAGATTAGTATTAAGATCTGCTATAGATCTATGGTATTAACATTATTTGAATTCGAGTTCAACTACTATATATGAGGGATGGTAACTCTTCGTACACCTTAATACTGTTATTTGAAGCTGTGATAAATAATCATTTCGTTTAACGTGTTTCGTTTCTTGTTGTATTTAATAACCATATGGTTTTTCGGTGTATGATAGTTACACTTTAAATCAATGTTTATATTAATTACAGTATGTATGTGTTTGGTAACTGAAGTGTAGAAAGGATACTTCACTGCCTTTAAATGATCTAGACTATGTAAGATTCAAAGAAGTATTAAAACCAATCCTATAAATCAAACTATGATTACATTCATATTCTGTTAACTAATTCTGATCACAAAATATTTGTCTTACAATAGATACAACTATAAATACCTTCACGTGATTGTCGGTGTCTTCTCCTGCAGTCCGATGCTATTAATAAACTATATAATACTAACAATCTTAATACGTCTAAGACCATAGTGCCTGGAAATAACATACATTAACCGTGTCTCAAATGTACATATTGCTCAAGTAGACTCGTACGTTAATCCGCCTTAAGTTACAAAAGAATTCCAATGTCCTGACTAGCACCCATCGAATGAGTGAATTGTAAAGCAGCACTGAACCTAAAAGCTGAAACAGACTGCGCATTGACGAAGTGCGCAGGTCAATGAAGCGTCCCACATCTACGCAGCGGGCTACTTCAGTTCTTGAGTTCACGCGTTGATGCCAAATACGCGATAAGTCCATCATGAGTGCTGGCTACAATGCATTGGAATTCGTAAGTGTTAGCTGTCATATCGAGCGCCATATTAAAACATTCCAACTCCAACAAACAAATATTGGCGTCGGTTGTTGTGAAAAAATAGGCTCATATAAAATATCGAAACATTAGACGTACAATTGTAGGCTACTAACCCGACCGTGTACACTTGCTATTTTGACGAATAACCGTGCCACAGCGACTGTGGTTTTCCTAACCTCTCGTGGGAACGACTATCTTTTCCTATCGGGGAAAAAACAAAACAACAAATTCAAGCATCAAGGAAAAACTTTGGTTTCCCGTCAGAGAGGATACGCCATATTACCACGGCGGGTGACAGCTGCCCAATCGTTACGAGCCTCCCAAAGTTTTCACACATTCGCCATGGGATTACATTCATCTTACAAAATCACTACAACGAGTAAAGAGTAACCTAATTCCAACTGCCAGCGGCGTAATCATAGCGGCACAGCGTTATACTTGATAAAAAGGTGTGACCTCTTTGTGTTATCAGTATCACCACAATACCGCCACCTGCTACCCTGTAAGAAAGTATCGTGGTAAAACTCGAAAGATTCTTATGTAGCTTGTATATATTTACAAAAGCCATACACGTTTTGTAATGTTTCCAGTAGGCTATGTGGACAAATGGGGTCATAAGGTCGTTGGCCCTAGTATCTGTGGATAAACCCTGCTGGTTTCCCGCTCACGCAAATAAAACTGAGTCAACCTAAAGGTTGGATTTACCATATGCGAGCTCGAACGGAAAGTAAATCTACAAGCAACGTTATTAGTTATACCAAAAAAGCATCTTTTACTCAAAACATCACGGCAAAAGTAAAAACTGTGTCGCTAAAATGTTGATTGTGTAAAATTCTTAAACAAAATCAGACACACAGTTATTGGAGATACTAAATAAAGTATGGTAGATTCATAGCACATACTAAAAATGTGGCACCAAGCTGTGGAACAAAGCTACATAAACTTGATCGAGCACAGGTCGAACAACGAACCCCATGTGTTGAAACAGAAAAACCTTCCAGGGGCAATATGTACAAAGAAATGTGGCCGGCGTGTGGCGTTGCGTATAAGAGATTCATTAATGGTCGTGTGTCCGAATGATCGTGTGGCCGAATGGTCGTGTGGCCGAATGGTCGTGTGGCCGAATGGTCGTGTGTTTAAACGCCCGTGTGTCCGAATAGTCGTGTGGCCGAATAATTAACACGACCGATACATATTCCGATTTCTATATGTAAACAACGTTTTTGGTGAAGAACCTATAATGGATTAGTTCGAAATTTAGCCTATTTAAATGATCGCGTGGCCGAATGGTCTCGGGGCTATAAATGGTCAAATTCGCTTACAGCAGTTTATATATAAAAAACAACGAGTAGCGAGTAGATCGTGGGTTCGAAACTCGACCAGACAAAAAAAATAAGTCATTGATATTTTATCACTAAAGGTGAAATCCAGACAAAAGATTTATATAATAAAATATTCATCTACAAACACTTTGGCTAAAAGGTGACGCACTAACGCATCCATATGGTATCTTGCCGTTTGGCTAGCGACTAGTTTTAATCCAATAAATTTGCGACTGCCTGCAAACCGCAAGAGTTATCCAGTAGTACTTATACGCCGTTATCGTCAGATAACTCGTAGTAACAGACTATTCGCCACAGTTATAGGGTGTGTTGTGTAAAGAATCCTGCCAGGATATGGTTTTTCAATTCTTAAAGAATTCACTCGGTTAGAGTAATGTGCAGAAATTGCCCTGTCATCATGTCATAAGCAAGCAGCTGGTTTTGAATCCGCAACCACCCGAACAGCAATATAAGGATCTACCACAAGTGATCGTGAACTAGAATAATCTTGAGCCGTGAGACTGTGTAGCGTCATTGAAAAAAATAGTTTTTACCGGTTCGACCCAATTATGAATTCGCTACTAAGACTATTTTAATATGGAGTGGCATAAAGATCGCTCGCGTTAACTATGCGGCCACATGACTGTTTTAATTAAAACGAATCGTCCGAATTTTTATTTTTTTAAACGACTGCGCAGGCGGGCAGTCATTTATTTCATGTCGTCAGCAGTCTTTATTGTAATAAAGTATTACCAAATAGCTTGGTTAGTTAGTGTCATTTGCCTTTTAGTCGAAGGGTGGGGAATCGAAACTAGTCGCTCGCTTTTCGGCTGGGTCATTGAACAAGGCATTTACCAGACATTGCCTGAAGCCTTAATCAATCATGCACAACACACTGCAATATATGTGAACACGAAGTGATCTAACGATTACCGGTGTGATAACGCACCTTTCTTTACCCTAGTATAACGGATAAAAACATGAAAATCCAATCTTAATAAATAAAGTGTGAAAAATACGACATGGCGACTCTGGGCGCAAGATAATCTGACGATTTTACGCTTATAACAAGTCCCTGTGTTTTCCCAATAATGTGGATAAACATAAGTAACCCGTTGTTACCCTGTAAGAGCTTCAAGACTACGTGTTGTAAACCAACTTGCGAGCCAGGCCCGCATACACTTCACCCAGCAGTGGTCATGGGGAGTTGCAACTGTACGTGAAAAACAACATTATTTTTGCCTGAGGAAGAAGGGAAACTACACACTAAAATATAGATGAACGTGTTAAGGCGGGTTAGAGTTAGTTTCCATAGTTTTAGTGGGCAGTTTTCCTTTTCCCTTCTTTTAGTGTTGCCCCTTTTGCGCACTAATATGTAAGTAATAAAATCACCAAATCTCATGAACAGCGAATATAATCTCTAGATTTTCTACAACACTTCAATCGACGGAATAAAAGCACAATTGACAGAGGTAAATTAAAACCAAGTCAATAAAAGCAGCATAAGGAAATGTTAAGACACCATAAGAACAAACATAAAGAAACACATAGGAAATTGGTCATTGAATAATTCTGTGATGGGCGTTTCAGAAACATAATGTTTACTCGAAAGACACTAGACCTGTGACTAACAGGTAAATTCCTAGATACGAATACGTAGCAAATTCCGCCACCATGAAAAAGATACAGCGATCTAAATACTTGTATTTTATCAATAATTGAAAAAATAAAAACAGTGAATTATGTAAAAAACGAACACTTGAATTACGTAAAATTGCGTCTAAAAATATTTACAAAAAATATTTATACATCAACTAAACTAGGCACAAATTGTTTAAAATGTTGGTAAGAGGGTAAAAGTATTATTTTGAGGGCGTTATGATAAATTGTGCAACGAAGTTTAAGACACCAAGTAGAATAATGAAGCAATGTATTATGACGATGGGGAAGGTAAGTTGGTTGCGCAAACGAAGGGAAACCATATGAACCAGAGGTGGAAGGCAAAAGATGTAGACCAATCCACATAAGGAACCACTGTATCTGGGAGTTGAAAATAAAATTCATTTTACTTAAAGAAGATTTATTTTACGATGTGAATAAATATTCCATGTCTCATTGCAAAGATATAATAGGTGGGTTGGTATATTCGTGTTTATCCCCGTAAATGGAAAAAAAACGCACGTTATCACACGGGCAATTGTCAGATTACCTTCCGATTCCGTAAGAAAGCGTTATCACATTGGTAACCGTCAGATAACCTCATTGCAACCGTTTGTGATTAAGACAATTCTTCAATTTGGTGAAACGAATTTATCCACTTGATTTAGGTGATATCCGTTAAGTTTCCTTATCAAGCAAACAACCGACTAGATAGCGACCAGTTTTGAACCAACAACCGTTAGGCTGACCACCATCATAAGAATCCAGACGGAGCACAACACGCTAAACACATAGTGAACTCACCTTATAATATCCCCGATATGAGGGTAGAACATGGCGATCAGCACACACACCACAATCACAGCGAGGTTAACTAGTAGTACGTGGGGACGTCTGTAGAAATATGACAATCAAAAACAAATCCGAATCATTTTCTATTTGAATTGAATCTTATGTCAGTAATGGACATCTCTTATGTGGGGTAACATTACGGTTTTTACAGTCTATTCCTGGTTTTCGTGATTGGTTCAAGTGATGTCCGCTAATGCATTATACAAAGACACAACCTACTAAGCAGAAGCAAAAGCAAGTGACTGGTTTTGATCTCCCAACCTCTCTACTTATAGCTGATGCTCTAACCAACGAGCTATTTAGCCAGACATACTCGCCCCCACCCATCCAACCAATGCTGGTATAAACTCACCCCGGCCATCCGGTCTGGAACACAGCATACAGCGCGTTGCTACGAAACATGAAGGCAAGCAACGGGAAGACACAGATCATCTGGAACAGAAGGAACATCCGAGCGCCTGCAGCAAGTGGGTCGGATACCGACAGGTTTTGTAGAAGATTCTGTGGGGAAGATTTGATTTGAACAAGTTGGTAATTGGAGGGTTGTGGGTTCGATGCCACCATAGTAGTGTGTACAGCTGAGTTGTAATATGTTTCTTAATCAGTAATATTATGTTCTTCTGATAAGATATAAACTGTATTTCCCAAGCAAAGCTTAAAAAAATCCTGACATGATAATTTTAGTTTTAGTTTAATTATTTTCCCCCCCAGTATTAAATAATGGTAAATGAAGCAGATTACTTTTTAACAAAAAAGGGAAAACTGGAAAAAAGCAACCGCCCCGACAGTGGGCATGTGGTATTCTAAATTTCGTCAATTGCATGTGTTATACCTCAACCCTTGGGGATACTACCACAAGAAATATTAAATATTTCCCATTTATCTATTTCATCCAGCAATTATATTTAAAAATCACAACTCACAGATGAGATACAATCCTTGGGCAATGGGAAGGAACCATAGAACAGAATGCCAACCGATAAATATGTGAGCGTGGTCAATAGATATCCGATACTTAAGTCTCGAACATTGTTCTCAGGGTAACGGTTGTTCTTGATGATGGTTATAGCAGCACTGTGTACAAAGTTGATTTGGTGAGAATGGTAAATTAGCATAGGATATTCATAATTATCCAGTGAACAGGAAAACGCAAGAGGCTTAATGCACTGGCAAATGTCAGATCACCTCGCGCACATCATCGGGTTACCGAAGCTATTGCAGTGTGTTGTGTTATATAGGGATGCACAAACTAGAATATCGAATCTTATATTACGTTTAATTCGAATATTTGGATTCGAAATATTATACATTGCACATTAAGAAACTATAATTGCATGAAGTTCCTTTTTATTTCCATTGTACATATTGCAGCAGCGTTGATTACAATGGATATTATAAGCATGGGCGCCGACTTCCGCCGTTGTGGCGCAATGTTGTGAATTCGCCGCAATGTCTGTTTTATAATTACGCAAAAAATTCCCTGCGCTTTTAAATAATTATCACATTAAATCGTCTAACCGCAGCGCCGCTTTTCCAGCGGTGTTTATTGCTTTGATCGGCGCTTTGACCTAGGGTTACGTTGACCTAGATTCAATACAGGACCACTGACGCACTCCCGTTTTTTCCCATGTTCTTCCCATTACTAAGTATTAGCTAGAGAGAACAGTAGGCTAACATCGGTTAACGGTTAACGGTTTTTTTCTTTGATCAGTTAACCGTTATAAGAATCTGGGTTCTTGCACAGCCCTCGCAGACACATAAATATTTGGTATATTCTTTCCGTATTGTTGACGCTGAGCTGCGTATTAACGACCATGCAATATTTCAGCGGGGGAAGAAGTTAGATTAAACACTTAAACTCCTGGCTTAATCTCTTAGCTTTGTAAATCGTTAGTATCATAGTTCTATCCGAGTTAGTTGGAGGCATAGGGCCGATTGTGACGTCATAAAATGTCGCGCAACGGTAACATTTTACTGAAGTCGCCGCCTATGATTATAAGTATGTAATCACAGAGGTAGTCAGCGGCAGCAGGAATTTTTGACGATCTTGCCACTTTAACTCGAGTTGCTTTTTAATATAGAATAGGATTCGATATTCTGGATTCGAAATAACTATTCTAGAATACCAAGGTATTCTAGTTTGTGCATCCCTTGTGTATGATTCACATGTTCCCTTAATTTTTCAAAACCCATCCATGAAAACAACACACACCAATAGACACAACATACATCGATATAAACAACATACTTATGTAGGAAGAAAGCTAACGACAACATCCCAGTAAGCGCGGGGAAAGTGATTCGGAATTGTATAAGTTGTGAGTAGTCCATGTTCCAACCCCATTTTGCCGCCTTTACCACCACCAGGATGAGAAGAAAGATCACAGATAATGTTCCTGTGGGGTGGGGGGTGCGGTTGGTAAATCTAATTTATATCATACAATTTGCTTTTATTTCCAGGGTCTAAGCAAAATATGATGCGTTAAGACAATATAAGTGTGTATAACACACTGTTTTAATATAAATTTTAGAGATTAATGACGACTTGCAGGATAATCTGAGCAAAATATAAAATGAATGATTCACTGTTCATGTTGAGACATTAAAGAATGATAAAGCATACATGATATAGGCTACTATACATAAAGAATGTTTAAGGCAAGGACTAAACAGACATCCAACAAGTCGAATCATTTGCATTAAACCAAACACAAACTGAAAAACCTGAATGGTTATGAAAATTTTGATTGACAGCTATAAAATTTAATTGATAGTTAGTGATGTCCCCTTTTCACCAAATAAGCTGTGGTTAAACATAGAAACACTATATCTATGCTAACAATAAACATGATCTTTACTATCATATGTATGTCAGTAAGAGTTCTGAATTTATAACCAACAATAAAATTTAATATTCAACAAATTCTGTCTCACCTAGACAGTTGAACTTTGTGAAGAAAGTTGGAGATTTGAAGTTCAGCAGAGGAAAGACGAGCAGCGCGAGGTATATTGGCACCGTCCATGATAGATTCCATGCCATACTCTGGTGGGTGGTGAATGTGGTGGACAAGTAGCTGGTGTTGCTGGAAGCTATATCTTTGGGACACAACACTTCGGAAATATTGTGCGAAACCGACATGTTACCAGGATTGACTTTGTCTGTTGAGTGTGGAATTATGAATAATTAAACTTTACCACAAGTAAAACAAAACTGAAAAATATTAAAAAATACAAATAAAAAAATGGATTAGATGATGTTTTATTTTGATGTTTTTAGTTTATCAAAATCTTGCATATGGAACACACACAGTACTCGTGGAATATGCTATGCATGAATCAAAAACATGTCAACAATAAAGAGAGGTATTGTTTTTTAAAGCTTTACATTTAATTGACACCACTGATTTGCAGATAGAAATACTGCAGGAAAGTTTAAAATAAGGCAAATAACTGAAGTTTCGGCATATCACCAAGCTGTCAGCAGTATAAAAAAGTATATTTTGAACTTTTTTGTTGTATTTATGCTTGTGGTTTAGTGGTGTAAATCAAAAAACATGTTTTAAGTCAGGTGGTACCTAGTACATTACCATTGTTATCCACAAGGAAACATGACTGAATTATACTGATTTGCATTTTGTTTTAAAAAGCAGGTAAATAAATAGTCAGTATAATCTGGCAGGAAAAACAGTGTACATTTAATGGCAACTTACTAAGTTGTATTTAGAAATAAAATGTTAATTTGGTGGTATTGCATACACTTGGTATTATACACAACATCGCACAGTATAGTACCCAGCCTACCATATATAAATATTCCACTGGTGTACAAGAAGTTACTCATGAGGACCCAGTAGACAATCATTCCACCTAGGAAGGTGACAAGAGAGAATATGATGGCAAGCCAGTGCCCATATCTACCCAGGTAGAATCCAACTGCGTCAGAGAACTCAAACGCTTCAAAATCTATCAGGAACAATAAGTTAATGTGGAATGTGGGTACTTTCCCATAGTAGAAAATATAACAATAGTTATAACAGTGGTATTTACTAGAAATAGTGCAGAAAATAAGTAAAGCTTCAAGAGCTAGCAATCACATCATGTTTTTGTCTATAATAACAATATTGTTTTAACAGTTGATTTTACTGGGTTGGTTAATGGTAGGGACATGATTTATTTAATTTTCTTGCTACTGATCATTTGTTGTGCATGTTGCTATGGGTTGGTTGGTTAGTTGGTGAATAATTAGAATTAGAATGTAGACATGACAGAGTGATATACAGATTTTGATGAGTCGTAGAAAGTAATATTGGGACTCATTACTAGGGTTACAAAGTTCAAATTAAATGTTTGCAAATGACGAATATATATAGAGAGATACTGTACAATTAAAGAGACAAATCCAGCACGCTATATATTCGTTACAAATTACATTGCAAAAAAATTAGGAATGTCAAGCAGTATAATTAGATTAGAGACCACAATTAGATTTTATGTTGCCTTACCCTTTTCCAATATTCAATACTGATGGTTATATATATTTTGTCGTTTTACCAAACATAAGCTATTAAATAAGACATATTTATATATTCATAATCTAATTTTTGATAACCCAAAATCTTAACATCCTTTGAATTTCCAAAATGACAACGAGGTTCACCTAATTTATCCCTGGATTGCAACGCGCGGTACGCTGTATAGAGAGTGAGTGATGCGGACATTAGAATGAGCAGAATGCCGAAGATGAAACCGGATTGGCCGATTCCCCATGGCATGGACAGCAGGGATGTTCCCATCATTGTGTTCCAGATTGCGAAGCTGTCAACACATTTTAGAGCTAAATGCATTGTTTGTGAGCAATCTGACATAAACATTAGGACAATGATGTTCTTTTTTGAGACGTTCCGAATTAAATAAGGATCTAAGCAACATTCCAAAATGTCCTAAAATGAAAAGTCTAATGATACATATTCCATGAATATTACTTAAGATATTTGCATAAACTCATATTAGAGATAACCCAGCTAATCTACTTAAAAGACTTTTAGTTAGAGATTAAAAATAAACTGTTTGTTATATAACTGGTTATCTAATCATATGCATATGTTAAGGTTGCTTAAACAGCAAATTACACTACCAGTTTAAAATGCACCCCTGCTGGTTAACAAGCTTGCTTAAATTTCATTCAAACATAATAACATAAAAATATGTATATAAGCCACTTTACTTTATACAAATTCTTTGATGAATTTTTTACCACAAATTTTGTCAAGATCACAAAACTTGGTAGTCCACCACCACCAATAAAAATTTGTATTCACGAATTAAATGAAATCTAAGTTAGTTTCTTACATGGTGACGACACTACTCTGCTTTCCTGTTGTGCTGGTTGGTATTATGTAGAAGAATGAAGAAGGTAGAACATGGTCTGGCATCCTCTGCAGAGGGTTATCAATGTTATTTATAGATTATTGAGGTCTGATCAAATACCTGGGTGGGTTAATGCGTTGCCTTTCAGCCAAAAGGTTGTAGGTTTGATACTGGTTACTAGCTGGTCAGTTGTAACCTTGGGTAAGGCACTTAAAACACATTGCACAAAGCCAGTGGATTAATAGGTGTGAATCATAACCAACATACTGCAATATCTGTAGTAACCTGATGGTGGGCGAGAGGTAATCTGACAGCAGCCTATGCAATTCTGCCAATTGCGTTTTTCATTTATTGGAGATAAACATCAATAAACATCAAATTGTATCCTACTTGTCTGGTTATGTGAGTATACTTTTATTCCTGGTTAAGAGGTAAAGAAACGATTTCCCACCCGACCACTAAAAAGCTCAATCATACAACAAAAACACACTGAAATAAACCCAAACGACCACAACATTGGGTACATTCGGACCAAAACATTAAAATAACTGTAGAAATTAGAAGAATAATAACCCCACACCCTACGATGTTAGCCCACCCAGTATGTGATAGACTAAACAATACTAAGTAACACACAATAGGTAAATTATTGAAGTATACGAACCATTCTAGAATCCAATGGATCAACAAGCTTGCTGTAATACTTGTGTCGACTAAACATGATTGAGATATCAGAGAGTTGTTGCTTGGCAAGTAATCCACTTGATTCGGTTTCTTGCTCAGGAGGAACTGTCACTTCACAGGGTTGTTCTGGAACTATAGGGGGAAACGATTTATTTATTTGTTATAGATTATCTACGGACCAAGTTTAAAATTCAGTTGGTTTAGTTTATTTTTTGAGCTTTTATTAAAGTAAGAAATAGTAATTTTAAAATTTTATTAAGTACCAACATATGCACATAAAACCTTGAAATATATATTTTTTTTAATTTAAAATCAGTTTAATAGCACAAAAATGAGAAACAGAAAAATTCACTAGAAATGGTTAAAACATGTCAGCTAAAATGTTTGCACAGGCATTTTTTAGTGTATTCGTATACACTGGAATGCTAATATAGGACATAGTGTTGTGTGTAAATGCTGTCATGGTGAATTGTGTTATATCCTGGTGCGTGGTCAAGCCAGGCTTAATCAGGTATCACATTATAACCTTGTGTCACAGCAATGTTTTATGAAACAGTAAATGGTATAAGTCTACACATAGAAAAGTATTGTTTACCTGCGTTTCCAGACAAACTCTCTGAGTACCACCTTGGATGCATTAGTGGTTTACGTGACAAAGATTTCCTTTTCTCCTGGTAACTTGAATCATCTTGAATGTTTCCAATGCTGTGATAATTAAGTTGAAAACATTTGGAAAATGTTGGAGCAACAGTAAAAGAGAAACTGCTCAATAAACTATGGAAACTAATTCTATCCCTGTCCCAAACACTAATCTCAACCCCCTAATCTTCATTTTGGTAGGCAGTTTTCCCCCTTCCTTTTTTTCCATTTTTCAGTTTTTTTAAAATTATACAATACAATTTTTATTTTTGTTTCTTTCGCTGCGTTTACCACCAACAATTTGAAAATACATGTCAAATATATATATATACATATATATATATATCAAAACAAATATGGCGTTAACTAAAAATCCAACAATTAACAAAAAAAATACTGTGGCAACTGGCAAAATACTACAGCAAAACAGGAAGGCACCAAAAATAACCCAAAAGTTATGTAGTTTGGTGCCTCCCTGAAAAATAATTAGGATCTGGTTGTTGTAAAGGTGCATTTTGGCGCTAATAATAAAAGTTTAATGATATCACTTACCTTTTGGACAACCTAGCATCCGTTGGCGTACATGAGAACGAACCATAATCACCAGTTGGAGAATTTCGAACGTCAAAACTTCGGTTGCTGTTTGCGTCTCTTATAGACATTTCTTAATCTTCTTTGATTTAGTTATAAAGGCATTAAATAAATGGGGAATCCCTGAAATCAGATATTGAAAGAACAATAAACCTATCTATCTAGCCTTGATATTCGGTACGCACTTTAACATTCCGAACAACAGCAACAAATATGCAAAAATGTTCATTCGTAGATCATACATAAACATAACTATTGATATATGACATACTCACATCAGCTAATAGTTTAATATTTTAACACAAATCGGGTTTAAGGTTGAGCTTTAGTTAGACATCTAAGTTTACAGTTCTACCTTAATAAACCTTCAACAATTGTTGTACGTCTGATTGCTAAGCCTACGATCTGATAAACAACATTACCTGTTACTGATACTGTGGTGTGAGGGGTTTAGTGCTGGTTTGTAACAGTTAACAACAAAGTAAACTGACACAGTTGGTCAATTGCTCAACATTCTTTGTAATGAGAGGATAAATTACAAACATTTTTTCTTCGTACTACCCTAGGAAAAAATGCATCGACTATACAGTCCTGCGACCTAATGGTTAATACATATAGCAATTATTTAATTTTATTCCGGCCGGTTAGTCTGGCGGCTAAGTGCGTCGTCTTTCAATGGAAAGGTTGCAGACGCAAAACTGGTCGCTAGCTAGTCGGTTGTGTCCGTAAGCAAGGCACTTTGCGAATAGTGGCTAAACCCAGCGGATTAATGGGCTCTACCAAATTAAAGTAAGGTGTCTATCATATACAACACACTGCCATAGCTCTGGTAATCCGGCGATGGGCGCGAGGTGATATGACGTTCGCCCGTGTGTTAACCCCCTTGGTTTTCCCATTCACGGGGATAAACATGAATATCCTATCCTCCTATCCTATCCTTTTAATTTTGTTTGCGTATTTGTGTAATCTTTTTTAAAGGTTTGTCAGCCGTGTCGACGTATTTAAATCCCTTGTTTAGGCTAATGACGTGTTTTAACGATTGTTCGATTTTCCTGATCCTGTGTTTGTTATATGTTTTATTTGTTGCTATTACTTACTACGTTAAAATATATATAATTAACTGTGTAAAATCGGTCTTGATAACGAGCCTATTAAGTATTCGAAAACTAGGCCGGTAGCTACACCAACATATACGTTATACTCACTCTAATTACATTAGCTTGTCCACAATTTGTTCTACAAATTTGTAGTGACCGCGTTCCTACAGGATAACGTACATGAAACAAAATACTTAAAAGTACGTAGGATAAGTAGGGGGTTCTTTTGTTGAGAAATAACGGATAACAGGTCAAGCACCGGATCACTTTGCTAAACAATAGAAATAAAATAAGTGAGAAAGTTTTTTATCTACAGCATCCGTACATCAATCACTCATTTTAATTGCCGCTTTAAGCGAAAAGGACTTCTACATAAAATGGTAACTATGTCATTCACGTTCTTACAACCAATTTTACCGAATAGCTATAGCTCTATATGCTAATTTTCTTTCCAACAAATACAAATACTGATTTATTAAAAGTTAGTTCCTAATTTGACAACACGTTTTACCACTTTCTACTAAAAAAATGTATCTTTAATGACGTCACATTAAATCGCTCAGACAAATATTAGCTTGCCTTTTCATATTTTCTTAAATCCCTCATAGGTAGTTGCTATGTAGACTGTACACTCTTACATGTAAAATAGAAAGTATACCTATCTCCAGTAAGCTGGCGAAGGTTTTATATTTTAAACTGATCTGTGTTGCAGCAAGTCGGCAAGCGGCTCCGTATTAAAAACGTTATCCCGCATCGCACGGCTTAAAAATTGCCGGCGGCTCCTTTTGTCCACGGCTCCATGCGCTAAGACGCTGTTTCTAACCTTGTGGGGTGCTTTAGACTAACTTCGAATCAAAGTCGTAGTAAATTGCTCACTACTGGATATTAGCAACGAGAAGTTAATTGTTGTTTACTTTTAGAATCACCAACATGGTAACCAGCTGGAGTAAGAAACACCAACCAACTGTCCCTTTATCCGCTAGTATTATCGCAGCTTACACGGCAAAACTAGGTGATACCGCGACAGACACGAACGGTCCAAACTGTTTATTTAATTGATGTTAACCTAGTAGTTAGAGCGGTTACAATGCCTTTTTTAACTGCTGTTCGTTTTGCTATCGGTTCATTGGCGGTAACTCAATTTTTACTTGTTGTTATTTGCTTTAAAAGGATTAGGACTTGCAAACATAATTTTGCTTAAATATAACAATATTTTACCAGAATAATGTATTTTCAACTCTCTACTGTATTATTGAATTTGGAAGAAGGTAGGCCCACAACTACAAGATAATGCAATTTTTAAAGACGTTATATGAAAAGTTGTGTTTAGATTACCAAAAACACTAATATAATTTTTAACATTATCACTGTACTTAGGTTAAAGAAGCGTTTGGGATTTAACGATATTAGCAAATGTAAAAAGATAAAAAACGGACACGATAAGAAACCAAATAAAAATGTTATAATCGCACTAAAATAGATTACAATGTCAATATACACCATACTTAACTCAATATATTATACCGTTTGTACCCAGTTTGATTACACAGTTATTTAACAAAAGTAAATATTTTCCACAACCAACCAAACATCACCAGGGGATTCCCCGAAAAAAATCTCAACTATGAGTACAGTCTTACATGTTAAAGTTCAAGTGAAATGACCAAATTAGGACATTTGCTAACCAATAGAATTCCTCACGTTCCTAAAGTATTGTTTTAAACAAAACATTCCTAATGACGTATGTTGTTTTTCATATTCGTCGCGTTGGCTTACTTTCTCTCGCTGTATTGCGCAATCTGTACCGCTTACCGAAAGGGGAACCACCCGAAAAAACATTTCGGTGGTAATTCTCGTACTTTTATTCAAGGTACTTGCTGTCTATGACTCATTCGAAGGGAAGAAACAGTTTAAGAAGGATGGCAAGAGGCAGAGAAATTATTTTCCAAATTCTATTCGTCGTTTGGTTGTTTCCACTTTGGAACGGCGTCCACGCTTCAACGATTCGCGGAAAAAGTCAAAGTTCTCAGCAAACCGGCCGTTCCAGGGCAACCATTCAGGCGGCTGTGGTACGAGCATACAAAGCAATGAAAACGAACGAGTACCGGTGTGATGTGGGTCAGTACTATGCTGCAACTGGGTCATGTGAGGACTGTGTCGATCTGTGCGAGAATTGGAATGAAAAGATGTGTCAGGTCGAATGCCCAGGTGAGACGGTTTACTAAGAATCATACTATGACGATTTCATCAGCGGAATGCTTTTTTAAAGGAATCTTAAATATAACACAGTAATTCAATATAACACCACACCAAATTCGCCAAACTTGTTTACCGAAATCGTAATGGGATCATCACTAAATATCTTGTATACATGTCTTCGTTTTTTTACTGCAATGTCTGCAACGTTTGACAGTTTAAAGGAGGGTTGCCCCTCTGTAAGTGCACCGTTTGGCCCTGTAGATAAACGCTCGGTGCTGCGCGCGTGACTTGAATATCCTGCTCCGAGTCCGACTTCAAAGACGAGTCCACTCTGGTTTGAAAGTTAGTTTGTTTATTGTCAAACGTTTACCATGAAACGCACGAATAACTCAATGCACTTTACTAGTGAACGCTTTGTTTTTTTTCCAATAAGTAATCACAAGTTTACTTTTACGTTTTTTTCCTATATTATATTGTTAACTCGTGTTTTCTTTGCAGCGACCTATGTTAAGATGAAGAGCGAGGTGGATAAAATGCAAGAAGAAATATCATCCTTGAAGTCATCCGATCTAAAAACCATCTCGAATAACCAGATGTTGTTTTATTGGCTGATTGCGGTCTCTGTTTTGATTGGTATGGCTTTTATTCTTGGTATACTCAGCTATGTAAGATTGAGGAGAAAGTTTCGCCAAGTGAAAAAACATATGGAGAGTCGTCCGAGTGAGTTTTCCACGAACGTCAACTCACCGCCCCCAAGTTATACGAACGAACCGCCCCAACTGAAGAAAAGCTCTTCGGATAACAGCCTGTCAGACAAAGACGACGATACAACAAAAGAAAAAGACTATCTTCTTTGTAACCCCTTGAACCAGATACCCCCCCAAGAATCAAATGACGACAAATACCCGTCACCATGCACCTCTCCCCACAAGCCATCAGGTTCAAGCGATGAGGCCGAGGGCGTTGCAAACGTTCACCCTGGCAGTTCAATGGCTTAAACTTTGAAGCTTGGAATCGACGAAGTAGAGTCTTCGAACAATCGAAAAAACTGATCAAAGCGACTTTAAATTTGTGAACAATACCGCGACCGCGATTATTTTGCGAACTTATTTGTCTTTCTGCGCTGATTTATTGTATTTGTAACGCGAACAACACTTTATAACAAAAAATAAAAGCGAACAAAAAGTCACATTTGTGATATATGATTTGGAAGGTGGTTGGTTCTTGCGTAATCCCGGAGAGTTGCCCACGTAAGTCTTATGACGTGTGTATTCTGATATAAAACAAACAAGTAAAGGCTATAAATATACTTAACATATCGGCGTCTAGCCATCCGTAGTGGAGCAATAATTTTACACGTCACCGTGTTATTCTTGGAAAACATTTCAACGTCAAGGTCGTAGTTCGTCTTTGGAACAAAGCTAAATATATTTGATTACGTCAGCGAACAAAAACCGGGGGAACCCCCCAAATCATTCCCGAAATCGCCCGACTTGATGGCCCGGCGGCAATTGCTATGGTGAAATTTAACACCCCAATACTGTTTATAAACCACGCAACGTAAATATTGCAACAAATGTTTAAACACTGGTGATAGAATGTTTAATTTTGTGACGATGTGTCTTTCCAATGATATAACCTAATAAACATAAATTATCATATGTTTTCGAGCTGCTAATGTCGACCATACTTGCTTTATATCAAGATTTTTTTCTCAGCCGGACAAGTAGAAAATGTTCAATCAACGGCAGCACCAAAAAGGAAGGAGGAAAGGAGGAAATGAGGCAAACTGGCCACTCAAACTTTAAAACTTTTTATCTCTGCCCTAAAAACTAATTTAAACCCTAAAACTAAACCTGACTTCAATCCTGGCTCACTACTCTAACTTAATCTTCACTTTAGATTCCCTATACCCACTCGACCAAGAAACCGTATCACGAAGCTTAATGCACGCTTTTTAGTAACCATGCATAGATACAGGATTTCACCCAATTTACCCAGAATAAAAAAAATTGCATACCGTGGTGGGTTAGTGCCTCGCGTTGCAGCCGAAGGGTTGGGGATTCGAATCTGGTTTCTAACTTATCGGTTGTGTTCTTGAGAAAGGCACTTAAAGGGCACTGCCTTAAACCAGTGGAATGATAATTTCTAACAAATTAAAGGAATGTCTGTATCATACACAACACACTGCAATAGCATCGGTAATCCGCCGGTAAGCGCGAAGTGATCTGACTATATTTCCCTTGTGTTGAAAGCCCATTGCGGTTTCCCATTCACGAGGATAAACATAAATATCCTATATGACAAAGAGGGTGCCACTTATCTTATTTTTAGCAAAGAAAAATTAACTTAATTAGTAGAACGCCATTATTAGCAATATAAGTACAATTTTTGATAAATCGCTGTTATATATCAACCCCGTTACGCCATTGATACAACAAATGCCGGGAATAAGTTGTGATGTCACAAAACAAACCTCCCACGAGTCGTGTGTGCCTTTCTCAACATGTATACTAGACCAGGTGTCGGCATGGTGTACGGTCAGCCGAATAATTAGCGCGATCGTTACATATACCGACTTTTGTACAAAAACCGTCATTGTGCCTAACCCAACATGGATTTAAAACTTGGCTCGGTAAAAGAAGGATCACTTGAGTGAACGAAACACTTGTGTCTTTATCTCACACAGTGTTGTTTTCCTTTTATTGCGAAAATAGTATTAGTTTTGCGGCTCCGAGTGATTTATTTAGTGGAATAGGCCTATCGGTTAAAATGGCTGTTTAAGAGCAAAACGTTGTCGACCCCTGTATCAGACTTTAATCGCTCAGGTAGAGAAAGTTTTATAATAAAAAAACACCTTCATGGTTGTTCCCCGGAAAACTTTTTTTTTTGCTTTGCGTTAGCTGAAGTATTTAATCTTGCGGTAGCTTGAATCCCAATTGATTTGTAGTTTGTATTGATCACAGCATATATGAACAATGGAAAGTTCGGTTTTAGGCAAATTTGTCCTACTGGCAAGTATTTTAAGTTCCGTCCAAGCAACGCCTATGGGAAAACGAAATAAATTATGCGGCAAAGGACAGTACTGGGCGGCAACAGAAAACTGCGAAGATTGTATGGATTTGTGTCTCAATTGGAATAAAGAGATGTGCCGACAGCAATGCCCAGGTTGGTACCAGTGTACGACTGGTTTCGATTGATGTATCATTAGTTTTTCACCATTACCTTTATGCTGTAAATAACTTACGACTAGCCTTGTAATAATTCCGCTGGCGTTTGCTCATTCATGGGGACAAACATAAAAATGACTTATTTTAAGAACATAGTTTGTACGGTCGTGCGACCAAATGGTTAACGCAACCAATACACACATACCAAAACGGTTCTGGTAATGAGCCATTTTTTAGTAGACTAAGTTTCGAACCAGAAATCCACTTGGCACTATAGGCCTGTTTAATTGAAATATTTTGTGTAAAAAAAGTGTGTGACATATGACTGATGTGTTACCACTGTTTTAGTTTGTCATTTGTTACATCATTTTCGAGATAGCACAGTATTATTTGCAATGTATTAGTGTCGACTTACTTTGGTAATTATTGACAGACGAGTACTATGAAAAATATCTTGGAATTCGTGAACTGAGGGACAGGGATACAATATATTTGATATGGCTTTCTGTCATGTCGTGTGTTGTGCTTGCCTTGGTGCTAATCAAAATGTTCAAGGCGTGCCGGTGGTTACGACTAAGAAAATACAAGATAATCACTTTCTTATTGCCATGGACTGTGAAACCGGTTCAAACTAGCTCAAACCAACCTGACGCGACCGACGAACCGCCAACAACCCAGCCATTGATGGAAACATGCACGCCTAAGGAGATCACCTGCCCCCAAAACGCGTTTGCAGCTGCAGACACCAGCAGTCAAAAAGAAGGAAGTTGCGCAGAAAAGCGTGCATTAAGCAAAAACACGGTCTATGTTAATGTTAATAAAGAAAGCTCTTTGTGATTCGCAATTGAATTAATTGTACCTCTAAACTTAAACATTGTTCGAGCAGTTTTTTTTACCTAACCAGCAAAACAATCCTTTTTAATTTATTCAATTACAAGTAAGACGATTGTGAAATAATAGTTTTGTATGACGTACAGCGCTTTTAGCTGCGCCGAATAAACATTACGATGGAGTTTCTTGTTTACCTTTATAAGAGTTTTATACGCCTGTAACTAAATAAGGTGAGGCAATTGTTAAAGGGATTCAATGCCAGATTTGCAACGTCATCTTGAGACACCACAATGGCGGAAAACAAAGAAATATTTACGTGACACCGAATACAATATATACCTTCTTTGCACGTTGAAATTCGAATTATATATAACATATGATTCGTTCTCAAGATAGTCGGTTGTGTCCTAAGGCAAGGCACTTAACGGACATTGTCTAAGTCCAGTAACGTCTGATTTACACACCGAATATCCTTGGTAACCAAGGATGGCGCGAGGTAAACTGACCATTGCCCCTGTGTTAACTCCCTTTGCGGTTTCAATGCAATGTGATAAACATGAATATCATATCCTGACCCCCGAAAAAAAAACGATTACGTGTGCAAATCGACATGTAGGCGGTAAAGCTCCGTCGGTACAGTAATCGGATTCAAATTCTTTATTGGAACCCACACACGTCGGACCTGTGTTTGCTCGTACGCGTGCAGTTGGTTAGTTCTAAATACCAGGTACTTCCCCCATAAATTTCTGTTATTCCGCACGATGCCATAAAAGATTTGCTATATCATCTACCCGACATCGCAATGTCGCAACGAAATGTTTACCGTCCATTGAATACCGTTTTACAGCAGTAAAATTCGAATTTTGTATCATGCATTGTTCCGCACTGGTGACTAGCTGTGTGTAGGGATAAGTGAATCGGTTTGTCATTTCGTCCAGGTGCTCCCTCTAAAAAATAACCAGGTGCTTCCCCTAAAAAAACTTTCTCGCTGACTGAGACAGTGCGGCCACCACGTATCGGGTATTTATTACGCCACAAAGCGGAAATGATGACTAAAGCCGACAATATTTATTCCAAAGTACGTCATAAAACAAGTTTAAAGGTCAGGTGTCCGTACGTAACCAGAATGCCACGCATTCCAATGTTGTTCGTGCAACACTGCGTAACTGGTACTACCAGCAGATAAGTTAAAACGTCGGTTCCTCTTTATTTTTCCGACACATGTCAACCGATAACTCGTTTTTTTGACAAAAAAAGCACATTTTGACAGAAATAAAAACAAATTAAGTTCGCGATGAATTAAACAAGGGTTATATCTTAATTGTGTCAGTCGTAGGGGCGATTGTCCGCCTGATATTGCCACCAAAGTAATCACAACGCACAGTTGAGAAGAAATCATAGATATCACATTTGTTGAGTGGAATTTCCGTTCCAAGTTGCTTCGTCGTCATCCTTACGTTTTACGTCGCTCAGCCGATGCGTTTTGCCGTCGCGTTTCACCGGTTTATCCGGAACGTTTCGACGCCTGACGGATTGCGTACCGGATCCACTAGAAAGAAATGAAAACGAATAATTTGTTAGTTTTATGATTATCCACGTGGGTAGTAACATGAAGGGGCGGTGGTAAAAACATCAATTTGTTAAGATTACCGGGTACTTATACAGGCAAATAAGTGATTAGAACGATTCGGTTAAATCTGGCACCGAATCGAGTTACAACTGTTAAAAGTTGTTTACGAAGTAAAATAATTGAGCTTTGTCTACAAGCGGTCAAAGTTCTTTGCTACGTGATCTTAATACACCGCCATTGCGCTGTTAAAAAGGTAACGACCATCGAAAAACACATGTTACCACCTTGGGCTTTACCCGAGGATTGAATTCCCTGGTTACAGTAACACCGGTTATAACAATACCTTCCCGGGGGAATACCCTTAAAATATTTTAGGGCAGAGAATGATGATTATTGCGTCATAAGATGAATAGTTTAGTTCCGCTTTCATAATAACAAGTTGGTTGTCAGGGCAACGCCCAACACGTCAAACGCCCAGGGTCGCCGTACAATAGGCACGACACGAGAGACGACGATATACAACTTACGAAACTAACCTAAACTATGATCGTTACTTATTGCACTAACGCCCAATTAGCATTTGTCTTTTTTATTTTGTTAAACTTTGTATATGTACTGACGTCCATAAACTGCTGTAGTTTTTTCCGCTTTTTTACATTTGTTTATTACATACCCATGCTAATCTTTTATGACATAACAAAGAAGCAAAAATTTACCAAATATTTTCGGTGGATTAAAATGTCCGAGTAATTAGCTTAGTGGGTGAGTGCGTTGCTTTTTAGCCGAAATGTTGTGTGAATCATACACAACACACTGCGATAGCTCCGGTAGGCGCGAGGTGATCTGACGATTGCCCGTGCGACAAACCCAAAGGTTTTCCCATTTATGGGTATATATTCGATTTCTATAAATTCCTGTTAGTGGGAGAATTCATACACTTTACCGAAAACGTTAAACTTACGTTCTGATGTCACCACTTTGACTGGTGCCCCCGACTACCTCGTTAGAAGTACTTTGTTGGGGACCAAATATGGCGGACCATATGTAGGAAACAATCTTTAGAGGGAAAGATAGAAACATGATGACGTAAGCAAGACATTGTGCCATCATCCCATCTTGTTTGGGTTGGATTTTCTATGGAAAGTTGGTTAAATGTTGGTGTAATGGTTGGTGGACGATATCCCGCATTTTGACAGCCCGAACTCGCTCATATTAGTTTTTTGCTACATTACATCCCTGCTTTGCTGATTTAAAAAAAATATCAGTAATATCAGTTACAAATCAGAGGAACTTCTCCCTGGTTGGAAACCACCGACCCAAAACCCTTTTATCAATCAACTTCGTAAAACACCTTATACCCACAGTCGAATTTCCAGAATTAATATTTCATTGTCAATTACTTCCACAATTGTTGAAAAGTTATATTCCCAGCACTCCACACAGACAATAACCCCTAACCTCACCTTGTTATTAACAGGTTGGACCAACACCGATGCACTTGGGGTCAACCCGAGATCACCCAGGGAAACCCCCTCATCCTCTTGGCTGAATATCCTGCGGGGAATCCCCATGGATAGACGGAAATTCTCCGGTATTTGAACAGGTTGGTTTCGTAGATCAGCGATAGCGCTACCTAGTGTTTCGTCACGTGGGTAGTTCCGGGTGACCGACGATCCATCAGGAAGTCGATACTAGGTGGGGGTAGAGAGTAAGGATTAAAAAAAAGTTTGTAGTTATAGTTGTTATGAATGTTAACTTCTATAAGGAACGTCTCAACCATACACAACACACTGTAATTACCCGACGGTGGACACGAGGTGATCTGACGATTATCATGGTAATAATGCCCTTTTGGGTTTTCCCATTCACTGGGTTATTAATTCTATTAGTATCCCATCCTATAAAAGTTATTTTTTTATTTTATCAATACTAAAAAAACAATAGACTTTGATTGAATATTGCGTTGAAAACTCAATTTTAACCAAATTTACCTGAATTCGTGCTATTTTCTCCCTCTCTCTCTTTTTCTCTTGCTCCTCCTGCGTCATCTGCATTTCTCTTTGTTTCTTTATTATGTCTCCCTCTCTCCTTTTTTCCTCCTGCTCTTGTTGGAACTTGGAGTTCCGCTCCAAGCGATCCTGAGCCAGCTGCTCCCGGACCTTTCGCCGAGCTTCACTGGGAGGAAGAGAGTGAGGTGAGAAGTAGCGAGGGGAGAAGTGGAAGAAGAGGAAGGAAGAGTGGAAGGAAAGATGGGAAGATATTTCCACCGTTACGTTATCAGAGTTATTTCCATGTATTGTATTTAATGGGTGAGTATTTACTGTTTTAGTATGACCCATAAATCCAGTTGATTCAGGCAATGTCCGCTAAGTTTTTTCCCCAAGGATACAACCGACGATCTCGCAGGTGCTGCAGTCGCATAATCGTGAATTATAGTATGCACATCAGAAAGATTCTTTCGCTCAATTATTTTTTAAATATAACTCACTAAACGCTCCTGGACAGCACCCTGTCAGTATTACTAAGGATATACACGATTAATAACTTTCGGATAATAATACTACAATCAATTCTATGTGTGCAAAAACTACTTTAAAACTAGCCATTTATGTTGCTTTAAATGAAACCCAACCAACATTTCCATTTGTTTATCCTTCTTTCTTTCTTCCAAATCCTTGAGAATCTTCATTTTTTCCTGTTTCTCTCTCATTGATTTAACGTCCTTTCCCAACTTTCTTCGTTCTATTTCTCTCCTTTGTTCCTCCTGGAGGGAAGAAGGTAATGTTGATTAAACCAAGATGTCAGACCGTGGGCCTCGGCTAAAAGGCTGTCGGATCAAACTTGGATGAAGCACTTACCTGGGCTTCTCTGGGGCCATTGGATTATGAGTTAAAACAGCGGTTCCCAAACTTTTTTTGTTGGCGGCGCCTTTTGTAAACTTATTAAACCTTGCGGCTCCCTCATAAAGCCAAAATTTTCAAACTGCAAGTATTGTATATCCAAACTATAGCATGCATTTGGATAACCATTCATACTCTTTAAAACTATTCACTAAACTACTAAAGTGACGAACAGTCAATTAATGCAAAGCAGTTATTTGACAAACCATTATTCGAAAACAATGCCATGTTAGTGAGCAAATAGTAGCAAATAACACCGAACAATGGATTTTACAAGTAAAACGAATGCTGTATGCCAGTGTATGGGGTTGCACACCAGGCTCAAACATCTCCAATTAACGTTTTACTGGTGTAACACACATGTACTGTTTTTTTTGTTAAAAAAAAAATAAATGCAGCAACTTCCGCATGCTTTCGCGGCGCCCCTGGCAAAGTCTCGCGGCTCCCCAGGGTGCCGCGGCGCCCAGTTTGGGAACCGCTGGGTTAAAATGTAATCAGGCACTAAGTAATTTAATGATTTCCTGTGTGCTTTTTACGCAAAGCAATAAACACAATATTCAAGTTCAGCTTTAAGTTATATGGCACATGCCTGTGTTTCAAAGGGGATGTTGTATTCTAAATATGAGTTGAACCGACTCCCAAGTTGGTGGAAACCTACCCACACAGACAAATACAGTACCATGTTATAATCTCTGTAACCAAAACTAGGTTTTACACACAATGTAATACAGTGAGAAACCCGACTGCGAACATGTGGTGCAGATGAATACCAACCTCCTCTGCTTCCTTCAGCTTGTCCAACCTTCGTTGGTTGATCTTCTCCTGCAACTTCTGGACTTGCTCTTCCTTATCCACGACATCAGTTTGGGAGGGTGAGGGGGCACTGGGGGGGGGAGGAGGATTAAGAGGCTAAAAAGGTGCAAGTAATCCTCTCAATCACATACATAACATGCGAGGTGAGCATGAGGTATTCTTTAGAGATAGCAATCCGGTGCTTTTCCATTTACATAGCTAAAACATGGACATCATATCCTATTGCATACCAGACATCAATATGTACATGTAGTGACTTTCAAGCACAAAATTAAATACAACACTCCAAATCTTTTCTGCAACAATAAACATTCTAATATGCACACAAGATATTCTGAAAATCAAAATGTGGCCACGGGCAAGAATCGCTAGCTAGTCAGTTGTGTCCTTGGGCAAGGCACTTAACGGACATTGCCTGAACCCAGCGGCTTAATGGGTTCTTTCAAATTGGGAACGATTCCTGTGTTTTAACCCACTAAGTTTTCCCATTCACAGGGATAAAAAAAAAATGAAAATCCTCTTATAAACACACAACTTGGCATAAACGCCCTCACACTGTTACTTTATAAGCTACTGAGGCTCAATGTGAACGCTGTGTGATAGTTAATTTAATCCCAGGTCATAAGTTCAATTCGCAACTAATTCTGGTCTTACATTGTAGGACTTATCAAATTATCATATAATTTTTCTGAGAGGATAGGTTATAATATAGTTATGTTTATTCCTGTAAATGGGAAAATGTAAGAGGTGTTATCACATGAACAATTTTCAGATGGATATTGGAGTTACTGCAGTGTGTTGTGTAGGATTGAGATTTTCCTTTAAAGTAGAACCCCTTAACCTGGGTTAAAGTAAAAACTATACCAATGACAAATTGCTCAAATATAAGACACTGCAAGTCTGCAATAGCTCCGGTGTGCAATAACACTGTCCCATCCAACTCACGAAACATGTAGGGTAACAATCAATGTTGTCAAAATATCAGATAATTGTTTCAATAATATTATACACACAAGCACAGTTGATGCGAATACCAACCTCCTAGTGTCGGCCGATGCTTGTTCAGATTTAAAAGGTTCATCGTCGGAAAAACCTTCAAGAAAAGTTTTTAATTTGTTAATCCAATTGTTGACATAAGCAAGGATGAATGATTTTAAAATGCAGTGCTTAATAAGGCCCAAAATACTGTGCCACCATATTACAACCAAACGTTCCCTGTTTATATTTTTCAAAGTGTATGAATTCACAAAGTACTGAAAAATATTATTTCAAAGTTGCAGAAAATTCTGACACATCCCAGCAATCTTGGAGCATTCTTATGCACGTTTTAGTACTTTTACCCATTTAACGGATTTAACTTTCTAATTTAGCTATCTGTCTGACGGCATATCGACGCACTTGTGGTTTCATATGGTAGGGTTAGCGGCTCTTCACATGGTGATTGTGATGTCATAGATTCACTTGTGTTGGCTTCATTGTTACTACTTGTCTCTACCTGGAAGGAAGTATGACGATAATAAGAAGAGTGGTACTTGGTGTATGACAAACAAAAGTTTGTGGTAGAATACAAACATTTCAAACCTGAATTTTAATACATTCTATTTTACGATCTTTTACATACATATTTTATCTTTTTTTAAATGTTTAATTTTTAAACCATTGTGTGGTTAGTATACTGGGCTACTTGATAACTATGTATTTTTAAACAGTTTGCTAGCACAAGCAAAGTTCTACAAAGATAATCCAACTATTATTTAAACAGTTCATCAAAACTTGCAGAACTAACATTTTCAATAATACAATTTTCTGTAAGCCCACACAAATATTACAACAATCTGTTTCAATAGCACAATACCATCTACACAAAATGAAATGTACGACATGTAAGCGTTAATTTAGGGGTGCCAGTGTTCAAACTGCACCCTTGCCCTCCAAATAGCATTCTTGCCACTCCTTAATTACACTAAAATTTTGCTTAAAAGTAGTTAAACATAATAAACTTAAACAAGTATATAACCAAACCAATATGCACAACGGGTTACCAACCTGATCTACTTTAACAGCTTTATAACTATGACAAAATGTACCAAAAATGTAAAAAACAAACCTTATCTTGAGTGGCACCCAGTAGCTTCAACCTCATGTCCTCAGCCTGGATATAACCTGGGATAATCTCGATGGGAATTCCATTTTTCCCGATGAAGAAAGTAACAGGAACGACTACCACTGGATCTGTGTTGGTTTGGCTCAGGAATCAATTAAACCATAGTTGTGCAGGTCATAATGTGATAAATATAAAGATAGAAGTATTTGCCTACATTTTACAGATATGAAATTTACAAAATTCATTATACCGGCGACAGGTTTAAGAGTTGTATGTCATAACAAGATATTGGGCACCTAAAATTTCAATTTTAATTAATGTTTCAATTAGCCCAATACTTCATATTTGTATATATCGTACATACTGGCTTTGTATCAAGAAAAAAAACAAAAGTTTGCAGTCAAGAGTTAATTTCAAAATAAACAAAAAAGGATACAGATTTGTGAGAACTGTTTGCATGGAACGCTGTTAAAAGAAGGAATTAGTTATTTTAATCAATAATCCTGATACCAGTACTGAAATATATAAACACCCATATAATGTTACATAATTAAGGAAATAGTCATTCTTGGCACAAGTATGGTGAAACAGGATATGCCTGTCTGTTTATCTACGTAGGTGAGAATCTACAGCTGTAATTAAAACACAGACAATGGTCAGAACTCTCTCGCGCACCGTCACTAAAGCTATGCCTTGAATTCAACAGAGATATTGCTACAGTTACCATTAGTTTACAACAGAGATATTGCTACTTTGTACTATTAGTTTACTGTATTCATTGAAGATTCATTTAGTGCCTTGCATAAGGACACTAACTGAGCAGTGTCAAAGAATCACATCTACCCACCTGTCCACTTCTAGTTTTAAACATACGCATTTATTCTGGCAAATATTTTGAACTTCTTCGTTTGTCCAGGTGTCATCCATCTTAGTGGAATCATTCCATCCTTGCCTAGTATGTGGGTTGTAGGGATAAAGGTTTAATAATATCAGGTTTTATTACCATATCATATGGTCATAGTCGGGTTGATAAAGAAATGCCAAGTTAAATGTAGCAGTCACATAAAGTGAGAACTATTTCAACAAAATAAGAGACTAACGAAGGGTACAAGTACGATATGAAACAGGCAATTGTCAGATTTCCAGGCGTCCACGGTCGGGTTACCGGAGCTATTTCCCCGTATGGAAAGTACGTCACTTTTCGCCGAGATCTGGAGTGTGCACGCATCAAATATTTAAGTGTGCAGTGTGCAAACGTGCCAAGAGTGCACACTTTAAGTGTGCACACAATACCTAACACTTTTTATTAGCTATTTTGTAAAAATCTATAAACAAGACATGATTATTCTATCCTAAATCTATCGTATTCATCAGCTAAGATATATATCTACGTAACAAAAAACGTACTGACAGTAAATTACCCGAGGTAGGTTTACAGGTTTGTTGGAAATTATACGATGTTTATACTGCCAGCACGCGAGCGTGTGTAAAATTACCCAAGTGTGCAAAGACGCAGGAAAAAAAAAACTCGAGTGTGCAGCTGCCGTACTTTCCATACTGGGCTATTTCAGTGTGTTGTGTTTAATTTAGACATTTCTTTTATTTGGTAGAACCCATTAAATTTCACCAGGTTTAGGCAGTGTGCGTTAATTGATTTACCCAATGACACAGCCAACTAGCTATCAACCAGTTTTGAGCCTACACCCCTTCGGCTGCAAGGCAATGCAGTAATGCACTAACCCACCACACTATTTGGTCGGAATTAATACATCTCCTACTGGGTTGCACATGTGTTTAGCTTGATAGCTAGGTGAGAACCGGATTATATTTACAGGCAATATTAAAATATGGAATGACGGAAATTTATACTTATCCCTAACCCACCAATTTTTCCAAGTTACCTGCGACAAAAACGACAAAGAGTTTTGACGAATTTTTCGATTCTTGAACGGCTTCTCCGACAGATCCACCATACCAGGCCATAGTTCTAATGGAAATAACAACAACTGTATAGTTTGATTAAAGTTATATGTTCCTCAATAGATTGCTTGTAGAACCCTATCAAATACAAAATATAATGATGACTCGGTGATTATAATTTGTCGAATCATTATTTGGTGAAATGAAATTATAAAATATAGTATAAAATAAAATGCCTTAATGTGAAAGTGAATCAACGACATATATTAAGAAAATATAAATTATATAAAAATTAAATCTTCCCCTCGGGCTATTTTCCTTTATTCATGATTAGACAAGAAAGCTCCTTTCCATAGAATAGACTGAGGGATCTAATAACCAGCTAACGTTTTTTATTGAGCTACCCAGCGAGAATGTTTGTAAAAGTGTAAAATGTTTTAAAGGTACAATATATTTTTAACATTTAGAGTTAGATTCAGAATTAGAATGTAGATATGTTTTTCATTCTATGGATCATGTGGTAAAGAATACGTGACATTTATATTTAAACATATCGCGTGGTGGCAGCAGAGCTGCGGGTGTGGTGTAGTTGCTAAGCATCGGTAAACGCTGTACTGAAACAAAAGGTTAAATATAGAGTTTTTTTGAATAAACGTTTAGTCCAATGACCAATATATACGTGTTTATAAACTATGTTCATATATTTACAGGCTCAACGGTATAGAGTGTCTAGTGTTGGCGATAGAACTGCTTGAAAATAAGTTTTTGAAAATGGGTTCCAAAGTGTCACGTGAGGATTTCGAGTGGGTTTATACGGATCAGCCCCACGGGGATCGACGGAAAGTGATGCTTAAGAAGTACCCTCAAATCAAGAAGTTATTTTGCACTGATTCCCACTTCACATACGTAGTAACAGCCATGGTTGCGGCACAAGTCATAGCTTGTTATTTTGTGAAAGACATGAGCTGGCCTTGGATTTTCGCACTTGCTTATTTCTTCGGTGGAACCATAAACCACTCGCTGACCCTCGCGATTCATGATATTTCCCACAACACGGCTTTTGGATACAACAATGCGATATGGAACCGGTATTTCGGGATGTTAGCAAACTTACCCATCGGAGTTCCAATGTCAATAAGTTTCAAGAAATACCATGTTGACCACCATCGTTATTTAGGGGGTGATGTGCTTGATGTGGACCTTCCAACACCTTTGGAAGGATATCTTTTCCGCAACAGTTTTTTGAAGATGATCTGGCTTATTTTAAATCCCTTGTTTTATGTGCTTCGGCCGTTAGCTGTTAATCCCAAACCAATGACCTTGCTTGAGTTACATAACGCTGTTGTACAGATAATATTTGATGGCCTCATTTTATATTTCTTTGGTTACAAACCAGTTATTTACTTGATCCTTGGCACATTGCTGTCCATGGGTCTCCACCCAATTACCGGCCACTTTATATCTGAGCACTACATGTACACGAAAGGTTTTGAAACTTACTCGTACTATGGCTGTTTGAACCTGGTGACATTCAACGTGGGTTACCACATGGAGCATCATGATTTCCCTGCCATCCCAGGTTCCAAGTTGCCGCTGATGAAGAAGATCGCTCCGGATTATTATGACGAGCTCCCGAGTTACACTTCCTGGTGCAAGGTCTTGTGGGACTTTGTTTTTGACCCTGCCATTGGACCCTTCGCAAGAGTCCGACGTGAAATTGAACTCAAGGAGTCAAAAAAGCAACTCGCAAATGGGAATGGCCATGCTGCTGTGACGAAGAATGGTTTTCACTCAAATGGAGTCGTTTCAAATGGTGTAAAGAAAAACGGAGTTTTAACAAATGGACATTTTGCAAAATAATTATGAACAATGTAACGAATTACTTGCTAGTTAATTTTTTTGTCAATCAAACTATGAAAGTAGCATTACCATTGATCTAACCCCAGGTCTAAACTTCTGTTCTTATTTCATTTCTGACATTTTCTTTTCCTATTAATTATTTATGTACATATAGGTGTTGAACATTTTATGATTGTGCTTGGAGTAATTACAAGGTTGCCTTTATATTGGTTTAAGGATGCCAAGAGAGAAATATGCTCTGGTGCATAAGCACAACAAAATGGCATCCCACCTAAATCTATAAATTTATTTATTGTGACCTAATCGAAATATATGTATTTTCACATGACTATACTTTTTGCACTCATTTGCAAAATGATTTATGCATATAATATTTATATCCTGGTTGTACATTGTTTTTACACAGTTATGGAAACACATGACACTAAACTGTGGTTATCATACCCACCACCACCACTGATGGTTTTCTAAATAATTTTCTTTGTTTCCCAATCATGATGCCTTTTGGATTGAAGCTTTTTTCTATTTGTTATTTTCTAGACAATATTATGTTAAAATTTCCATACGGACTTTTAAAAATTGTGATACAGACAACCCTCTAACACGTAGCACATTGTATGTTTGCAGTGATTATGCAGTTAAATATAAACCTCAATGTCAGTTCAGGACATTTTTTAATACAAATTAAGATCGTGCATGCCCCATATCATTGTTAAGTTGTATCTTTGCGTTTGACAATTTTATTTTATGGATACCAATCCAGAAATTAATAAATTCCAATGATAATCAAATGAAATTATTTGGTTTACCAATGTAACTGTATACCCCTCCTTTATAATGAATTTAATCGGTGTAACTTTATACTTCTTGTTAGGTGTTAGGCTCTGCTGAGTATTTTGGATGTAGCTGCACATGCCATACTGTATATTATGATGTCACATTGTTGTTTGTGATGTCAAGAGCAGTTGCATGGCAGCGAAGCGTGTCGGATGCGGTGAGCTGGAACCAGGATCAAGCTCTCTCATCCACCATCTACATACTGAGGGAAGTCGGTCCAACCTCCTTCCTTCTCAAAGAGGATGGACTTGTCAAGAAGTTTAAGGTTGGAGAGTTGTGTAGTGTGCTTGCATCTTGTGTATCAGGGTTGGCAACCACTGGCACACATGCCACTTGTGAGAGGTTTTTAATGGCTGCTTTGACATGTACGCAAAATCTATAATATAAGCATGTGCAAACTCAAACCGTTACGCTAAAAAAAATCAACAGTCTTAAAATTCGTATGCAAATTAATAGTTCTAACTATTATCTTGATGTTATTTTTTAATAATAGCAACTGTAAAATAGTTATTGCATTGCTAGTTTTTCCACTGTTATTAATAAATGTTTGGTCAAAGATGCTTTAAAAGGTGCTTTATTGCTTTTATTAAATTAATATTCATAAACTAGCACACTGCATCCAAAAGTTTGCCAACTCCTGTTGTATATGTTAACTGCTTTCTATGAAGCCATTTAGGAAATCGAATATTTACCTTCATAAACAATCTGTAATGATGGTGAAACAAGTGGTGTTTTGGCCATTACTAATTCTAATTGTCCCACAGGATACACTAATGACATTTAACTTTAACCGGCCCGATGGTCTAGCGGTTAAGTGCGTCGCCTTTCAATCGAAAGGTTGCAGGTGCGAAACTGGTCGCTAGCTAGTCGGTTGTGTCCTTGGGCAAGGCACTTTACGGACATTGCCTGAACCCAGCGGATTAATGGGTTCTACCAAATTGAAGGAACGTGTCTATCATATACAACACACTGCAATAGCTCCGGTAACCCGACGATGGGCGCGAGGTGATCTGACGATTGCCCGTGTGATAACCCCTGGGGTTTTCCCATTCACGGGGATAAACATGAATATCCTATCCTATCCTAACCGGTTAAGTGTAAAAATTATAAAAAGTAAAACACTATAATTTAAATTGGGTTGCACTGTGTAGAAAAGTTTCAAAGAATTTTCACAGTTTCAAAGAGTCATATTCAGAGCATTCTGGTTGAAGTTTATCAAATTGTTAATTAAAACGAACAACATTTTTGAATCAACATTACCAAAATAATAACAAAATTAGCTGACATAATTGACTTGATTCTGAGAAAAAATGATTTGTCTGCAGTGCATAGCAACCTAGAGTTTTGAAGCAAATCTAATGTTGGTTTGATAGCTGTCTGGGTTGGTTGTTTTAAATAAGAGTAATATAACCAAACAAAAAGTATTAACTAATGATGACCTAACAACTTGTTTCTACTACTAATACCATTAGTACAACATGGGCGTGTTATAGAAAATATAATTTTTCTCTTACTTACCTTTATTAGGTTTAAATAGTTTGTGCTTTTTAATGCTATAGTCTCTTAGTAAAAACGTAATGCTACAAAACTAATCTAATATGATACCGGTTTGTAATCAAAGAAATCATGCAAAATCAATCATTTTCTGAAGATATACCTGAGATCTCAACTGTCCCCTAAAAATATCTTAAATAGTAAATTTCAATTATGGTATGTTGCATTCCCAGGTGTCCTTGGGGGATCCCCACTCCTGCAACTGCAGCAAGTTTATAAAAGAGCGAGAAATATGCAAACATATTTGCTGGATATTGCTGAAAAGATTTAAGCTTACCAGACATGATGAATGTAAGCTAGGAAAAGATGGATTTTGTTCAATCCATCTTCTATAGACTATCTTTAAAAAGTGTCTTAAACTTTCAATATTTGCTTTGTATTTTTAAATTTCATGAACCTAATATTATATTTACCATCCAAAGCTAGATGTTTTGCCGAATACCATGGTGGATTAGTACATTGTATTTTTAGCTTAAAGCTTATCTGTTAAAACCATTTACAAGCTTGTGGGTTATGTCCGACCTAAGTGCAAGTACTCTGCAGATATCGGTTGAAACCAATGATGTGTTGTTTTAAAACTAAGAAACGACTCAATCATACATAACACATTGTTCTTCTAATTACTATACCTGAAGATGTGCCCATGTGAATATTTGTACTTTGGGCCATCACTGATTTCCCACCCATATCCTTAGTATCATACCAACTGGGACTAGTGGAACGGGAGATTAATGGACTTTTAAGAGGGAAAGCCAATCAACAACACAAGGTCTCCAAGACGGAAAATATTTCCACTGATAAAGGTATGGAGAGATGTTGTTTATTATGTATGTTACAAGGCCCTGGCCATGCTTATACATGATTAGTGGAGCTAGCAACCATTCTAAGAGTCTACCTACTCGTACTTTCTGTGGACTGTTATCAAATGTGGACTTACCATGTATCAGTACGAGTACTTTATTAATACTAATGTGTAGTTTGTCAGAGTAGCTTAGGTTTCATATATGGACCGAGTGGTTAATTTTAGTAAGCAGCATTTAGTAATAGCTCCCCCACTATATGGGCCATGTCAGCTATTTTCTTAGTGTGATGACCAATAAATGGCCTCCTTTTTAGCACTTTGTGTACACATTAACATTGTTCCCAAATTATCACAGATCAAAATGGCCGACGGGAAATTGAGCAGAGGACATTAAGTGAAGCCGATGTTTGCCCAATCTGCCAGGAGCAACTATTAGCACAACATCTCCCAGTAACATATTGCAGGTGATTTTTACTTGCTCTTACCGCAAAATACTTTTCTATTGCTCTTTTCTATTTTACAGCGGTTTGATTTCAAGATTCAAAATTATATATTCTAGAATAATTTGGAAATATAAATTGATTCAGATAAGGACATCCTTACCAATTCCCCCTTGACAAGGCTATTTGTGTATCCTGCCATCATCCATCCTGTACAGGTATGGTTGTGGGAACAGTGTCCACATCAAGTGCATGAAGGTGTACGCCGACCACCAGCGCCAGTCGAGTGGGGACAGCGTCATCTTGTGTCCGTTCTGTCGCGATGAATTCGTCGGTCTCGCTCAACTCGCACACGAATATAGAAATATTATAAACGAGCGGAAAACAACGGCAGTGGATCGACTGGACAGTCACACAGGGGTCACATGCAGGGGTTGTAACATGTTGCCTGTCAAGGTGAGGATCTGAAGTATCATGGGTGGAGTTATTGAGTGTTGACGTTTAGTAGTTAGGTTAGAGTAGATCGATCCTGTCTGACAGGCTATAATCCTCTCTGAGAACAACATTTGTGTCCTTACTTGGGACATTTATGTTTAATTTTGCGAATGGGAAAACCTTTATCTTTTAATCCACTCAGTTTAAACTATATCAGCTAAATATCTTTCCCAAAAACACCAGCAAACTACTAGTTTCGAACTGACAACTGTTTCACTGATATGCAATGCACAAACCTACCAAGATAATCTTATGTAATATCCTATTATGCATGTATGGTTGTGTTTACCGCGACTAATTCATATAATGCTCCCAATATATAAAAGCGATCTTGGGAATAAACCCATTACGGATTCGAAACTTACTTAATATTTCGTGTTATTTTGGAATAATAATGTGCAACTTTATTGTAGTTTTGTTTAGGTTTAATCTACATATTCCACATTAATGTATATTTTTGTGTTGACTGGTCATTTTTTCTGTTCCTGTGTTATTAATCCAACAATCCCCTGATGTTGGGCAACAAGTTTGTTTCTCGGTCAAATCTTTGCCGTTTTCTCTTGACAAAATCCCTATTCCCTCAAGATGTTGGAATCTGTAATATATCCACAGGGTAAATGTTACCAGTGCGTGACATGTGTGAGCTTCCATCTGTGCAACACGTGCTACCACGGACGACACCACATGCACCACGCGTTCGTATTTCGCGCTAAGAAGAGTCAGAGGTGGCGAGCAGCGCCATCTAGGGACGGTGGGGGGCAGGAGACTCTTCTGGGGCCGGTTGCTCATGAGCTGCAAACGAGGGAGTTGGATGAGAACGATTACGAACTTCTTCTACAACTCGATGGGGGGTGAGTGGGGTTGGGATATTGTTGTTTAACCCCCATGGGGTTAGGTGTTCTTGTTTAGGATAGAATAGGATATTCCTATTAAATACCCATGAATGAAAAAACGCAAGGAACGTTAACACACGGCCAATCATCAGATCACTTTCGCCCACTGTCAGGTTACTGGAGCTATTTCAGCTAACCTTGCTCAAGAAGGTTTTTGATTGTTTTTGTCAATATGTATCTGAGGAAATCAATTGCTTCATTGTATGTTTTAACATAATTTTACATCTGTCTATGAATACAATCAACATAATAACTGTTATGCAATCCAAACATGAATGCATGCATATACTCCCCTTTTTGCTAAATAATTCAATAAATATACAATCTACTATCAGATCGAACAACGAGGTTCCAGTGGACCTCGCGGGGCTTCCCGAGCACGTCGTGAACCGGATCCCAATGATGAGGGTGAAGAGGGGGAGTCGACTATTAGCGGCGGGTCGGCAGTGCCGCTTGTGTCTACGTGCTTACGCAGTGGATCAGTTTGTGCGTCGATTGCCCGGCTGCGGCCATCTGTTCCATCGAGATTGCATCGACAAATGGCTCACACAGGACCACAGGTGAGCAACTCGGTTGGAATAAACTGGTTTGTTAATAAAGATGGTCATAATTCACACCAACTCGCTATCTGGTGCCTTCAGTCCTTCGTGCATGAATATAACTAACAAACTGGTCTTTAAGCTCATGCGTTGCACAATTGGACTGTGTGGTGTAATTGTTTTGCTGGTTATATTTCATTTTCAGCTGTGCAAACCCATGAAACTCGAAGAAGTTTGGTCATTTTATTCCTGCAGGGTAAATTTTATTCATCAGCATTATCAGAGCTCATGCAGTGTGTTGTGTATGCTTGAGATATTCCTTCAATTTAGTAGAACCCATTATTTCTCTGAGTTCAGGCAATGTCCTTTAATTGCTTTGCCCAAGGACACAAGTAGCCTTTAATTGAAAGTCGATGCACCATCAGACCAATTGGTATTGTGACAATGGGTGATAGTGTTTTGCATAAACACCAGGTGCAGTGGTATTACAGTAAACACCTCCACACCTCAATGCTTCCACATTACTTCCAACCAACCAATGCAGACGATGTCCGATCGATCGGGAATTAGTGCACGTTCCCGTCGGTCGTCCAACCCACTCCACCCACAATGTGGTGGCACCTCCTAGTGGTGGGGATGATATCTCGCAACTGGTGATTCCTGGGATCGGCCTCGTGCACGTTTCATCCCCGTGCAACGCACAAAGACCACAAATGTGAGTTTGTTGCTGGAAACTGTGTTGTGGGATACGTGATTTAAATAGTCAACAGCTGTGTGTGTGTGGCGTGTCCCAGCAATGTGGCGCGATATATCGACAACCAATAGGTGAAAACAGTTATTTGCTTGCTTGTCCTTTTGCGCAAGATAGGATATTTATGTTTTTCCTTGCGACTGGTAAAACCAAGGGGGTTAACACAGTCATCAGATGAATTCATGTCCATTGTTGGGTTGCCGGATCTATTGCAGTGTGTTGTGTATAATTAAAGAAAAAAGTAATAAAAGTATTGAAGTATGTAGGATATTCATGTTTTATCCATGTGGATGGAAAAACACGAAGGGCGTCATCACATGGGTAATCGTCAGATTGTCTGACAGTCATTTGGGATTTCTGCAGTAACTTGAAAGAATCATGTGAATTGATCGACATCTTCCCCAACAACCCTTTCCATAGGTCGGGTAAAATATTGAAAAACAGACCCCCGCACCCACATCACCCACCCGACGTAACACTGGGCGAATTGTTGGTGCAAGCGGATGCGATTGGGTTACAACGAAGCACATCGGACGTGGGATCAATACCCCAGCGTCTTCACCCGAACCCCAGCTTTTCAACCCCCAATTTGCAAAGAAATAAAAAATATTCCCCAAAGCAAAAATCGCGACCGGGAATTAAGGCCAACAGCAGCCCAAAGCTTCGTTCACAAAGCAATTTGCTTACACAAGGGGGTGAATTGTGCGTGAGTGGGACCCATGTTGATGATCGGTCGGAATTGGCGACAACAAACTGGAATGAGGTGAGAATTTAACCAAGTAATTATCCTGTCCATTTTATTCTTTTAATTCCGTTCAAACCAGACCCTTTAAAAGTTGTTTACCACAGGCGTACTGCTTATTATAATGCTGTTAACTTTTAATAAAGTTTTATGTGTGCCTACGTGACTTTAATCACGATTGTTTACATGGGATAGGCTATAACCACGTGTGTGTAAGTAGGATGGGATTTTACTATCAGTGTGTACATAAGACCATGGTAATGTTGAATCAATATTGAACTAGGAAAAACGGAAATTACCAAAATCTTATTCAAATCATTTCTATTCTAACCAGAAGATTTCCCCGCAATAGTAGTTATGCATCTATGTTAGTCATGGCCCTACGAGTGCAACTATACACTTGGTAGAAATTGCTTAAGCTGAGCCGATTAATAGGTTCTATCGAAGGAATGTCTCAATCATACACAACACAATGAAACAGCGTTGGTAAGCCGGCGTGGAGTAATCTGACGATATTGCAAGGGATGGACACTGCATTTCTCCATTAAGGGGGTTAACTATAAATATCTGACCCAAATCAACACCCACTTTACTTTCAGACCCCAGTGGGAACTACCCCTTCCCAATCCTCACCCATGTCATTAGAAGCTAGTCATTCCAATGACATTGTGACTTTAACATCATCCACCATTGGAGGAATGAGAGAAAATCTACACCGACCCAAACTTATTAAACACGAAAAATTAGTAAAAAAGCGAAATTGTTCACCCAAAACTTGCGAACGAAATAAAGACAATTCTGGTTTACCTGCCATTGATGGATTGTCGGGTTATAAAATCTGATCAGAGGTTTCCTGTGACCTGATAGGGGTATGCAGCCCCCATCTATATCAATTCACAAACCAACTGTGATTTTGTTACATTTTTTAGACTAAGTGCCATAAATTTCAACTGTGAATTTAAAAAAGTGTTCCTTATTTAATCCACTGTTTTTACCTGTAGCCAATTGTTATTTCCTAAATAAACTAAAACTTTTTTAAACTGCTGTTCTGACACAGACGAGTAATGGCAATGGGTGATATTTTATTGCAAGATTAACGGATATGTGTGAAAATAATCGCCACCAAGCAAAACCCAAGGTGGCTAGTTCATAAATACGACTGTGGACAGACAATGGCAATTATGATGATAAAATAGCATTTGACCGAGTAAAACAGTACAAAAATAACCGTCTTTGTTTAAAATCTCATTTGAAAATAAAGTTTGAACCAGGTAGCATTGAAACGCCGTGAATGTAGATGTACAAGAGTTCAGGCAAGCCACACAAGTGGAAATAGTGGACAATAAAGCAAATATAGATTTTGATTTAAAAGGAATAAACATTTAATTAAAGGATTCTCCTTAATAATATGTGCAGTGGAGAGGTGGTTTGTGGAAGTGGAAATCTGCAACGTAGAGTCGACAATGAGCTCATTGGAGCACACTTTGTACGATTGAATAATAAATATGAAATTAAAGAGATTTTACAAAGTTGCCTTCACTTTTCTATAACAGAGAGAAATATATGGGTGTTCCCCTGTTGTGAAACCACAACCCATAGAAATATGGAAGTTCAGACGAGTTGATGCAGCAAATGGAGTTGGGGGGCTGTTGCGATAAGTTGTGGGGTAGTTGCAGCAAGCAGGGGTTGTGGGGGGGGGGAAGCTCAGATGTAAAGGCTGTATGGATGGGGGATCTAATTGCTCACCATATATAAGATATCTATGGTTGCTTGCTGAGTGCGATCGCGAGCTCGAGATCAGCTTGCTCCTGGAGTTGCAGCTTCCTCCTTTCTTCCTCCGCTTTCCTGCTCTCATCCCGAGCCCAACGCAGCTGCTCTGCCTCCGATACACCCTGGGGAATTTAACCTGAGATCAGCAGGTAGTGGAGGGAAAGATACGACGACTGGCAAAATTTGATTCCCATCAGCACCACAATGGATAGTTAAGAATTCAATAAATTGGTAAAATGGAAAAAAATTCTCTTCTCAGCATAGCTTATTGATTGAAAATAAAACAAGCACTTTCCGAAACAACTTTTAGTGTGATGAAACTTGTAATTCTGGCTTCTAGTTTCAATCAATAAGCTATGCGGAGAAGACAAGTTTTGGTATTTTCTTCCTCAATATCTAATAACTATATGCTTCACAATAAATACCTTGGTGGACATCTCGGCAGGTTTAGCTGGACGTGGGGGGGCTTTACTTGGTTCCTTTGATTTACCCATGCTCGAGAAATCGGGAGTGAATGTCGATTTGCCGAACCCATCCGATTGAGTGGGTGTGGTGAATGAATCCCCACCAAATGGGTCACCCTCCGCCGCAGGGAAAGCCGCTCCACCCCCAAAAGCTGAACCCCATGGGTCGGAAGTTGATTTCGTCTGCAAAAATAAAGTTGTTAAAATATTCCCACACGGGGCATTACATATCACCCACTGCCCCTGTAAAAACCCACTTTTCCACCCCCATATACCCCCAGTATAAAGCTACAATCAACATTGAATGTTAAAAAACAAGGAAAACCACTTTCCAATAAGTCTAATCTTACTCAGAGCGAAAAATAAACGGAAATTTCCCATTTATAGAATTTTTAAAGAGAACTGTTTTTATAGAATTTAGTAAAACAATGTTTTTCATGAATGTTTATAAAATCGTGCTGTTTATAAAATCGAGAATCATTACCACATAAATAATCAATAGAAAATATGTTACTAAATAAGTGATTAATATCGTTGGACTACACAAAATAGTCTTGACTGTTTAACTTATGTATCAGCCTAAGATTATCAACCATATATGGGGTTTACCTCAGTGGGATTGGAAGTGGGGAAAGCATTACTGAAGAAGTCTTCCTTCCCAGTGTTTCCGTTATCAGAGAAAGCTGCAGCAAATGAGCCACTGTCGAAGGTTGTGGCAACACTGGTAGGCTTGCTACTGTCTGTGGTTGGAATGAAGGTTATTTGGATTGTAATTCATCAAAGCTGGTTGCAAAATGCAATTGATCAAGTTTGCACATCAATATTGATATAACCTTAGTAAATAAAAATGAAGCTAATACAATGAAATAAATACGTTGTTTACACATGTTCTCCACAGTTCAACGTGTTGTTTCCATTGCAATTTGTCATATTTGTTTTGTTGGTTTTATTGTCAAATTTTTTTAATTGCTGGTGTGGTATCTAATTGTATTGTTGGGCACTTTGAGCACGATGGGCCACACCAGGCATGGGCAACCCCTGGCACGCGTGCCCAACTTGGCACGCGAGCTCGTATTTCTGGCACGCTAGTCATTCGGTATCGGTAAAGGTCATAAATGCATATTTCGGCAAGTAAAAAAAGACCGGTAACTTATTTCACATAAGCTCATCGTTACGTTTATCAAATTGCGTTAATGAGAGTAAAAATTCATCGTTGAACACACGTTTTCACCTGCCTAAGGTTTGCTCTACCAGTAATAGTACAGCGCTTGCTTATTTTGCAGTAAAAATAAAAATTTAAAGTCATTACTGTAAAACAGCGGTTCTCAAACTGGGGTCCGCGTTTTTTTCTTCCAATCAACTTAACTAACAATTTGTCATGAAAGCTTACAGGCTACATGGGCATTTATGACATCACAAGAAGCTATTTGATGTCACATTAGTGCAATTCAAAAGTACAGAACTCCTACTATAGTAGGAAATAGTACAACTCCTATTATAGTAGGAGTAAACATTAAAAAAAATGCCAAGGTCAGAGGCGTGTCGTTTTTCCTTAACCATGCATCCGGGTTAATACGTTTTGTTTCAGAATTTTAACGTTGCTAAATTTTTCGTTTTACTTGCCTATTTTTCGAGGGTGCCGTGAGTCATTTAAAAAAATGCTAGGGACCGTTGCGTATTTTTTTTTAAAAGTTTGAGTACCGCTGCTGTAAAAAGTTATTTCGTTTTTATGTCCCTACCGAATGTTAGGACCATCAGCTAAGAAACTTTAAACTGATGTACGAGATGTATTTAAAGATTTTTAAACTGATATTTTTTTAGAAATAAAACTTGAATCGTTTGAGAAAGTTTATTGTGAATGTTTTGTTTTTGTTATATTGTGTTTTCACTATTTTGGCAAATTTAAATCATTTTTTTCAAAACAGGCACTTTTAAGAAAAAAAATAAATTTGTTCTTACGAATTGTGAGTTGGCACGCGGAAGGATTTTTCCATTAATTTTAGCCGATTTTGGCACCCAGGCCGAGAAAGGTTGCCCACCCCTGGTCTACACTAACCAGAATAACCAGACCAGACACACACTCACCAGTGATCTTCGGTTGCTCTCCCCCAGAAAAAACCTCGGAGCTGGAGAATGGGTCATGAGCGAACGATGAAGCTGATGAGAGGGTTGTGTCGAACCCGCTGCTCTTTGTGGCTGGGGGGGTATGGTGGGTTATTCATTTGGGGCAGATTTACAAACCAATGGGAATTCAGTGATTACCGGATTTACATGACTGACTGAGTTTAAATTTAAAACTCTGTCAATCTATGCTTGCACTGTGATATGTGTATAAGAATAAAAGCAAACGCATTGTGTTACACAAAGCTTTGCTTTTACACAAAGTATCTAATTAAACATTGAAGAATTTAACACTTTCAACTACAATCATATGTTGGGTAACTGGTTTGTCATTTACTCCTTGCTGGTTTAATAAAGAATTCAGTTCAAATAAGGCGCACTTACTTGCGAATGGGTCCTGCCCCCCGAATGGGTCAGTCTGGGGGGTTTCCGTTGTTTGTGGGAACACATCTGTCCCGAAATCTCCAGGTTTAAATGGGTCGGATGTAGAGGAGGGAAAATCCCCTGGTTTGAACGGGTCAGATGAGGTAGCAGGGAAATCCCCAGGGTTAAAAGGGTCTGATGTGGGGGTTGGGGTTAACCCACCGACAGAGGAGGCGAATGGGTCGGCCCCAGCAAAGGGATCGGAGGATGCAGCGGGAGGTGCACTGGAGGAGAATGGGTCGTTTTCAGCAAACGGGTCACTTCCTTCAAATGGATCCGATGCTGGAGGGGAGGGGGGAATTATTTGACTGTATTGTTATTCAACTTTCATATTAAGTAACAGAATACGAATTCTAATGTAGGGGTCAGCAACCCCTTTTATTAACAGTAAAAATTACAAATTACAATTCTTTAATCGAACAAAAATATCCAATTCTATATATCCAAATTCTAATTTTGCTTGCTATGCTGACTCACATTTAAACGGGTCATCAATTTGTTTGAAGATATCATCATTGATATCTTGCTTGATGTCGTCCACTTTCTCCTGCATGGCTCCCATGCTGAACACGCTCTCACTGATTGCCATGTTGCTCATTGACTAGTGGGGGGTATTTAGGTTTCTTGTTTTGTTGGTTTTATATACAGGCAAGTTCTCTCATACATTTAACCTTTTTATAAATTTCTGGTGTGGTATGTAATCATTGTACTGGTCCCTGGGGTACCTCCAAGACACAATAGAAATAAGGTCTAACTAAATGAAAAATTGTAAAGCAAATAAAAAACAGAAATTAATTTCATTAGGCAATTAACGAAAGGACGAACCACCCAACCCACCCGAACCAACCAAACCAAACCAACCAACCATATTACCGACACAACCAACCAAAAGTAACTTACAGCAGAGTTCAGCTCATCAAATGCAAAGTCCGAAGTCGATTCACCTGGATAAAATATATTTGTATGATATAAAATTGATAGGTTAGTTGTAAAGGTTGAAGTTTTAGCCTGGCACAAAATAACCCAAGCATGGGATGTTATATCAGGACAAGGAAACAGGTAATTTCAGGGGAAGTGACATCACATAATCATCATTATTCAATATTGGTTTACTTTTAATAGCAGCCACAGCTTGATCGTATTGCTTGATGTTGGATTCCACAGTTTTCTGTTGATCTTGTAGCTTTTGTATCTGACCCTGCACCTATGTGGGTGGGTGGGATTTATTAGAATCTGGCATCACTGGGATATTTTAACAACACCTGGCATCACTGGGATATTTTAACAACACCTGGCATCACTGGGATATTTTTGAATTTTGACATAGAAATATTATGAAGTAAACCAGAATCGTGATGATCTTTTATGAAACAACGCAATTTGGGGAGCTTGAAAGATATACCATGACCCGCATTTTGATACTTAACCCACAAGTTAAACCCCCAATGCTTAATGTTAAAACTTTAGGCCAAACCCTGAGGTAATGTGTAAGGCAGGGATGTCCAACCTGCGGCCTACCTGAGATTTTTGTGTGGCCCGCTAGTCATTTTCACTCCAAGTAAGATTTTGAACTTTAATTCTTAGCCTAATTAAAATGTATCAGTCAGCTTTTAGGGACGTAGTAATAGTGGGCTATAAGTATGGAAGCAACAGGAACACAGGTTATATATAACTATAAGACTCTTCCGCCCATTGAATTATTAGGTTCTGCGGCCCATTGAATTATTTCAAGTGACAATGCGGCCCATTACAATAAAAGGTTGGCCATCCCTGGTGTAAGGAATCATTCTATCAATGTTATAATATGGCAGACAAATTGAAGATAGGATTATATTCCAATAAGAACTAAAGATGCTTTATTAAGAAACAAGTTTTGCTTTAATAAAAATTGAATTAAGACACGTAACTTTTTCTGTGTATGATCTGAATATAGTTTGAGATTATTTAACAAAATCGAGGATAAAATGCTAATTCCCACAACAAACCTAAAACCCAGTAAATATAAATGAGTTTACTTAAAGAAAATTAATTCACATTATATACCTATGACAAACACTACTTTCCACATCAAGTTCACCCCACAACAAACCCACCTTCTTAATATCATTGCTGGCCTCGTCAATAGATCGATCCACAGTGGCTTGCTGTTGTTTCCCCGCCTCCAACCTCTGTTCCAACTGCATCTCTTCATTCTTCATCTTCGCAAGTTCCCCCCTCACCCTCCGCAGTTCCACCTCCTGCTGACCCACCGACGCCTCTTGTGCAGAGATCTTCGCTCGAAGACTCTTGATCTGCATCGGTGGTTCGGGTTTTGATACGAAATAAATTGGTTGACTTGAATTAAAAATTCCCCCCACAAATTGTTCTGTTTCTATTGTGGAACTTTATGACCATGCCTGTGTTAAATCTATTTTGTAGAAAGGTTGATTCGGCTAATACCGACATAGCATCGATGGTTTGGTTGAAAATATGGAGGAATTGTAAACATTATCTGTCTTGTGAATGACGATGTCAATTTCAGGATCATGAATTCTAGAATCGAATTTGATTCAAAATAAGAAATAATTCAGAATTATTTGATTCAATGAAATTAAGTGCTCAAAGTAGAACAAAATGAGTTTTATTTATATGGTTGAAAATATGGCTGTCGTTTGGTTGAAAATATACTGAGGGATTTGTAAACACTAGCTGTCTAAATTTTAACACATTAAAAATACACAACATTACTTTCTTCTCTTTATAGTTCAGATGTATAATAATTTCTGGAGTTACAGATAACACCAGAATCAGGATATAAATTCAATTCGAATAGGAAATACTTAGCAATTATATTTTAATTCCACCAATATAAAATTAAGTGCTCATAGTGGAACTAATTGAGTTTTATTTATTTAATGATGTTTTTCCGATTTAAAAAAAATAGGTTAAATATGCTAGTATGTTACTTTGGAATTAGAAGTTTGTAGAAACCAGTCACTACCTTATCGGTCGTGTACTTGGGCAAGGTACTAACAAATGTTGCTTAAACCCAGGGGTTCAATGTAGTGGTAAATTACCACTTGTACGGTTCAGTTGACTTCTACATATAAACCACAATGCAATTGTCCATCCCATTCTACACATACAACAATACATTGTCCCACAACCAACCAGTCCATGGGTAATCGTCCATCAATATCCCTTTCTACACATGACCCAACCACACAACACAACCCACATTTTCAGTTTCTTCCTGGACTTTGGACTTCACATCAGTGAGCATCGCGTCAAGCTTGTTGCGTTGCTGATCGAGCTCATCCAGCCTGGTGTGCGCCTCCGACTTGTCACATTCCAGCTGAGCGAGGGAACTACTGTTTCGATCCAACGTGTCTTGCAATTCCTGTGGGGAAGTTGTTATTACAACCTCGCGTTTATTAGAGTATTTGTCGTATCGCATAGCTTGGTGGATTAGTGCAATTCCAAAGCGGTCAGTAGCTAGCCGGTTCTGTCCTTGGGCAAGCCACTTAACGGAAATTACCTGAACCAGCCAGATTAATGGGTTCTACCATATTGAAGAGCCAGGTAAATCATGCACAATAAACTGCTATTGCTCGCTCACATGGATAAAAATGAATATTTAATCCTTTCCCATCCTATTACACTCTGCATTTTATTCAATCACGTAATAATAGAAGTTCAAATACTGTATAGGCTATACTTTTTTGGAGTAAATGGCCAAGAATGTTGATTTATAGATCATTTCCATATATATATATATATTATATAACCCCTTAATGAATCTCTATTTCCAAGCAGATTTTAAATTATACATAAAACATCTCAAAATATTAGAAAACATAGTCTAAATATATACAACCAGCCTTAGAGTTGTAAGCCCAAGGGAATTCCTCAACATCAATAATTTCCTAATTCTCTTTAACCTAATCACTCATACATTCAGATTGGCACAAATGGCCAAGAATGTTGATTTCTAGATTGTATCCATGCTTATTAACCCTAACTTCTTAAATCTCCAGTCCCCACATACAACTACTAATTATATTTAACCCAACCCTCATCCATACATTATTGTGGAACCAATAAATTTAGTTTGAATTGACAACTTGGTTGTATTGATTAACAGTGACAATGGGTAAGTGCAAATAACATTACCACACCGTTCATCGGAAAAATTCATAAATATTTATATTATCCAAAAGATTTTATGGTGATTTGAACATTTGCTCAACTATTTCACTAAGTTTCATCCATCAATGTACAAAAAGCATTTCAGATGAATATTAATTTGACGATGTCACGACAGAAATGGCTTTAAATAGACATCATTTCCATTGCCTAATATAACTATAATACATCATGCAGTAAAGTCACATGTTAACGAAACTATATATAATACCAAAAGATTGAAACATATTTTACCCGTACCGGTACTTTTCCACACACATCACCCATGACACAGCTTAACAATCCATCAGTTTATCTCCTTAGCATGAACTATACCATTTTGTATTGATACACATTTACTTAAGTACAAATAATATACAATGCAAATGAAAGTCTAAGCCTATAATGGAAAAAGTCTATTTGCATGTATTGACTGTATCGTTATCGTATGTACAAAATGCAAATGCAGACTTTAAAGTTACTTTACACTTCTTATGCCATAGTAAACAGTATCGACTGGTCTGGTAGTCTCTCTTTGTATTTACTCCAACTGATCCTACACTAACAAACCTAAACTTACATTTGTCCAACCAAACAATACAACATCTAAACTGATGCTTTTGTATACACAATGTCATGTCCAACTCTAAACTGGTCTACCACAACCACCACTGTGTCACAACACATTAACCATCTGCCCCTACAGAGTGCTGAAGGACAAGTGACTCCTTCCTCCCCATGCATAAATTATGAGCCAACAAGCTACTGCTGCATTTAAACATTATATTTAACAATACTGCATGTAGGCAGTATTAACTTGGAAATCAAAGTTTAATCATTCTTATCAAAAATGGATGGTTTGCTATGGAATATTATATACTGAAATACAAGTTAAAAGTAAATACTTGGTATATACATCAAATACGATCTTTACTTCTCTACCTCACTACTAAGAACCTCTCTTCATCTAACCAAAGCATGGAAAACAAGTTGTAGCATTGACAGATAAGAATTTCACACCAGGCTGGAAAGTGCAAATTACTTCACAAGACAACCATATTAGCCATGGTAAAAGTATTGTTGAAAGACCTTTACATCAACTGAAAAGGTTAAATTGCAGAGTCGATCATTAAAAACAGGGCGTTGTGGGTCACATACCACTATAATCGTTAGTAAACTTTGGGAATTCACAAAATCTGAACTAAACGTCTTTAACGGATTGAAATCCGTTTCTTGAGGACAATAAAACTATATTTTGTCTTTAAATAAGGCCTATAAGTGAAAAATCAAACTTTAAAACCACGCTTTATATTCTACTAAATAAGCCCAATATATTTGCGTCAGAAACGAAAAGTTTGTCAGATGTCGTTAAACTTAGTTCCTAAATATTAGTATCGTTAAGCATTTCTAGTAACTTAAAGTACACTAAGCACCATCTACATGTTGATTGTTTAACTTTATATTACTTAATACAACTTAAGTTATGCTAAGTTTGTACGTAACGAAAGTTTACTTAAAATATAAATCTAAACATATGGTACCATGGCCATAATAATGAACATATTAGCCCAAAATAATACATACTGATATGCTAGGACTACGTTATTGTGATTATTACATCATAATAACAATTGTTACAATGTGTTCCACATAACAATGCATTTGTGAATGCATAAACCATATTTTACCAATACCCAAAACACATTTTTATGCAAACTTTCCCTGATAAAATAATGCGCCTGTGGTACGATAATCGCGATATGCATTATTTGTATCGTTGGTGAGAAGGCTATTATCGAGAGTATCGCGATTATCAATATATCTTTGTAGCTATAAGAAACCTCTTTACATGAAATCGAAATGCAGATAAATATTTTGTTATGTAACACAAATAAAAATATCTTTTTTTTTAATTTTAAAAGACCAAACTATTCTTTTTGATTTTAACTTTTTTTTCATTTAATACATTTTTTATAACTTTAAGGTCTAATTTGTAATTAAAACACTGCTATATTTTCACTTTTCTTTTATCTAATACGTAATGCTGTAAACTTGAGGTTTAAACTGCAGGTAAAACATTCTTCACTACAACTACAAAGCACCTATGGCATACACAGCATTTTGTGGGGCGCTGGATGCCAAGTTAATCAATAGAGCAGCTTGTGAAAACATGGCAATTAAATTGATGTTTTCATTCAACTGACCAAAGCTACTGGAGAAATCAATAAACTATATTTAACCCAATAGACTACATAGAGCATAAGGAAAGAGCATTGGTCAAATGAACGGAAGCTTGATTGGTTTGTAGTATTAGATGTTAGATGTTATGATAACAGTTGCTATTCAGGTATGCCAGTTTAAACTGGAAGTTTATTCGGTGTATAGGTTTTAAAACATTATTTAATTTTAGTTTTTAATTATGCTATTTGAATAGGATGTCATTACTTTTAAACCAGGGTGCAGGTCTAAGCCTTTAGTGTAAGTGTATAGGCCTATCTTGTATGGGTTTTAAATCATTATTTAATTAATTCTAGTTTTTAATTGTTCTGTTTAAATAAGATTTCTATTATAGGGCGACAAATCTTGGATAATCTAAGACTTCAGTCTTGCATACAATTATAGTGGTTTAAAGTGGTTCTGGTATTAAATTAGACCTCGTGACTATTACTAACCTTAAATATATAGACAATAGACATTCACACTTTGCATATTGTTCATGCCCACCATACCTATGTAGAGA
>CH003262.1:192400-244916 GCA_000149265.1 Ciona savignyi
CTAAACTGGACACATGATTGTATACAATGCATATAGGCACGAGATCTCAACAACGTCAGTGACGTAATACGGGAAATCCCCTAACATAAAATGAAATACATATTTGCTCATAACTCTTTAACCAAAAAATATTGGAAGAAACTGATTTGATTTTTGAAATCAGCGTATTTTTTTTCCATTTATTAAGATATTCTTAAAATTGACTTCAGTTCCCCTTTTAATATAGACCTACATGGTTCTTGCATGTCCGTTAAGTGCCTTCCCCAAGGACTCGCTTGCGACTGGTTTGCAACTAGTTTTGAACCTACAACCTTTCGACAGAAAGGCGACGCACTAAACCGCCAAGCTAATCTGTCGGACTAAATAATATCAATTATATCGAACCAATAACAATACGTGACGCTGTTTGGTGTTACATCATTACTTTTCTCCTGATAACTAGCGTACACTAATGTATGGTTATTCGGTGCAGTAGTTTAGATTTACCTATAACTAATTGATATATATATTTATTTTTATTTATCATTAGATTTTTAATTAGATAATTTATTTATAAACATGTTTTAACGTCTGTCGTTTTGACGTATGTTTTTTAATAAAAAAATTTTTGAATGTTTTTTGTGGAAACTATGATCTGCAAAACGTCAATGATCTGCAAGCTGTACAGTCGTGTGGCCGAATGGTACGCGCTACCGATACATATACCGACTCTTATACAAATAACGGTCCTGGTGAGGAGCCCATTATGGATTTGTTTCATTGGACAAGGCATTTAGCGGATCTCCCATGAAGCCAGTTAATTAATCGGTGCCACTAACCAGTGTGAACGTCCTAATTGAATTCAACATACTGCAGTAGTTCTTGTAACCCGACCCTGGACACAAGACGATTGCTCAAGTTATATCGCCCTTGCACTTTCCCAACCACAGAGATAAAATAACTATTTTGCCCTGTACAATCCTGAAGCCGAATGATTAACATAGCCGATACAAATACCGAATTATATGTCAAAACGGTCTTAGAAACGACCCCATAATGATTTCGAAACTAATCCGAGTAAAAATCACACTGCAACATAAGGTATAATCCAATCAGTTTCAATATATCAGACATAACTGACATCCCACTCGACTATTGTGCGTAAAACTACAACGGGATTTCTAACAGTGGCATTTTTAAAATGAACTTTTTGTTGCCCGATATTTTAGGACTAAATGATATAATTACATTCAAGTGAATAAGCATTGTGTACAACTATACACCAGTAGAGTAATTAATAGCAATCAGGTTGTGTGCAGCAATAAACAAAGTACAATTTAAGCATAAAGCATTCGTTGCCATAAAAAACATTATGCTCTTCTTCCTGGTATCATAGAGAACTATAATATTTAAAGTGGACACTCGGTGTAATTGACGGCGATGTTTTTTTTAAATGCGGAAGATTTGTATAATTAAATATAGGTGCAAATTTTAGATATTATTTTTATGTAATAAGTACACATTTTTAAACTTTTAAAATTAACCAATTGCACGAGTGTCCACTCTATATATTGGTACTTAATACTGGTATATTATGACGTAAATAAAGAAGCAAATTATGCAGCTTTTTCCGATAAATGCATGTTGCACTAGATGTTTCTACTTGAGAAATAGCTTGTTTGACGCGATTGCACGAAAATGCGGAAAGAATAATTGAACCAAAATTATTTGGAATAAACATGTAAAACCACAACAGAAAAGTGTGCGGTAAAGACGAACTTGATTTTGCTTGAAGATAAAAGCCTTGCAGGTAAAGAAAATGTGACAATTAAGCTAAGTATGGTGCGACGCTTAATCCTACTGTTTAAAAAATATATGACTGAAGAGTTATTGAGACAACCTTCGCCTAGATTTGTTAACTGGAGAGAGGAAACAATACGGTAAGTTAGAAGTGGTCGTTCTTATAATTATTCAGCAAACCAGTACGGTTTAACGACGATTTATTTCTGCAACAGGCCCAGGTAGGTAAATGCGGTATGCGTTAGGCGGCACGCGTTAGGCAATATTCGGTGGGCGACAATATTAAAACATTTAAGACACCCCGCAGGTGAAATACGAATGGATGATCTTTTATTTCTGAATATTTGCAGGGATAACTCTACCACCGAAGTAAATTAATGCTACAAAGAAGATATATATGGATTTATCTCTCATTAAGCGGCTGGTATATATCAAACGCGCCAAATTTATAAATTTATCCAGAGTGTAATTTATTTTTAAATTGTTTGTATAAAGGATTTTTACACAAAGTGGATTTAAAATTTGTTTTTGTTTCTTTAATATCGTTGACACGGTAAATAAACACAAGTTTCTTGATTACGGTAATCATTTTGTCTGCTGATTGATGCAATTTGATGGCGACGGGCATTAGAAGAAACTGCCTGCGTAGTCTACTGGTGTTTTTCCCATAACCTCAATATGAACCACCTTCACCCTCCCCTTTTTATTTTGCCTTTAAAATAGAAACCACTTAAGTACGCAAATATGTTTTTTATATTAGTATTGAATGTTAGTCCCGTCATGGTCTGATTTCCTAGGGGTGATGGTCGCGATGTAATCTGTCGACCACCCTTGAGGGAACGCTCTCTTACGTAATCGCGATGTAATCTGTCGATTGCCCGTGTGATAACGCCCCTTGCGTATTCCCATTCATAGGGGTAAACATGTATATTCTCTTCTATCTTATTACTTATCTATTGCGGTATCTATTGCCATTCCCTTATTTAATATGCATAAACTCAAAACACAGATGATATTAGGATAAGCATCCTGTTGACGATTTTAATTATTCAAGAAATTCTAATCCATCCCAATGGATAACGTATATATTATGCCTGAATAAGCGAACGCAAATTAGTCGTGAAACCTTGTGTATTTTTCTATAGGAATTTGGTATATTTAGTTGCTAGCTGTGCTGATTAGAGACACTTATATACAGGTGAGTTGTGCTGAAAATATATGTTTCTTATCACAATATACACATTTGAATTGTTTTTTTTTATCGTATTTAAAGCATAGATGCAACTTTAGAGATTATCTCTTACATTTGTCGGTTTATTTTGTTAAATCTTTTAAACAATATAAAAACTTCAATTTTAGAAATTCTCAGCAAATGTGTTTGATATCAGCAGAGTAAAAAAAGTTATGCAAACCTTTTATATTTAAAAAATTACACGAAACATCCGCTTGTAGGAATAAAGAAACTAAAAGCGCGCTGATAAATTTGCGTGGAAACCGGCTGTCTCTTTCTTGCGGGGTCCAGCAGAGCAAAGCTTCTTCTCTTGAATGACGTAATGCATACTAGAATATCCCGATTCAGTCGACGCGGAGAGCACAATTGTGTTATGTCACGCACATCTGAACACGGCTTTTAAATATGAAGTTTGTGACCCAAAGTATACTGCAAGGTTGAAACTTCGAGTGTGTTGCATCATAACGAGGTTTGTATTATTCTATTTGCCCTCTAAACATGATACTTTACGCATCGCTGGCAAGCGGTCCAATTACTTGACTGAATCTCAAAGTTACCTCATTTTGATCGCCTTATTTTTGTGATCGATTGGTTTTTAGTGAAATTCGCATTACGAGTTGAGCTGAATTAGCGGTGAAATCTGCTATTCCAGGTATTCGCATTGTTGACGTTCTATTCGGTGCAGCAGTTTATTTCTCCCGGAAATAATGCGGCTGTCAGAGCCTGATAGCGAACAGTAAGTGCTGGCACCGCGGCCTCACTTTAAAGCTTAACTCTGATTTTCAAAGACCCCAATTCCTTTTTTCTCCATTAAATGCGAGGCCGTAATTGACATGCCTAAGAATCGTTCAGTTTCGGCGTTTGGCTGTGGCTTCGATGCTTTTAATTTTGAGGTGCCCTGTAATTTACGCTGTCTCAAAGCTTTACGTCGTATTGTATAAAGTGATAATACCGGTCGTCGCCACAGGATTAGATTTGATCAGTGATAATTTGCTCGAAGTGAATGTTCATTTGCGCCAATTTGTGAAAGGTTAATCTAAAATATACAGAAGATGGTACTTATTAAAAACAGCTTTTAGGAAGCCTTAATAAATTAAAGTATAGTCAGTATGCGTAGTAAGGGAACCCAGCTGGAGTCGCCAAGACTAAATAAACTTTTTAAGGTTTGTTTGTTTGATAACATCTTGAACAGATTAGCTAAGTGCTACTTGGAAAGGTGCACACAAATTTACATTAAATTAAAATCAACTTAAAATTGTCTTTAGATTTAGCTCTGAATAAGTGTTATGAAATGAGTCAAATACAAGATTGCAAGCACATTTTCATCATATTGCTTTTGTACTGGGCCGTCGCATCGGCAAATACCAATGAGAATACGACAGAGACAATCCAATTAAGAACGATGCCTGTCAATAGCTCGATCGACAAGGAAATATATTTGAATTTCGAAAGGGACGCATCGTATATCCAGGCTGGGAACATGACGGTCGAAGTTTCTTGTTCCGATATCAGGTAGTTTAAGTTTATTATTGATTTCGGTATTTGGTTATTGACATTTTTGGATATTTGGTGTTTTGGGGTTTATTGAAAATTATCCTAAACATAATACAAAACAGCCTATCTACAACGAATTGTTATACTGTTTGATTCGTCATGTCGGTTTAGGAAAATGCATATGTTCCTGAAACCAAACGAATACGTAATAACCCGATCAATTTTTATAAATGTCCCTAATAAAAAATCACATTACAATAATGAAAATAGTTTAATCGACACAGGGGGTTATTTTTATTCTGCAGATTATATTAGTTCGTCTGTAACATATTATGTTGTCGCCAATATGCTGTTGTTACAGGTCCATCTTGTACGACGTTCAGAATAAACTGGTCGCTCTGGAAGATGAATTGCCCAAGCACGTCGCATGTCAAATATATTACGATTGTAGATTACAGTCTCGTGCAGGTATGTGTGTATGTTTATTATTCCATAGTTGATATCATTATGGTCATATGCACCGACAAAATATTACTCGGCGGCGATATAGAGAATACCTTTATTTAGTGCGCATAGCTACGTAATGGGAGTGCTTGTTGTTCTAATCTAAAGCCTTAAGGCCATTTTCTTTCAGCATTTGGGTTATTTAGGTAACTCGTTCTGCTATGTGACTTTGGACACATGCCTGTTCCAGCGATTATGTGATAAGTTGTCTGATACGTTCGATCAATTTCGTGCGTCCTCAAAGGTCGTAATGGTGATGACTATCGACAAAACCCGGACGTCTCACTCCCCAAATCCCATCAGCTCGATCTACCCGATGTTTGTTGCATCACAATTGAACGAAAAATACCAAATAATCCGCCGTAAAGGTCTAGAAAATCAAAACTCGCTTACAAATCAATTAACCCCAAGAAATACTATTGCAGCTGCGAGTGCTGTTTACTGATGCGATTATTGATTAGAAACGCAACAAGCTTACCGTTCAACCGTTAATACTCCGCATGTTTGTTGCAGTAGATATAAGATAGGGGAAGAGTGGGTAAAATGGGCCCTTTAGTTGCAAATCGGATTTTTTACTGATATAAAGCCCGCTGGACTTAAGTTTTTCATGTGGTGTCACCTAATACCAAAGTCTTCACACATAACATGTTAACTTTCTAATAATTTTTGTTAAATATATTTTATCAACAAAGAAAAATATTTCGTTAGTGGCCCATTTTAGACAAGGGTGTAGTCTAAAATGGGCCCCGGCCCGTTTTCGACATTAACATTTCGCCAGATAACAGTATCCAGATTCGCTTCCCATATAAACAATGTTATTACTTTTCTTTTTATGATGTAGTTTGTTTTTTTTAATTTAACACTTTGGATTACAGCAATTACGTTTTATTTAATACCCAGTTACTAGTATACTAATGCAATAACACCTTGCTACTTTAGTGGAAGCATAACTATCAATTCATGTTATTAATAGCATTTAGAAAACCCGTTTAGTTTATTGTGAAACACATAATATGACTGTTAGTGCTAAGTCTAGCCCTTTAGTACTGTTAATGCTAAGTCTAGCCCCGTTAGTTACCAAATGAACACAGGGGGCCCATATTAGACAGGTGCCAACATACGACTTAAAATCTCTATAAAAAAATTTAAAAAAAAGAAGTTTTATTTCTACCAGTAAAAGTAGGTCTAGGCTATATAGTTCTATTTAACTACAGTAAAGTTTATTTTAGTATTTGATCTTTTCTATTATATATTAGCAGAAAACAAAAATTGCAAATTTAGATTCAGACCTTCTCAAACCGAAATAGCTACAGAAAACATTGAGTTTGTCGATTTCACGCTCAAACTTCGGTTTGGAGATTCCATAATTTGATATACTGACACTGGTTTTTGCAGCAAATTTTTATTCTTCAAAATATATTGAAAAGTGGAGGGGGCCCATTTTACCCAAGTGGCCCATTTTACCCACTTTTCCCCTAATATACCGACCTAACTATTGAGAAAGAATGTCATAAAGTTGGACGTTGTTCGTTTGACGTTGGGTGTCGTTCCTTTATTCGGTCCATCACAGCCTCATTACAATAATGAGCCGTGTAATGTACATACTAATCGCTGTAACATGTGGAATCTGATATTTGTGAAGTTTGTGCACCAATACACGACAATATCGTTAGATCTATTATCTATACACCCCGAAACTTAAATACCGACCAACTTGTATTGGGTTAGGTTAACTTAAAAGCACCTGTAAAAACAAATTAAAATAAAAAATCTGACCCACAATCTTTCGGCGAAAACCAACATGCGGTTTTCTATTGTATGCCATTGTGTTACGCGATATACTATTTAGGGAAATTACATATTTACAATCGGAATACCAACAGAACTAGACCGATTTGTAACCTCAAGACACGATTTTATACTTCATGTCAATCCACGCTCTGTCACTTTATGTCAAACAATGTCAAAATTTGTTTAGAACTTCCCAGGCATTTTAACCTTTTGATAGATCACGAGAGAGTTCGTCAATCGCTAAGCTACGCGCGCAGTTTACGCAGCTAATACCACAAACTCGTTTATAGAGCCAAAAACACAGGCACCAACCAATATAATGCTTCTATCACCCCAGCAAGCAACACGTCATGCCCCTCTACTGTGGACGGACTGGGGGTTTGTTTTCCAGAAACTTCGGCTGGAACGGTGGCACACAGCAACTGCCCTGCTAATTTGAACGGAATTGAATACGCAGGTAGATTGCCTTTATTTTCTTCCCATCAATCTCTTTGTCAGAATTTCCTAACTAAAACACAACAAATGTCAAAATGTCATCCTAAATATGACGGAATACTTTTTCTTAGCTGAAGATTTCCTTAGCTGAAGAAAAATAAATGTTGTATGGATACCTATACCGACGAATTGTTGAAGTTAACGCAGTGTGTGTAATAACTTTAATTATTTAATTATCTTATTTTCACCACATTATAAGATAGTACAGGGTTGGTTTCCCGCCATTTATAACCGGTATATAAGCGAGTTCTCTTTAAAATGGCAGCGTTAAATTGTTTTGTGTATATTTTGGTAGGTTTATTGTATACGAAGCATTTAATTATGCGTCAAGATTGTTTGGCTTTGTTTGGTTCTTGAACGCTAAGTGTTTTATGGGTCTATGGATATTTCGAACTGTATTCTGTTTTTTTTCCACAAAATTGAAATTAAATCGCTAAGTTGAAAGACATTTTTGAAATAATTAAAAACTTAGGTTTTCGAAAAACACTCCTGCGTGAAGTTTTTAAAGAGCGGTTTATATTTGTTTTAGCTGCAAATATTGTTGTCTGCCAATTAATTCCGAATAACAGATTTTACGATCTTCCGATTGTTTATGCAGTTTGTAAGCGTTGTTTTTAGCTATGGATAAATAGGCATCAGTATGTACAATTAATAACTTAGTACAAAGGCGATTATGTTACCAAGACTTGTAATATTATACATTATAATATGATATTTATGTTTATCCCCGTGAATGAAAAAACCAAGGGTTTAATCACAGTAATCGTCTAATCACCTCGCGCCTTAGTTGGGTTATACCCAAAGCTTTATTTTAGTATGTTAGATTCAGGCAATGTTCGTTAAGTGGCCTGTACAAAGGACACGGCCGACTAGATAGCTAACAGCTTCGAATCTGCACCCCTTCGACTGAAAGGCGACGCACTAACCCACCAAGCTGGTCAGTCGGTTACGGTGATAACTTTAAATTTACGTTGTTGTATTCTATTTTAGTGATTTTCGTAATGTTAAAACCGATAATATATTTATAGGGAATTCAAGTCGAGAGTGCTACACTAATGGGACGTGGGCTATCAGATCCAATTATCAACAGTGTACGCACAAACTTAATAAGGTTGGAATATTATTAAGTTAGTGTACTTTGTATATTCAAAATGTAATTGACAACGATTATATTCAATAGCAATAGTAGGCGGTAATTGGTGCATTGAATATTTTAAGATCGGATATAGAAGAGGTAAAAGCCGTTATCCCACGGGCTTTCAACTGTCTGGTTATCGGAGCTAGCAGTGTGTTGCGTATGATTGGGACTTTCTTAAAATTTGGTAGAACCCGTCATTCCGCTAGGTTCAATATCTCTGTTTTTTCTATAGACAAAGGTTGTTTATCATATTCCATCCAACATTTGGCTCATTGCTACATCATATCTGTAACTTATACATTGCTTCGGCGGCTTAGCTTATACGGGAGCGTGTCGGACTATCGACTGTTACTTTTCGTAATCATTGCCTTAGTTGTGTGCTTAAGCAAGTAAACTTAACAAATGTGACTTGAAATTAGCGGATAAATGTGTTTAACAAATACTTGGTTATATGGCTATATCTTTTCATCATATTTAACATACACTGATAGACACGTTACTCTGACTATTAGTTTGCCTTTCGTAGTTCCACTCGGCCATGTGCATTTGTATATTATCCCTATACCCATTCATGGGCATGACTATAACATGACGCTTTAACTTTCCCGACTCATGATTTGTTGGGTTCAAATGGGATTTAAAATTAATTTTTATATCTAATCATAGTTCGAATATTAAACACAGTATTTATAAATTCCTAGTTTGGTGATCTCCCTCGGTAAACAAGTTGTAATGAATGTCTTCCCTCCGTTTGTAGGTCACTCCAGCAGGTTTAGAACTATAACACACACACACGGTATAGGATATACACGGGAAAGGGTTAAGGTTGAGTATTTTGCTATAATAACGATTCGTATATGCTGGTGTCGCAAATTGATGTGCCGGATAACGCGTCGGAAATTGATGTGTCTGATTAAGTGTCGCGAATGTATGTGCCGGATTACGTGTCGGAAGTTAATGTGCTGGATTAAGTGTCGCAAATCGATTTGCCGGTTTTAACCCTGTCGGAAATATCCCGGATGGAAAATCAATAAATTACCTAATATACAGGATTAAGACGTATATCTAGGGGCTTCTGCGAGTAATATTAATGGCATTCCTAGCCCACACAAGGTAGGAACGCTATAACTGCGAGTGTTTGAGGTAAAAGTAAACGAAGAAGAAAACGAAACCTATAGATACGTCTTAATCGTACTGCAACAACTCGAGTAACCTGACGGTGGGAACAAGGCAATCTATGGGTTTTCCATCGCAGAAAAGATATTTTGACACATGTTTAATCGATAAACCCCACGGTCCCTAGATGGTGCCAGATTAACATGGGCAGCCATGGAAAAAATATTGACTCCCATAATCTGAGAGGTAAATCAAATTAAAAGGGTTCTTGGTCGGTAAAAGCACGCTGGCACACTTTAATCTGACGTATGGAACTTATATGTGATGCTTGGGTTCAAACCTATAGACGTATAAAATGACACTATCGTCGCCGTGTATTAGTATCAGTGGGCACATCGTGCCTGCAGTCACGTTGTATTTATTGTGTAAAGTTGATCTAATCTTTTTCTGCAGAATTTGAACTTAAGTTTCTGCACCTACCACGAAGCAATGCCGAACGTTAAGAGTTATGAGGTAGGCTCAATATGCATCTAGTACTGTAATGATGATTAATGTGTGCCTATTTATATCTCTGTATGGGTTATGCGTACTTATATAGCACTGCTGAAACCAACCACACACATACGCTCACGTAGCTGTCCAGACTAAAGGTCAAATAAACTCAAATGTAGCTTTATCGAGATCGGGACGAATCGGGATTTATCATTCGGGGTTTTATCAAGAAAAGTTAGCAATACTTTTCACTGCGCAACACCAATGTGTGGCATGTTGAATCATTCGTTCATGAAACAGGTTTGAGTTTAACTCAGTCCCGCAACTTTCTACCATCAAAAGTTTTTCCAAGTGCATTATATGTGTCATTAAAATTTAAACAACCTATAGATGACAGAGAAGTAAAGTCCAATGCGCGTGTTTTTGTATATATTTTTATCGGCAAATTTTCGAGCCCATGAATAATCCGATATAGGTATAAGTGACTTTAACCATTCAATGCACGTGACCGTCTTCGTTATATTTACATTTGCTTTTTATCACTTTCTAACGTGAAAATATATCCCAGTCTGAAATGTGTCGGGTTCACTTTGTTTCGTGGATGATCGTCACAATCGTGGGAAGAAGCGTGTCGCTGTTCGCATTGTGCTTGGCATTCATCTGCTTCTGTGTGATAAGGTACTGATTATATTCATCTACACGTGTAATATGTTGAGTCGGATTTTTAAAGTTTTTCCCTAGTTTTTAAAATCATGCTCTGAGGAAGGGCAACACTAAAAGGAAGGAGATAGGGAAACTAATACTGAGCAACTAATCTCAACCTTAGAACTAACAATAGCCTTAAGCCCAGTCCATACTATATAACCGTAACATCATAATCCATCTTTTAGTGTGTAGTTTTCCTCCTTCCCTATTTTCCTATATTAATTGTTATTTCCTTGGACTATTACTCTGTTATTTCATCACAGACAAAGAGATCTAAAGATCATCGTCCATTGGAACTTCGTCGTCGCGTTGATTCTCAGAAACGTCACGTGGTTTTTACTTTTTGGTGTCGGCTTCTCCGGCAGAACTAACATGGTGAGTAAGCTTTTAAACGATATTTAAATGATAACATGGTGGGAAAGTGATAAAATCTGTGACATTTATCAATGGGACAAGAATATTCTGACGGTTTACCTTATCAGCGACAATAGAAGCGTATATAGAATATATTTTACCGACGTGTGCTCCTGCACACTCAATACACATTAGGTAACACCTCCAAAAAGTTTCAGCTTGATTAGACTTTTTTTTTTACCGAGCCAAGCTTCGAATCCATGATGGGCTCGTCACTTGGACCGTTTTTGTATAGTAGTCGGTATATGTATCGGTCGTACAGCTTGATTAGACTAATCTTTCCGGATAAATAGTCGACCTAAGTACGCCATCAAATGGTTACTGAATTGCGCGGGGTTTAGTTTCTATATGAAGATTTCAGAAAAAAGTTAGTACAGTGCAACCTCACCATTTTCATTTTAGTATAATCAATTTTGTGGGATTTTCCGAGGTAAATTAAAATATCTGCAACTTCCTTTGAAATTCAGAGTAAATAATCCTTTCCAGTCTAGAGAAAATGGATGTAAAACAACAAAGAAAGTAAAAAGACGCAGCCAATCTGTCTTTCCCTTCCGATCCAAAGCAAACAGCAAAGTGGATGGCTGTCTATGTCTTATTACGCATCCCCAAACGGCCGCTCGGTGACCGAGTCAAATCCTTTCTCACCTTAATACCAATGTAGTTGTAATAATTACTTGACTGTACGGTCGTGTGAACGAATGGCCAGCACGACCGATACATATACCAATTTTGATATAAAAAACGGTCCTGTTGGCGAGCCCGTCGCATGGGTTGGTATCCTAACCCGGTTGTAAAACAAAAAGAATTACTTTATTGGGACAACTTACTTTTATATACGTTACTGTATACCAAATTATTTTATTTCTGTGCAATAAAAGCTGGAATAATAATTTTCATCAACTACCACTCTTTATGTAGATAGCGCAGATTATTGATTAAATATAAAGTAATCATTTTCCAAAGAGTCGTATTAAGATTATTATTTCGCTCCAAAGGTTATTAATGAATCAAGTATAATTGTTACGAGCGCGTCAACCCTAACCACCAACGCGATAATTATAAACCATGTATGTTGGTAACTTTTTTAATTTAATTCGATCTCTTTAAAACAAACTAATCGGCACTAGTAGTATGACATAACTTTGGTTTGATTATCTAAAAACACGTTTTGAATTGAAATCATATCAAGTTTAGATGTCCAAACTTAATTATTGTTTTCTTTTTTACCTGTCCAACGCTACGGCAAACTTGGTTTGCAAGTAGATTTAAGGCAACATTTTGTTCAATGATTTAAAGCATTCAGGTTGATTGGCTAGAATGTTTCCAGTGTTGGCAGATAAGAGATATTTCTGGATAAGCAAAACAAAATGGCGTCTTCGGTCTGTTTTGGGGAAAAAACCTACTACGTGTAACTTATATATAGTTGTGATGCAAGCGTTTTTTTCTTTTATAAATCTTCCAGGGAAGTCCCTTAAACGTTAACCGCATTTCTTGGTGATTCTTACTTTAATGGGTGAAGCTAACGACGTGTATCATTGTGAGTTATTCAATAGCTCGTTATCATACAAATCTAAAGATTCCTTGTTTATTACACCCAGTTAAGCCAAACTCAAGGTTTAGGCGATAAAACATGGCTTAAGGTCTCAGAAGGAACGTAAACAAGTTGAAAAATTTAATGTGCCGGTCACGTGATCACCTGAAATTTGGAGAAACGCTAGTCCAATTGAATAGGAACTTAGCTATTTTTACAAATTCTTACCACAAGGTTAATTGGCAATTTCTTTATTATAAAAAATGGAAATATGTGATTAATTTGTATTTAATTAAAGGAAATAAATAAATTAACCAGCCGATAGCGACATAAGAGGTATTGATATCAACAGCGGCGAATCAGAAAAAAGTGTGACAGACTGAAACTGTGGGCGTAGAAAAACTACAGTTTTAATTATAGCCAAATATTACAACTGTTTAATTAAGAATATGTTATACCTGGGCGGTTTTTGTCAACGAACCAAAGATCCAAGCTAAGCGTTTACACACCAAAAAAACAGTTTAACGTTTTCCAAAAAAACAGTTGAACATTATGTAACAACTAGTAACGGAATAAACAACCGGTCACCAATTTTACATTATAATTGGCGAACTGTGGAAACGATAAGAAACTCCACATGTGGAAAAGGAACCGGCTTACTGAACTTTTAACCAGCTGAATTAGTAAATGTATGCATCAATTTACTCTGAGTTATACTATAGATATTATACCTTTCTTTATAAACTTAATAACATAACGAAGTGCTGTATCAGCAGTAACGAACTTTATCAACTACCTACCCAGACTTGATGGCAAACATCAAACCAAATGGTCTTTTTTTGCTATGCTCTTTCTACTGATCACTAGAAAGTAGGTTTGTCCTTGGGCGAGGCACTTAACTGATATTGCCTGAACTCATTAAAAATTGGGTTCTATCAAATTGAAAAAACGTGTGAATCATACACAATACGCTTCGGTAACCCGACGGTGGGTGCAAGGTAATCTGACGATTGCCCGTGTGTTAACCCTCTTGGTTTTCCATGTGTTAACCCTCTTGGTTGTTAAACATGAATATCCTATCGTAATCTTACAGTTTCCATCCGATTCGATAACTTTCTCGGTGAGATGTCAGGTCTATTGTCTCACTTGTCACAGGCAGTTAAAAACAACAACAAATGTTAGGGTGTTTTCCAGAATAATTGTCTACTTTATTATATTTAGAACAACGTTGGTTAAGTCATTTATATTTTAAACTGCAAAATCCCGTTTTGTCTACAAATTTTAGATATAATTTTATTGGTGGTTGGCGAAAATGTGTTACTGATGTATTTTAAAAGAATTTTAGGAAACACTTTAAATAGGAAAACCTAATTTACAAACCAGCTTTCCTTGCCCTAAAGCAAATTGTTACAGGTGGAGTGTAGGGTGTTCGCTACATTGTTCAACTATGCACAAGTTGTGACCTTTTCATGGATGATGATTGAAGGGGTGATTATTTACAGGAAACTTGAGCAACCATTCCTATCAATGGCTGACAGTTTCTGGCGAACCTGTGTTTGTGTTGGTTGGGGTGAGTTTTGAACACAATATTTTTATTTTTAATTATTATAAGAAACGGTTTTTGTGGCCTAATGGTTAACGCGAACTGTTCATGTACCAATTTTACTTAAAACGGTTTTATCAACGAAGCCACATGAATTTATATTAGTACGGTGTGAGTGATAAGGCTTATATCAGTTTAAAACGTAGCTCATTAAACAAATAATATCGCTCTATAACGCTTCCAACACGAAGATATTTACCACTTGAAAAATAAAGACAATTGTCGTGATTTTAATCTTTTTCTGCCACGTATAAGCTTTCGAAGCCGTGACCAATAGCTGTTATCATTAAGTTTAGGTTCAAATCCATTCCGCACATGCACCTCAAAAAATCGCTAATTACGGGTGTATGCTTTTACAGATGTTTATTATAACTTCGATTTTTGTACACTAGGTGCTCCCATTCTAATCATGTTGCTGTGGGCAGTGCTCAAAGCAAATTTCGAAAACGAAGGGTGTTGGATAGATCAGAAACCAAAGCGGATGGATTATGTTTATCAAATTCCTATTTGTGTTGTTTTATTGGTAAGTTAACATTCTAAAATATTGATACCTGATTAAAAAAAAATATTGTTTTATATTCGCTGCAATAGCCTCAAGCTGTCATATTGTTTATAGCCAAAGGTCAAACGAACGTCTACCTACCTGAACATTAGTGTAGTCGAACCGTTTCATATAATGAATTCTATGCAAAAAAAGGTTTCTCACCGTTAGTAAGGTATACATATATCCAATAACTGACAACTTGATAAAGGCATCCAGATATATATCCTCTTTGGTATCCGTGTGGGTAAATGCATAAAATCACAATAAAAAAACATTTTTAATGTGTTTAGATGAATGCGGCCATTTTCTGCAACTTTGTATGTATTTTGTCGAAATGTCGACGGCGGAAAAACATTTTCAGTCGACCGAAGGATTCCAGCACCTTAACTTCGGTGTCTAAGGCGTTCATATTTTATTTCTCCCTGCTCGGGTTGACCTACTTGGTCTTCATGGTGAATCCTATGAACCGATCCACGGGGGAACTTGTGTTTCTCTACACCAATGTTGTCCTGGAATCGTTTCAGGTACAATTGTGTGACGGAATAGTTAACACGACCGATTCTTTTACTTCCCCTTTGTGTTAAATAATTTTATTTCTATCTTGACGTATTTTTTTATTTAGTTTGCTATGAAAACTTCTTAAATGAGTAAATTATCAAGTTTAAGATAAACTTACAATAAACGAGATTTTGCGATGGTAACTTGAATAATAATCTTATTTTCAGGCAATGTCTGTTAAGTGTCTTGCCATGACAAAACTTACTAGCTAGCGACCGTTACGAACTACAACCCTTCGGCTGAAAAGACCCAATAACCCACCAAACTGATTAGTCGGGCGTGTTTACATGAATACGGATAGTGTACAGGCATCTTAAAACCTCCATTCCCTCTTACAGGGATTCTTTGTTTGCTTATTTCATTTCTTCTGCAACGGGCAGATAAGAGAGGCGGTGTACAGGAAAATCCGCAGTCTGCGAGCGCATGGAAAGTGTATGTGGTTGCCAGAAAGGGGAGGTAAGTTGTGTTTGTTGTTTAGAATGAAGATCACGTATTGAAGACGCTTGACATTAAACCTCGTCATTTTGGTATGCTGTAATGTCCGTCATGAGGGTTATTACAGAGTGGAAATGCATGATAACGTTATACAGCTATTATTGGTTATTGAAGCTATTGTGCAGTGTGTTGTATATGATTAATATGTTCTATTAGCTTTGGTTTTTAACCCAATAATTTACTGGGTATAGATGCAAGGTTACTTGTCCTTAAACACACGGTCGAAGAATCAATCTGCTACAACACGTATTCATGATAACAGGATTTTTTTGAACTTTGCAGATGATATGATACGAAACGTATGTATAGGTAACTCGTTGTTTTAACCACCAAATATAAAACAACAGAACGTCGGCGTATGAGACCGGTACTAGGTACCCGACTGAGCTGCCCGAATTCATCGAACTTGGAGAGCGACATCGAGAACTCGGGGAATCGAGCCACGATTTCCACGCTGCGGGAGTCGCCTCCGCGGGAGTTTTTCCGCTTTCCGTCGATTCTAGAAAGAGAGCAGCTGGTGGGTGGCCAGGATTCACCGAAGGGGCGGGATCTACTGAAAGAAACAACTTCGTTTATAACATCTCCATTTCAGAGCACCAAGGTTAAAATACAAGAAATTTAACCAGTGTCTGGCGAATATTGTTGAATCATTGTAATGTTGTTATCGAAAGAACTATTCAAAAAATTCCACGCAAAATAAAAAAGCCACTGTTATAAATGACCTTTTTTACAAACATTAAATTTCGACTGTTGTTTATTTTTTGACTGTATATCTGGTATATAAACTGAATGGTCGACCCGATGATGAGCTCACCACTGAGACCGTTTTTATTAGAGAAGTTGGTAAGATAGAATATTCATTCTCATCCCCTAAATGGCAAAACGCGAGGGGGTTAACACAAGGACAATCGACAGAATACCTCGCGCCTATACCGTGGGGTTACCGGAGCTATTGCAGTGTGTTGTGTATGATTCATCTTCCTTTATTTTAGTAGAATCTATCACTTTACTAGGTTCTGGCAATGTCCGTTAAGTACCTTGCCCAATGACACAACTGAATAGCTAGCGAATCTGCAACCCTTTTGCTGAAAGGCGTCGCACTCCAAGCTAATCGCTTGGAAAGGTAGCTAAACCATTCGGCCACACAACCGTTCATCAGCTAGTTTCGTGTGTCTTCAGCGATAATTAATGTACAAAATTACCTGTATCATTAAACTTCTTTTTCGGTATTCGGTTTGATTGTTGTTGCTTCCATTTTCCATAGAAATCGTTGTTGTACAGAACCACTTGGGCGCAATCAGAAGCAATAACATTATTATGACGTGTCAATTGCAATTGATCAGGCACAAGTGGCTCGTAATATTTGGCATTGGTTCATTTTCACCTTGTGACAATTGAAATATAGCACACTTGGGTTGAATTGGCAATACAAATCTCCACCTGTCTTGGAAACAATATTTTACACTAGACTGAGCTTACTGGATTTCGACTGCACATCAAGATTAGTTCGGAACTAACTTCGGTGTCAAAATTGCAGAGAAACTAGCGATGTGATTTATTCCCGCAAACATATCAACAATGTTACTGATTTCGCAACATGCCCCCCTCTTTTATAGCATTGTACGAATCAATGTGAACATTACAAGTTATTGATTTCGATTTATAATTGTGCGCGGGAGCGAATTGCTAATGAATGCAGGTGGCAAGGCCGTGAATAATCTTCGGGTGGCAGGTGAAAGCATTCCGATATTAGCGCAACAGGTGCAGTCGTGTTGCCCGCATTTGAATAATAAAGCTAAGATTCTGAAATATAAGTCGGATTAGGCATCTGTAAAAACTGGGCATATAATTTAAAGGCATTGGCCACAGTCGTAAAATCAATAAAGACTTAAATTTTGTTGGAATCGTACACAAAAGGAATCGGCAAATTTAAGTTAATATTAGTAATAATGATCACGGAGCGCACAATATACATTTATCGTGTTAATATCCCGTTTCGCCCCTTGCAATTTCATGTCATGCGTGGACACCGATCTAGAAGGAAGATTCACTAATGATAAATGCACATATAGTTTATTTCCGTAAATGGGAAAACGCAAAAGGCTTTACAAGAAAAAAAGCCAAATTACCTCTCGCCGATTATCTTACCTTACCAGCAATTTTAGTTATTATATAACCAGTGGCGATAATAAAAACCAAAAAACAATTGACAAATTTACATGTCCGATTGATTGGTGCGTTGCCCTTAAGCCGAAGGATTGCAGGCTTGAAACTGGTCATTATAGTTAGTCGGTTTTGTCATCGCCTAAACCCAGTGGATTAATGGATTGTACTAAATTAAAGAAACTTCTTAATTATATACAACACATTGCAATCGCCCCGATAACCCGACGGGTGACCAGTCAACTGAACCCCTTACAACTAAGCCCCTACAACTGAACCCCTACAACTGAACCCCTTTACAACTGAAACCCTTTTAACAGAACCCTTTTAACTGAAAAGAGGGTTCAGTTGTAAAGAGGTTCAATTGAAATGGGTTCAGCTGTAAAGGGGTTCAGTTTAAAGGGGTTCAGGTAAAAGGAGTTCAGTTGTAAGGGGCTTAATTGTAGGGGTTCAGTTGTAAAGGGTTCAGTTGTAAGGGTTCAGTTGTAAGGGGTTCAGTGATAAGGGGTTCAGTGATAAGGGGTTCAGTTGTCATGGAACCAACCCGACGGTGGGCGCCAGGTGATCTGACGATTGCCTTGTGTTAACTTCTTTGTTTTTTTTTCATTCACGGGGATAAACAGAAATGTTTTATCGTAACCCCAATGCTTCCTAACGACAAGATAATACAAGACCTTTAGATTTACTTTTCTGCCAACTCAACGTCTGGACAGCCTTTACAAGGTGTTGGGTGATCCTATATTCCGGCACCAGTAAGCTTATGCAAAAGGTGCTACCTGATCTATTAAATTTAAATTTGTCATTAAACATTTTTGCTCCACTAAACCACTGTGGGCACACACTCTTAATGTTGCCACCATTGGCCCCCCCCTATTTTATCATGTCGACTACATGTAGTTACATTCGTTTAATACCTAATGTAACGAATTATCCTTGTTGAATATAACAATAAGGTGGGTACATGTTGTATATTTTTATGTTGTATAAAAATATCGTATTTTTTCATATAAATTTGTGCTATGTATATTAAACCAAAATAAATGATAAGTTATATTTATTGCACGGAACGTGAGTAAAAGAAACGTAAAATATGAATTCAGATCCGATTATAACACCATGTATCAAGCGTCACTGGATCGATGCGAGATTTCATGCAACGTTTCCTCCAGTTTGAAGCCCATCAGGTCCTTTCTGAAATACAGTTTCAAAGTTTAAGTAAAATTGCGTTCATAGGGTCAGACACCTGATGTGGTAACGACTGCTGGCGCAGTTTGGATAAGTTCTGACTTCCCACCGAGAACTTCATTGAATTTTCCGAAACGCACAACCCAACAGCCCAAAATAACTATGTAGTAAGGTTACGAAAATATATTCATGTTTATCCCCAAGAATTAAAAAACCAAGGTGGTTAACACACGGGCAATCGTTAGATCACCTCGCTCCCACCGTCTAGTTCCCAGAGGTATTGCATTGTGTACCATTTAAACATTTTTAAATTTTTTTAGAACCATTAATCTGCTGGTTTCAGGTAATGTTCATTAAGTGCCTTGCCCAAGGGTACAACCGACTAGCTAGCGACCAATTTGGAATCTGCAACCCTTCAGTTTAAAGGCAACGCACAAACCGACGCGACTAATCGACCGGAAAAGCTTTATGAGGAATAAATCACCCCCAGCAAAGACGCACCTTGTAATCATCCCCACTACGTGGTTATGGTCGTCCACCACCGGAAGATGACGTAGGCCCAATGTACGGAAAATGATGTAAGTTCGGTGCAATGAGAAGTGACGTGGGAGGCTCACACATGATCGGTTCATGTACGGCGTCTGAAATGTTGGAACAACATTAACAACTCAACTATTTTGAGATTAAATCAATATGTGTTGGGGCATACCGCATGAGGTTACGTTTGTCTAATTAGAAAATCGATATTACGAATATTATGTTTCATCTTGAGACGTTTTAAAATCAGAAAATATATTTTAGTGATATTGTTCAATGATTATTCAATGGTCTGGCCGGTTGGTCTAGCGGTTAAGTACGTCGCCTTTCAATCGAACGGTTGCAGGTGCGAAACTGGTCGCTAGCTAGCCGGTTGTATCATTGGGCAAGGCACTTTACGGACATTGCCTGAACCCAGCGGATTAATGGGTTCTACCAAATTGAAGGAGCGTGTCTATCATATACAACACACTGCAATAGCTCCGGTAACCCGACGATGGGCGCAAGGTGATCTGACAATTGCCCGTGTGAAAACCCCCTTAGTTTTCCCATTCACGGGGATAAACATGGATATCCTATCCCTAAATTAATAAATTACATTAAAATTAGTATGGGTGAGTCCATGGTGACACACCAGGACCAGGAAAGTGGGCCATGATACATATATTGGGGATAGGGGTTGTTGCATGGTAGCCCAAGGGCCGGTTTTAGGCCGATTTGACCGATTAGATCAAATTGGGCCCCGCACCTTGAAGGGGCCCCGCGCTAGCGGGGGTCTTTCTGTATTACGAGGTTTAAAATACTACTGGAACGTAAAATAAAAAGTGAAATAATATTCTTTCTCATAATATCAATTTGTTATGCATCGTAACTAAGTCAAATTTATATTTCTGTGTCTGCCTGTTACGTCATAATGAATATGGTTGCTAAACAATATATCGTAAATAAGCATCCACATAACCTTTATTTTTGTTTTATAGCAAGTATTAAATGTCTATTATTGTAGTTTATATGTACTGGTATGTATTTTATGGTATATAAACACCCATAAATTTTGCTATGAAGAGTAGTTTTTTCCATCTTGTCACAGAAAATGCCAGATAGAGGTTATAATGTTGTGTGACCATGTTTTATGTGCTTTTATCTGGGATATTACATAGATATCTTATAACAAGTAATCAGGGACATTACAATCACAACATTACAATAATGATGTAAAGGAGTTTACATACACTATCTGTACAAATGTGGAAGGTGTAAGTCTTACCAAGTCAATAAACTTATTACGTTCTTCTTCCCTTGTCAATGTATTTTCTAAACGTCTGTAAACTTCCTTGCTTTGTAAAAGTCGGTCAACGTGAATCTGAATAGTCGGGTGAAAGGATGAGATTAGTGCATATATTGAAAATTTAGGTTTATTTTATTGTGTGTTTCCAGGATAAAAACACTTAACCGGACATTTTATAAAAAGAAAAAAGTATGTCAAAACTACAGTCGTTAAAACTAGTCTATGATCAAATAAATTATTGAATGTATGTACAACCTTATTGTGTAATGATCTTACATATAAAATAAAAAAAGCAAATTGGTAAATAAAATATAATTGCACCTTAGCCATAAAAAAAGTGTGCTGAAAAGCCACCAATGTAATGGGGACCGATGGCCGAGTTACATATATAATGAATAAAATAAAAATCCGAAATTAAAATAAACAAAATATTGGGATCAAGTCTATAGTAAAACAACTGTTTATGGCCAGTTTTGAACCCAAGATGGACTCAACATCAAGACCGTTTATCGCGAGGTAATCAAACAGTTTCCCTAGTGTTAAACGCTGCTTGTGCTTTCTCGTTCACATTAAGATAAAATAATAGATTAGAAACTGTACGCCGAAATAGCAAAGGCATTGTCGTCAGTACTCGTATGACAATTGTGCTAACTATGGCCCAGTAATGCTAACCACCATGACATACCACTTGGTAGTGCAATGCTTCTTTTGTATCCATGGCTCCAACTCCATCCATGAAGAGTTCCTTATGTTTGAGAATCATTAGGAGCTCCAACCTGGGGACGGACGCCAGTAAGGTCAAAGAACTACTGATCCAACTCAACCATGGCCATCCCACTTACCTGGTTATCAACCCGCATATTATCTGGCCATGTTGAGTGTCTTTTACTACGGGGAATCCCCCATGGGTGCAGGACAAGAGGATCTTACACAGCCGACCCACATTCTCAACTGGTTTCAATACGATTGGGTGTTTACTCATTGCATCTCCAACACAATATAATTCCAAGTTTAACCTGAGGGTTAAGATATAAAGTTAATTGATTTGATCGAACCTGAAATAAACCGGCCCGGTGGTCTAGCGGTTAAGTGCGTCGCATTTCAATCGAAAGGTTGCAGGTGCGAAACTGGTCGCTAGCTAGTCGGTTGTGTCCTTGGGCAAGGCACTTTACGGACATTGCCTGAACCCAGCGGATAAATGGGTTCTGCCAAATTGAAGGAACGTGCCTATCATATACAACACACTGAAATAGCTCCGGTAACCCGACGATGGGCGCGAGGTGATCTGACGATTGCCCGTGTGATAACCCCCTTGGTTTTCCCATTTACGGGGATAAACATGAATATCCTATCCTATCCTATCCTAACTGAATATTCTGACCGGTTAGTCTGGTGGTTAAGTGCGGCGCCTTTTGATCAAAAGGTTGAAGGTGCGAAACTGGTCGCTAGCTAGTTGGCTGTGTCCTTTGCAAGGCACCTAACGGACATTGCCTAAACCCAGCAAATTTATGGGTTCTACGAAATTGAAGGAACATGTGTATCATACACAACACATTGAAATGGTTCTAGTAACCTGTCGGTGGTCGCGAGGTGATCTAACGATTGTCCTATGTTAACCACTCTGGTTTTCCCATTTACGGAGTTAAACATGAATATCCTATTTCATCCTAAAATCCGATATAATATAATTCATGTTAACCCCTGTGAATGAGAAAACACCGCAGACCTGGGTATAAGTCAAATTACCACTTTTATACCATTGGGCTACTAGAGAACAGTATTGCATATGACCGATATGTTCGTTTATTTTTAGTAAAGCCATTCGATCCCACAACCTTTCGGCTGGCTTTAGACTAACCAGTCAGATAAATAATACAAAGGATCAGTCTATTATAAACAGACAGGCGATTTAAAATGCATTCTTTGGTATATGTGGTAAACACAGGTTTAAACTTATAGTTGTATATCAAATCTGATAGGATACGATAGGATAGAATATTCATGTTTATCCCCGTGAATGGCAAATCCAAGGGGGTTAACACATGGGTAATCATCAGATCACCTCGTGTCCATCGTCGGGTTACCGGAGCTATTGCAGTGTGTTGTGTATGATTCACATGTTCATTTAATTAAGTAGAACAAAGTAATAGCTGGGTTCATGCAATGTCCATTAAGTGCCTTGCCCAAGGACACAACCGACCAGCTAGTGACCAGTTTCGCACCTGCAACCCTTCTGCTAAAAGGCGACGCACTAAACCACCAGACTCCCGTTGGACAATGATATTGATCCCCCATAGGCAAGGATGGAAAAGCGAGCAAACATAAAGAAATCTTACAGCTTTTTCTCCTTGCTATACACAACTGGTTCAGAGTCAAGAAAGGGAATGCATTTGAACTCGAGGAGAGCATGGTACAGAGGGTGAGTGAAGTAGTCTCCCACCCACTTCGCCACCATTATTGTGGACATCATCGGAAGTAGGAAGCTGACGTCGTTCGTTATCTCAACCTGAAGATGTTTAAGTAAATAAATTATAACCTTGTTGACCATGGTACACCCCTGTATCCGACTGGTTAGCTTTGTCGTTTAAAATTTGAGGGTTGGTCATCAGCCGAATGGCTGTTAGATCCAAACCAACCACTGGCTAGTCGGTTGTTTCTTTTTAGGTATTCAGCAGACATTGTCTAATTTGAATGGATTATTGAGTTCTTCTAAATTGAAGAAACATCTCTATCATATACAACACACTGCAATAGCCTTCGTAACACAAGGATGTGTAGATGTTTGCCCATGTGTTAATGCCCCGCTGCATTTTCCTTGCTACGTAAATAAAACTATTATAGCACAACTAATACTCACAAATCACAAACTCGATTATAGCATGTACAATACCACCATAGTTCGTAAAGCGGGTAATTCACTTATGGTGTAGTACGAACAATGTTTGGTAACTATATCAGATGTTAACAGAAGTAACATAGGGATTACCATTATAACTGTCAACGACATTGTAAGTCTGGACACTCCTCCAAAGAAAGAAGCAGCCCCAATTAGAGCCATAGCTCCTGGGTCAATCCAAGCGTAATATGGGTCAGTTTCTGGAGGATGAACCCCAAACCATGTAACCATGAGTTGACCAACTATCCGACCATATAGTGCCCCAATGAATCTGGCAATAAATGGTGACTGATGTTTAATTGTGGTTTTTATGGTGATTTTGTGGTGACTCTTGTTATTTTTGGAACAGCTGTAAATATCAAAATCAATAGTTTTGGCAGAGACAGTAAAAAAAAACACATTCAATAAAACACACCCTAATGAAAAATTATTACATAGAAAACAGGTAGAAAAAAACGAATTAGTTTTAATCTTTAGTAAAGGTTAAGCAACAGCACCAGATAAACATTTAAGGTCAGTCAGCTTAATGGAAACGATGTCAGTGACCTGAAGGCAAACGGAAGGTTATAGAATTAAAACTGGTCACTGCTAGTTTAAAAGTTGGGTCCTTGATTAAGGAACGAAGTGGACATCAATAACGGCTTGTTCTAAAAAATGTCGTATGAGTGTAATAATTAAAAATGTCAGTGCAAGGTAAGACGATTGGAATACAGTGCCCATCTGATAATGTCTCTTGTTTTTCCATTTTTATTTTCATTTTCCCATGTGTTCCTTTATCCTATCTACAAAATAACCTTATTATACCCCCTAATTTAAATACAGGTTGTAGAAAGATGAAATCCTTCACAAAACATAAATATCCTATATTATTCTACATTACAACAAAAATGTGGCCAAAAGCCTACCAATAGGACATTTATGTTTATCCTGTGCATGAGAAAATGCAAGGGAAACACGAGCAATCATTAGATCACCTCGTGGTAACCGTCAGGTTCCCAGAGCTTTGTACAGTGTTGTGTATGATTAAGATGTTCCTTTAATTTGGTAGAACCCATCATTCCCCTAGGTTCAGGCAGGTAACCACCTAAGGATCAGTTTCGACTGAGAGTCGACACACTAAGCCACCAAGCTAATCAACCTAATAATGATATTAATACTCACAGCATTGGGACAACCAACCCACTGGATATGGAGGTGCCTGCCGACCAGCAAGCGAGGAAGTAATAAATAACAAGAACCGTGATTAGAACTTCCACTTTGAACTGGTGGTGAGTGCCGTTGGAGAACAGATGTTTGATCGCTTGCTCGCCGGTGACGAATAATAAGGTGGCAGCTGGAATGGAAACATAAGTATTGATTATTCTTTAAATCACTGCAACGACTTGGGAAAAAGGCTTCGCAAATCTAGTCAAGCCTAATTACACCAGTTTCTTGTATCACGGATTCACATGTTATAAACATAGTAAGAATACAATGAAAATTATAGATTATAAACTATTTAGGCTGCTGGTTCACTCTGGGTAGACCTACCGTATGTCCCGGTTTGGCTGGGACAATCCCAGTTTAAACGGCTGTCGTGGTGTCCCATCCCGGTTAGCAAAATCACCCGGAATTTTACTTTACTAAAATTTTTAAAATTAAATCCAACCCAATGCAAAATTATAAAATAATTCTGTCTCAAAAAGCATAACTTTGCTTTACCTCGAGGCTTATTTTAATATCTTTATTTTTTAGCTTATAAGGAGGCGTAAAATATCGTGCATAACTTGAGGAATCCTTTAGGGAATAATAAGTGACGTTTATTGCGTCAATATTTCTTTACGTCATTATTTGGTTTTTCGTCCAGTTATTTCATTCATAGTTTTGGGTTTGTTCTGGATATTGAAATTATGGTAAGTCTAACTCTGGGGAAGGGATTGTATTTATAATTGGGTACTGGGTAGGCCTATTCTATTTTAGAGGATTTCCCGGGGTTCACAGGGTAATTAAAATTCTAGCTATGATTTTCTGATTCAACTGTAAATCTCTAAATTAAGTAGCAAGTAAATATTTCTTTCTAATTCTGAGATATTGGTGTTACGCTAAAAGTTCTAAAAATGGCTTATCTACTTTCATAACTTGGTTTGTGCACAAAGTATACCTTCATTATATTCCATATTGTTCAATGTTAGGTTCCCCTGTACAAAGTACTCCCCGTGAACACACTTGTATGGCTCCACATCACTCTCTGTGCGAGGAGGTCGGTAGTCTTGCATTGATACAGTTAAACATTCCGGTCTGCAATGCGACAGATTAGAATGGTGGGTGGGAATCAGTACCAGTTGGTTAGCTAATACCAGGGGTCGGCAACCTGCGACTGTTTCATTTTTATGATGCTGCTCTTATTATTGTTATGGCTACTGTAGTGAGAACCTAATAAGTTTAATACCCATGCATAAGTAAAACAAACAGAAAAACACTGGCGTATTTATCTCACAGTGTTGTTTTCCTTATATTGCAAAAATAGTTTTGCGACTCACAATGATTTTAATTTTGTAGAATATAGGTCTAAATTGCTCTTTAAGTGCAAAAGGGTTTCGAACCCTGACTCATACACACGTAGTCATATCATTAGCTGAAATGTTGTTGGATTAAAATCAGCAGGTAGGTTATTGATTGTGTCATTGTGTAACTTACTTGGATAAGTTGCCTAAACACGGTGGTTTAATGTGTTAACCAAATAAAAATTGTCATTTATATTTAACACACTACAAGAACTCCTAACAGTAAGCATGCGGTAACCTGATGACGGACTATAACATCCACTGCGCGTTTCCAATAGAGGATAAAGAAATTGATATTAAAATTTCCTATATATAAGTATCAAATCAATGCAGTTTATAGAGTTTAACAACTTTCTATGAACTGAAATATACTAATTTATATTGGACTAATTGAATTACGCTTATAAAATAAAACTGATTAATAATTTTTACTTCAATCCAGAGGAACACAGAGAGTAATACAAAACATCCATTTTCTGTAGAATAGCTTGGGAAATAGACTGTGGGCATGAGCTATATAAGGAAAACTGAATATGTAGCGCTCACTTTAGGTTGTCATATTCCCTGACACAAACATTCACTATAAGTAACATTTGGGTGCATTGAAAATAAAAATATAGTTAGATGCGGACATACCCTGTGACCATGGTAGAATTATTGCATTGGAACTTAGTGCAATTGAACCCAGCTGGAAGCAAAACTGACACGGTGGCTGTTAACACCTGTATGAACAAATTAAAGATTGATTAGCAATGAAATGAAAGGGCATAGGATATCTATTATCATTTCCCATTTAAATGTATTTTTCAAGGATACAACCGAATAAGCCATTGAAGAGTTTTGTTCCAGATATTCTGAGCTATGTGTCTAAACAAATGTGTTCATCCTCCAGGCCCAATTCTTTAGACCAGTGTTACCAAACTTTTTTGCTTAATCTTAAGGGGAACCACTCCACTTTGCCTAAGCCAGTGGAGAGTTTTGATTCGGACAATCTAACTGAAAACACTACGCAAATGGACAAATGTGAGTTTAACCTGCAGTAAACCACACTCACCATTATAATGCACGGCTCGATAAACCGAATCAGTTTCTGCTGCTGTGGAGACTTGATTTTACTGATGAGCCGTCTCCGCAGCCGAGCAATTTTAACATTCAGGAAAGTAAAGAGAGCACCCAGTAACCCCCCAATGCAACCAAGGATAGCTGACGGTATAAACGCCAGAATGTTTGTAGCAAGGTTGGTATCCACCTGGCGATATAACGAGAATTTAGGCATCACTCAGTTTAAAAGAATTTGGCAAATAGAAATCTTACAAGTGGATTTAGCACATAGAAATCATACAAGTGAATTTAGCGCATAAAGATCAGAAAGAGGGATTAGCAGATAGAAATTATAAAAGAAGATTTAGCACATAGAAATCATAGAAGTGAATTTAGCACATAGAAATCATAGAAGTGGATTTAGCACATAGAAATCATAGAATTGGATTTAGCATATAAAAATCATAGAAAGGGATTTAGCACATAGAAATCATAGAATTGGATTTAGCATATAAAAATCATAGAAAGGGATTTAGCACCTATAAATCATTTAATTAGATTTAGCAGACAGAAATCCTTGTTAAACAAACTGTGATGTCAAGAGAAAGTTGCCAAAACTATGAAAACACAATCTGATCCTTTGACCTGAAACATAATGTTTGTTTCTGTTGCGAAAAGTCCAAAACTTCCTTGATACTCGAAGCCACTGAAAGCAGAGTTGAAGAGGTCAGTTGTGAAGGTGGAAACCATGCAGCAGAAGAAGGTTTGCCACGAGAGCTTCATGTTCCAGAAGGAAGATACCTCCTCCATGGAGAAGAGGAGTCCTCCCACTGGGGCTCCAAATGCCGACGACACTCCGGCTGCAGCTCCAGCTGAGATGAAGTTTCGTCTGAAGACACAGATGCACGAGATCAGATCGGCAATGTTTATGTCACTGTGTATTAGGTTATATAAACGGTAATATATACTGAACAATGATAGCTCAATACAGTGCGTGTGTTTTATGTGACACATTTTGTATGCAGTGACCCAGTGCACACTCACTATTTACAGCTACCCGAAAAAGTAACCGGCAATGTTTTAAGTGCGTAAATACTATATTTATAGATTAGAGGGTGCACTATGCATTGGATTCAATTAGAAACATAATTATGCCAAGACTTAAATCATTGGTTAATCAAGACTGTCTAATTTACAATCTTTACAAAACAAACTTAGACAGTAAGAAATTCGTGTTACCTATTACTTCAAAATAAAATCCCTTTTATTGAATAAAACGCTGAGTTTCTTCAGCAGCAGTTATATAGAATTAAGGTATATATTTCTTCTGTATAGGATAGGATAGGATATTCGAGTTTATCCCTGTGAACGGGAAAAACAAGAGGGTTAATACAGGAACAATCGTCGGATCAGCTCATGCCCACCGTCGGTTATTGTAGCTATTGCAGTGTGTTGTATATGATAGATCCGTTCCTTCAATTTAGTAAAACCCATTAAGCCGCTGGGCTCAGGCAATGTCTGTTAAGTGCCTTGCCCACAACTGACTAGTTAGCAATCAGTTTCGAAAGTTCAACCCTTCGGCGAAAAGGTGACGCACTTTAACACTAGACTGATCTGTCGGACAAATAGTGGTGTTCATTTTTCACGTAATGTCCAAGAAATTGAGGAGAATATGTAAATTAAGAGTAAAATATTAAATGAACAAAACCTGTCTTCAGAATTTCGAAATCGTTGAAAATATTTTGGTTTAATTCCAAATGAATCCGATTTAAACTGGCTAAGTCCAGCTCCAATAAGACCTCTGTGAAATATAAAGGGATAGAGTTAATGGCCAAAATATCTCAGCATTAGTATGATATTGAAACATGCCATGTATTGTTTTTTGTTGATTACTTGACTGCCCTTAATTTGTCGCGCATCTTTTGTGCTGCGTTGCATGATATAAAAATGTTGCGTTTAATGTGAGGAGACAGAAACTTCCGCTACGATTTGCTACAATATGAAATACTAAAGTTTAACAGCCAAGTTTGTTCAGTTTTACCATGTGTATTTACCAAGGTGTTTTAAGTACTGTAGTTGTGTCAGTTTTTTCTTGCATCTTTTTTTACATAACTGTTCTGTTTTTTTCATAATGAAGGAGCAAAAAACAAAAACTTAACTAAACCATATCAGATACAAAAATTAGGGTAGGGCTTGTTTTCCAAAAAGAAAGAAATATAATTTAATGGACCATCGACACATCAAACAGCCACAATAATCCCAGTGTGAATATGTTATGGTAAAAATGTCCCAAAATATGATTAAAAACCAAACTCACTTTTTATCAAAAAACATTAAAATAACACTGATTATGGACCACAAACAAAGACCCCTTAATAAGTTTTTTGTCATTAAAAAAGAAAAAAAAAAATAATATAGTGGTCTCGGCTGCCAAACTTTGGAGATAATACAAAAATTTGAACTGTCATAATTACAAAGAAACAATAAGAAAAGTGACCCCTTTTATATGATGATGAACATATAATACCCAAGGTGAATCATGGGGCCTTCAGGGCCCACTGGCATACCGGAACCAACAGCAAACACGCAAGACACAAACTTTACAACCATAGTTCGGATATTGAAGATGTGTCTGATGATAGTTCCATTGAGGAATCCGATTAACTCTGGGATCCCAGATCCACCTGCTGAAGGCCGCAGCCACTGTAATAAGGAGGGGAGAGGGGGTGTTATAAAAACTCATCCTGTAAACTTTTACTCCTGTTAAACAATATTTAGAGATTGCTCCAACACTTTAAAACTTAGCCATTCTATAAAACCTAGCTTTCAGTGTTGTTTAAAAGCGTAATGTACTACTTAACTAGAGTAACCAGGTATGAACACTGAACATCATTGATTTTAAGCAATCATAGATTGCAGTGAAGTATATGTAGTGACATTCGCGGCTTAGCTATATTTTTGTGCACATAATTAAGTTTTGGTAAATTGTTTACGTATATAAGCCATTATTGCCTGCAGCACGGCTGTGTGCGCCCGTTGTATATCATTTCCTTCGAACCAGCTATAATCCCCAAAGCAGTACTTCCTTTATAATCTTCCCACACATTGCGCCATACAAGCGCTTGTGTAAAAACTTTTTGTATCAGATTATTATCAGAAACGCGTTCTGAAATGTAGACAAGCACTGCCTGCTTGAAGATGATATCTTTGTATAATGAACCAGTTTAACTGTACGAATTGTATTGTATCAGATTGCAATATATCAATAAAGAAGTTTTTAATGGAGTCGGATTGCCATCTATTTTAGTCATGGCTGAGGTATGTTAGTTGGGGCAACCTCATGCCAGAATTAGTGCCAGCACAAGGCGCAAACCCAAGCCTGACCTAAAGCAAAATAAGGAAGACCCCCACATATAATAACACAGAATACAATACACATTGACATACAGGGTAAGAGCAATTAAACAAATAAAATTTATATTTATGGAAATGCTCTACCTCCTTTATGTAGCGTAAATATTTGTTTGGTTTAGGTTAATTTGTTTGGATTAGGGTAGATTAAACTCCAACACCTCTCTTTAATCATCCCTTGGCTGGGTCTTTTCTAGAAATTTAAAGGCATTAAACCTTGCTTTAGTCTTCCATTGTATATTGTCTACCCCACTACCAATGTCTTAAGAATAAGACTCAAATTCTGTTTGGTCTATATATTTCTAGTATGCTTGGAATTTTTTGAATATCACTACTTTAGGGCCAGAGCTGCAACCAAATAATCCTTTGAAAACATTGGCTAAAATTAGTTCATAATTATGGTGTCTGCAAGGAAGATGTACCAGCCTTCTTTTTATTTTTTTCTATTAGAGAATACACACCTGAGTATGCTCCTGTATTGCTGGCTGTAGTATCAAAATACATTTCTAAGAAAGTGACACTTCATCCCATTGTTGTAGGTTTTAAATGTGGCATTTATAGGATATAGGATATTCATGTTTATCCCCTTATATGGGAAAACCAAGGGGGTTAACACACAGGCAATCGTCAGATCACCTCACGCCCACCGTCTGGTTAATGGAGCTATTTCAGTGCATTGTGTATGATTCACACATTCCTTTAATTTAGTAAAACCAATTAATCCGCTGGGTTAATCCCTGCAACCTTTAGATTGAAAGGTGACGCACTTAACCACCAGACTAACAGGCTGGACAAGATTAGCTAATAGTTTTTTTATTTACTTTGAAACAGCTATTAGTTTTTCTATTTCCTGGTTAGAAACAATAATAGGTAGGCATTCCACCGTTTACAGAAAACCACATAACAGTTTTCCATCCCAATGTACCATTAGTTTTGTTTGGGGTGAAATGGGTCAAATAAAGCTTTTTTTAGATGCAATTTTATGTCATGGCCCATGCTGCTGGCAGCCGTTACTAGAATACATGGCATTTTTGACACTGTCCTGATGACAGATTCAGTGTGATAATTTTCTGTTTTTCATTGCTGGTATGTGTTGTTAATTGGACTTTTATTGGTGATCAACTGTTGTCATCGATGATAACACTATTGATGATTCATTTAAGCTGCTATTACTGGAACCTATTCCTGTGGACCTAGAAGGTTTTTTTAAGATTGTCTTCTTACAATGTGTCTCATATTTATTCTTTCTTTCTTTTTTCGTTTTAAAAACCTCTTCTCTATTTTTAAATTTATTGTCAATGCCCATCATATCACCTGTTCCTTGGTTGACACAGTTGAAATTGTCTGTCTTATTTTATTTTATCTAAAGTATTTTAATGTGCAATATCCCATAGTTTTGCTAAGCTTGTTAAGAATTCTGCTTCCCTTTCGTGCTGAGTGTCAGTGGCCCTATTGCTGTTTTTTTCAGTTTTTAATATATCGGAAAAAGAGTTTCAAGTCGCTTAACCGCAATAGGCTTTAATGTTGTGGGAATTCTTGCATTGTTAGAACTACCATAACTATGATACAACATTGATTTATTGTGTTTTTAGAATACATTGCATATAAAGAGTTCCTGCATAGTGCAAGATTACCTACATATCACAATTTCACAAAACTTTGATATTGTTAAGCAACCTTTAAACATTATTTAAAAAACAATTTGTTGGACCACCCTGGTCGTTATATGCAATATTACTTTAAATTTTAAATAATTGATTTGAATTCAATAAAAGAAACTTTAAATTGTTGGATTACCCAAGGTAACAAACCCAAATTCCCTGTACAGAAAGTAGGAAAAAAAGGAAATAGGAAAGGAGAAAAACTGTTCACTAAAATGAAGTTTGGAAGGTTAGAGTTAGTGTAACAGCCACGGTTAGAGTTATGACTATTTCTGGAGTTAAGATTACTTTTAGGAGGACAGGGTTACACTGTCCTTTTTCTGCTTTTAGTGTGCAGTTTTATATTGTTGCTAATTCTATATTTTACTAATTTTAGTGTTGGCCTTTCAATCTATTGGTGAGACTTGTTTCGCCACTAGTTAGTACTTATTTGTAAACTGTTGATGTAAAATAACGATTACCACATAAAAAATCTACTCGGTTTATTTGAATTGTGTACTTACCACTACCATTGCAGCACCAGGTATAAGAAAGATAAGACTGTACCCGACAGCAAACACCCATGCCAGCGCCAAACTGCTCTGAAAATACATTTCACCTTATTATTTGTAAAAATAAAGAATTGTTTTTTATTGTTATAATAATGGCCTTTTGATTTGATTATGGCAGTTGATATTCTTGCTTGGCAATCAGGAGGTTATTAACTTTTGCACAAATTATTAACTGTACATGAAGTTATCAACAATGTCTAACCGATTAGCTTGGTTGATAGTCACCAGCTAGTTGGTGTCCTTAGACAATACACTTAACGGACATTGCCTAAACCCAGTAGAATGAGGAGTTCTACCAAATTAAAGAAATTTCTTAATCATACACAACACATTGCTTTTGTCCGGCCCGTTGGTCTAACGGTTAAGTGCGTCGGCTTTCAATCGAAAGGTTGAAGGTGCGAAACTGGTCGCTAGCTAGTAGGTTGTGCCCTTGGGCAAGGCACTTTACAGACATTGCCTGAATCCAGCGGATTAATGGGTTCTACGAAATTGAAGGAACGTGTCTATCATATACAACACACTGCAATAGCTCCGGTAACCCGACGATGGGCGCAAGGTGATATGACGATTGCCCGTGTGTTAACCCCATTGGTTTTCAAATTCAAGGGGATAAAAATGAATATCCTATCCTATAGCTCCGGTAACCCATAAGGGCACAAGGTTATTTGACGATTGTCAGTGTGTTAACGTCACGTTTTCCCATTCAAATAGAACAATTTATGATAGCCTATCCTAAGTTATTGAAAGAAACCAACAAAGCAAGTGTGCATTAACAGCCAGTATTGGAAGTATGATGGATCTGACAAGTTATCGCAGGTGCATGATCCCAATAAGTAGTGAACACATACCAAGCAATTAAAATCTGAGTAACCCTGATATATACCCTGTGCAAATAATGCAATGGAAGAGACTTCACCCACCAAAATACAAAAAATGTCATTTTAACCAACAGACTGAGTGTGATATTCTAGTTTGTTAAGTCTATTTTGTTTTTTGTTCTTTCAAAATCAATAATAAAAAGAACATGTTAAAATATAGCAAAAGTTAAGGCGGAAAATGCCTAAAACGACATTTGTAATGGACGTAATGGGAAATGAAAAAAAACGTCACGTAATCGTCACATAATGGAAAAGCCAAACATACCCAGTAAAAGATGTCATTTTTACAATTTATCTAACTGATGCGGAAAAGATCTATACATTTATACTGTAATTTATTCAAACAGGGGAATTCCCTATGGGAAATCCCCTGAAAAAGATTTTCACACCACAAAGAGCCAAAATCACTTGGATTACCTTATGTATAAATTTTCATTATTATTAAATATTTTATTACTATATTACTTCCTTGTCATATATTAAGCTTTCATAATATTTTTGCTTAAAATACCCAAAAATAGTTTGAAGAGGAATATTATATTCATGTTTATCCACGTAAAAACCAATAGAATTAACACACGGGCAATCGTCAGATCACCTCACGCCCGGTTCCATGACAACTGAACCCCTTACAACTGAACCCCTTACAACTGAACCCTTACAACTGAACCCTTTACAACTGAACCCCTACAATTAAGCCCCTTACAACTGAACTCCTTTTAACTGAACCCCTTTAAACTGAAACCCTTTACAACTGAACCCATTTCAATTGAACCTCTTTACAACTGAACCCCCTTTTCAGTTAAAAGGGTTCTGTTTAAAGGGGTTCAGTTGTAAAGGGGTTCAGTTGTAGGGGCTCAGTTGTAAGGGGTTCAGTTGTAAGGGGTTCAGTTGACTGGTCACCCTCACGCCCACCGTCGTGTTACCGTACCTATTTCAGTGTGTTGCGTATGATTAACCCGGTTCTTTAATATAGTAGAGCCCCTTATTTCGATGGGTTCAGACAATGTCCGTTAAGTACCTTGCCGAAGGACACAACCGACCAGCTGGAGAACAGTCTCGAATCTGCAACCTTTGGATTGAAAGGCGACGCGACAATCCACCATTCGGCCAGATGTGCAGTTCAGTGTGCCAAGAGTTAATTATAAAGCTTTTAAAAAATATCCAAATCTATACATTGAGTTATTAGGTTTCGTAGATAACATGTTGGTTAACTCACCTGCAAATACTGCGTTGAGTAAGTCCATTTAGTGTCTGATATCAGATCTATCAACTGGTGAAGCAAAAATCCGACTATTCCGACTGAGAAACCAATCAGGCCCATCATTAACCAGCGATCCCAATCTAATCTATTAAAAAATAAGTAAGAGTGGTCTTTAATATTTAGGTTATCTCTTAGTCCCCTTCGATCTTTTCTATATGTTTAAAATTTATAAGACAAATAGGAAGAACGATACCGCGTAGTCGAATGGTTAACGCGACCGATGCATATACCAAAAATATTTAAAATAAGACTCAGGACAAGCCCATCATGGGTTCGAACCTTAGAACAGTTTAAAAAAAGATCGATTCGGAAATTAATTCGCCAACAGACCTTTGTATGCGATATGCGTGAATGTTCAACAAACTAGAAATCCACCACCAGGGACGCTTATATTGAGGGTTTATCTCCTTTTATAACCCCTATTTAAAAATATGATGTAACGTTTACGACCGGCAAAAAGTATTAAATTAAAATATAATGTAAAATTAAACAAGAAAGCAGTGCTTGCTCACCTTCTTGGCTGCTTGCGAACCCAGTTTTTGTACGAGGAGCTCCATGGTGGGAGGTAGTCTAAGCTGTCGTACCTACATGTATTGTTGGTCACAGTCTGGTTCTGGTTATTTCAAGTTTTAAGTAAAAATCTTAATCAAATATATTACGCGTTTTTATCACCCAATTGGCAAGTGGGTAGGACGGAAGTACCAGGAGGAACTCGGTTCGATCCTCACCCTGTCTACTTTCTTCGCAGTTTGGAAACGTAAACGATATTGCGTCGTGTACATTGAAATTAAGCGGAAAATGAACTAATCATTCACTGTAAATATAGTTTTTACGGCAAATCTTTGGATATCTCTACTCTTTTAATCATTGAGATAACACACTTCAATATCTCCGATAAACCCGACGATGAAAATAATGTAGTCCTATGATGACAAGTGTGATAATGACCTGTTACGAATTCGCGAGACAATCCGAAGATTTTCGGTGTCCGAACTCTCACTTTAATGTGCCAAAGAAGCATTTACTTATTAACAGGTGGAAAACCACTCACTTTACTTGCCAATTCTACGTAGGTTGACCCAACCCACGTTTTGATGCATTTTATCGGTCATTAACTTTATGTTACAACGAATAAGAGTCTGAAAGTCTTGGGATCAAAACAACGCTCCAAATGTGGCACTTACTTAATTAATTCCTCTCTTTCCTTTTCCGTGTATTTATGATTGACAAACGCACTTTCGTATTCTCTACCACTTGAAAAAAATCCTGCAAACAATTACTTCGAATAATCGATTTGTTTGATTTGTTTATCAAACTAAAAGCTGTCATCAAAACCAGATTCTATATCTTTATAATGCCTATAATGTAGAGCTTTTTCCCAGTATATGTTTTCACCATATTAACCCAAATTCAATCGCTCCGGTAACCTGATTGTCGACTCGAAATATTCACGGTAATAACATTAGCATCGTGTCATTAATGATCTCTTCTGTTTTGCACGTAAACGGTGTTTAGAACCCGATACCAGACAACGGATGTCGTAAAATAATAGACCGGTATGTTAATTACCAGCATCAATGTTTTTTGTGGTAAGATTTTGTACGGGTCGTACACATTTATGGACTCTCACTTGCGTAAATGGAAGGGAAGGAGCCTTGTTTTTGCAATGCCATTATCTTTTTAATAAACAATATTACGACAATGTTATACGTATTAGGCCTTACAAAATACAATTTTATACAAAAGATCAAATAGTCACGGATATTCGTGTTTGTTCCTGAATGGGAAATCAGGTCGTTAACAACCTGGCAGAATGCCTCGCGCGTACCGTTTACCCGAGCTATTGCAATGTGTTGTGTATGATTTATACGTTCCTTTAATTTGGTAGAACCCACTTGCGTTCGGCCAATATCCGCTAATTGCCTTGCCCAAGGACACAACCGACTATCAAGCGACCAGTTTTGAACCTACAACTCTTTGGCTGAAGAGTTAAACACTAACCAACCTAACGACAATATTATGAGTATTAGGTATATGAGTCACAAAAATCGTTTTGTACACGTTAATACGAAAGATGAAATAGTCAACAACAATTTCATATAAAAAGTAATTTTTCCTACCTGAGTTTTCAGTTTCCGCTAAATGGCTATCATCTGTGATGTCATAGTCGTTATAGTGAAACGACACTTTCGGTAAGTCGTCGACAGATAAATTGTGAAGATCTCCATTAGCGGGTGCATCGTCTGTGTTCGCGGACATGTTGTTTACCGCAAGATTTATCCGAGCAACAATACAAAAGTTCGGAATACTAAGCTTTGCATTCGATGCACGCTATTGCAATCACTCCAACCAGAAGTTATGCACTGTCGAGTTGTATTGGTTAATGATTGCCAAATTGCAATTGTGGTACAGCGTGGCACTAAATGTGTATGCAGTGGTTGCCAGACGCGGGGATATTTCAAAGTATAAGTCGAACATAAATAAGTTCAACTAAATGTCTAAACAGTTATTTATTTTGTCCACGTGTTCTTTGAAAAGGGTTTTTACATGAAAAGGTAGTTAGTTAAACATTTGTTGCTTATGCTACGTAGGCTACCTTGTTGTTTTTCTTGGCCAAGTTTACTATGGGTTCGTTTAAATTCTCTATTTAAATTTGTCGTACTATCCCTCGCCCACATCACCGCTCGTGATTTTACATATATTGCTCGATTTTAAACGCCAGACCAATTTGTTGACTACTCCAGGGTATTTGGTGAACATAAAATCCGCACTGGTTCGCAAATTGGTCTTGGGTGATTTTTATTTCATTGGGCTGACATTATCGGCAAACCAAAAAGCCGTACAATCACGACCAGAGCTAAATTGGTAAGACTGTTGGCGGTCTGCAGACATCCAAAAGGTTGTGGATTCGAAACCACCTCTTGACGGTCCTACGTGCTAGAGATACAGCCGACGCCGCCTGAATCCATCAATTCGTCTAACAATAACAGGATGATTTACTCATCTTGGGATCGGAGAACGTTGTAATTATTTCGCACACACCGTCGGGTATCCGTAACTATAATTATACAAAAATGGATTTACTTGATGACCAACACTTGGTTCAAAACTGGGCCACGTAAAAACATATATATAAAAGATATGTGTAGTAATAATGGTGATACTCTATATATTTTATTGATGTTGAGTGACATTGCAACTGTGGAAATAGTTTTGTCTCGCAGTGTGTTTTTGTGATCATAAGCGTTTTCATAAATCTACGTAAGTAAGGTATTTTTATGGATTAAATTATTTCCATGTCTTTTTGAGCGTAGCCACAAGCATTGTTTTACTTCGATTTTTACATATTTTAAGATCAACAAACAAACGTTCTTTTTTTACGACCGCGTGCCAAATTGCTGGAGTTTATCCTCCAAATAAGTTGTTTATTCAGCATGTGTTTGTAAGGATTTATGATTAAGTGATTGGTAAAAAGTTAAAGAAAGTAATGTTAAGGTTAAATTATTTAACCAAAAGTGTACAATTGCTTTAAAGTTACCGCTTCAACAAACAAAATCAATTACATTTCGACATTTTTTAACGAATATTTGCTTAAACGTGTTTAATGTTCTATGGATATAAAAAAAAGTAGAGATAACACTAACTAGACCTGTGTGACATCGCTTTTCGAAATACCAGTATAATTTAATTTGTTGGACAAAAGAATATGTAATTAACCGACAACTTAAAAAGAGTGTCAATCACCTGTAAACCACCACCCTATTGAAAAACACATCAACTGTACGCGTTATGTTGTTGCAAGTAAATTTTTACACTATTTTCTAAGATGATTGTCTTCATTTATAAACACATTTAACAAAAATCGGTGCAAAATGTAATACCTGTCATAATTATGCATGATTTAGGAAAAAATCTTTATTTTTTAGTTATTAAGTTTTTTTTTATTTTTAGTAGCTATTTTTACTATTTAGCGGGACATTTTTTAGGAGTCAAATTTAATTAAAATTTTAAAAATTGTTTTAAAAATATTATTGTTTACTCAATGTTTGGGTGACAAGCTCACATTAAAAAAAGAAAAAAAGTAATTAATCTACTTAAAGTATCATGTATAGAGGGTAAATCGAGATAGCGAAAACGAGTTGGAACTCATTTGATGTTACTAAATATGATTTAGATGTGAAGTCGCAATGAGTGCGATCTCCGACAGGGGATTAAAAACATGCAATACAAACCTATCCCTACTTATTTCCATTTTTTGGGGCCAATAATGTTGTTGGAATATATTTCAGGTAACGGGTATAAAATAATTTGGAAAAAAGTTGAGATTGTCAAAAATGTTAAATAAAATGGTAAAATGTGCTTTTATCTGAGTTGTGGTAAATAAAAAACAAGTACGACCTCGATTTGATATTTTCTTTCTTCCTGTTAGCAAGTTGTTGAGTTTATAGTGATTTCCAGGAAAAAAAGGTTAAAGATGGGTATTGGGTGTGTTGAAGATAAAGTTTTCTCAACGGTCGGCGCGCTGATCGGGCAGTGCTGAATAAGTGACTATTCTTATTTAATACTCGATTCTACGGTGGCCCATAAGTTTCGGTTTCGAGTTTAGTGTTTCGGTTTCGAGTTTTGTATTTTATATTTTAATTTTGTGTTTCGGTTTCCATTTTTGTGTTTTGGTTTTAAGTTTTGTGTTTCGGTTTCGTGTGTTGTGTATTCTATTTTGTGGTTTGCCCTTATGGGCCACCGTACGATTCAACAGTGTATTCAATTTAAACATTCACAATATTTTCAACAACAATATCAGGGGAATAAATTTAGTTATTGATATTCACTAATAAATAGACAAAAGACATAATACAAATTAATAATACATTGACGTTACAAATGCCTATTTAACTACTTGACTGCTTAAATGACATCGCAGAAAACTGGCGCAAAACCTGAACATGAGTATGAGAAAAAACAAAGAACGAAAAGTATGCCGAAAGGTGGCGCAATAAATATTATAAAAAAACGGGTCATAAAATACACAAAAAAAATGTACGGTCGTGTGACCAAACCCATACATTTACTAGCTCACCATGGATTAGAAACTTGGATCAGTAAAAAATACACAAAAAAGAGGATTGTTGGCGTCAACAGGGTGTTTGTTTATATTACAATTAGGTTTAATGAAAAATTAATTTATCTAGGAGGCAATAGTTTAGATATTTACTTTTTATGTACACTTTTTGGGGTAAACTAGGATATTTTAATTAATCTGTTTTTTATATTTACTTTATCCTTTTTTATTTTTGTAATTTAAAGAGAATAATACTTTTCAGTTGTAAGATTCAAAAAACAGGAATATCGGACACAAAAGTGACAGGAAACAGCAATCGTTTTTATATACTTGGACCCGGCGGAAGCCTTCAACCATCGACCATATACTTACAATTTGTGTCTAAAAATAATATCAACTTATTAGGTAATTAAAAGCCTGTTTATAAGACAGACTGGTCACTAGTTTGAGTACCGGTGATTGTTAGAACCATGAAATCGATCATGGTAGGCAAGGGGTATCCAAACTTTTATTTCGCTTATAAATTTTATATTGTCGGCGATTTTCCGTGATAAATTTTGATATTAAAAAACCTTACTTGTATTTTGTGGAAATTTGAAGTGAAAATTACATTCCATAACTGAGATATCTCCAAAAGTGTCGACAAATGTCACCTTTTCCGACAGCAGGAATTTCTCATTGTTATTTTGTTGTAAAATTAAAGGTCGTTACAAAATATTAAGATACAAGTTCACTTCATAATCGAAGTAAACCCAAAACAGCTATCCTAAATATTTTTTTATTATGTATATACCCAAGCAACCCACGTCATCACTCTAGATTCTTTACTTTACCGGAATCACATTACCGGGAATCTCATCTATGTGGACTGCGCAAACATAGGTATGAGCTCACAGCATAGAATTGAGTCGATGTTCGGCTACGCAATCCTGGAATTTGATTGGGTAATAAATATTGTTTCCTTAACCATTTACTGAGGTTAGTTAAAGTATGGTCTAGATCAGCGGTCGGCAACCTACAGCTCTTTCATCCTTCTGATGAAGCTCTTATCAATTTTATTACTACTGTAGCTATTGCTTAATAAGTTTATTACCCATGCATAAGTGAAACAACAGAAGAACACTCGCGTCTTTATCTTACGCAGCGTTGTGTTCCTTTTATTGCAAAAATATTATTAGTTTTGCGGTTCCCAGTGATTTTTATTTTGTGAAATATAGCTTAAAAAGGCTCTTTAAGTGCAAAAGGTTGCCCCCTGGGCTAAAAGATAAAACAGTCATAGGTTGAAATCAATTGGTCAGTCATATCAGTTATAACTTAACGGTTATAACGTGGAATAGTTTGTTTAGCACCAATCTACGCAGCATTTGATATATATTACTGATTAACGAGTCAGCAAGGATATTGGCATAAAAAAGTTTATTAATTACTTGTTTCAAGAATGTGCAATGCATGTTATAGTTTATCTTAGACTTTTTATGTCATTTAAAAAACACCTAAGATTGCTTCTAAGCATCACAAAATGTTGTTTTTCAGGTACGTAGCCGATATATACTGGCTATTATGACTACAATAATGAACGTTAGAGTTGTACTGATGATGGTTGTAACAATAGCGATTGTTATTTTCGCTGTTCTCTCCTCGTATTACAAATATATAGATGACTCGACCGTGAACATAAGATTTAATTCAATTGAAAGATCATCTGTCGGCAAAGAAGTTTGGACGCTAAATGAAAATACAAAAAGCAGCGATTATGTCACTGAAAGATCAAATGGATGCGAAAATCTACTTTTGAATTTAACTCATGGAAAATGGGTCGTATATAACGAATCACTGGCGCGTGAAATAGATGACGTGTACAAAAGCTATTGGTCAAAACGAGGAATTCAAAATCAATGGGAGCGACAGGACGGAAAATGTGGATATAACAAGTATTTAAAAATGTTTTGTATTGACAAAAGCACGCGTGGCAGGTTGATTAAGCCATGCTCGTTAGTTGTACGTGATAAATGCGCTAAAATAAAAATGGGAACAATTAAGTGAATGATACCCTTACAATTAAGACATGGATTATTTGCGTTTTGTTTAATTATCCAACCAAAAGAATCGAAACATAGCGAATATGAAACATAATTAAAATATCGGTAACAATTCAAATATTTACCATGTTTTAGTTTGCCTCAGAATCGTTAGTATTATTAAGTGTATGAAACAACTTTAGGATCTATCCACCACAACATAAAAAAGAAGCGAGTAAAACTAAAAACAAGCAAAAAAATATGCAGACCCATACACATATATGTAAACATTTTCCAGTAAATCCACATAAACCAAACCACATTCAAACGTATAGAAAGTCCTATACTAATAGTGATTATGGACTCAGCTTGCATAACCATTAAGCCTAGAGACAATATAAATTTTACAAATCACATTTGAAAACCTGGTATAAACTCATATTACAGATGTCATGCATATACAAAATTATTGACAGCAATTAGTAGTTGGTGAACCAAAATCATGCCTTGTGAAATAATCTTGCAATACAGGTGCGTAGATACTCGGTTGTACAAGATTGCTGAAGCAGCTCATTGGAAACCAACAGATGCTAGATGCCAGTGGGAGCGTTTAGCTGGCGACAAGGCTTGCAAAGTGATAGAAAACTATCCCTTTTCAGACATACATTATGTTGGTGACTCGTTCATGAGAAATATGTTTGCCGGGTTGATGATGCTTTTATCGAACGACACTTATAAAGGTGCATGGAGTGTTTCAATAACTGAAGAACAAAAGGAAAGGTGCCACGGGGTGGAATTCTTTTTCTGGGATTATTGTCGATCAATTATATTTAATGTAACACAGCTTCTAACTTATAATTCATTGTGCTCGGGGAAGCCACCAAAATTTACTGCTTCTGTCCATGAATTTTATAATACTGAATTTGCGAATGACTTTTTAACATTAGTTAAATCGGGTATCGGTAAAAGAGGGACGCTGGTTGTCGTAGGTGTTGGCATACACATGGGGTTAAATCCCACAACCACCATTAACCAGTACCTCTTACCTGCTGTTAATGCAATCAACGACCATTATTCGACAACAAACGAAACAAGATGGCCGAAATTGATCTACGTCATACCAATGCCATCCAACCTGTTAAAACCGACCGAATACGCACAGGCGGAAAGCCATGAACGGTTGGCAGCATTTTCGGGAGAATTAAGAACGTACTGTGCAATGAACGGGATTCCAGTTTTGGATTTTCGAAACTTAGCAAGATTTGCTCAAAGTTTTGATGGGGGGCACAACGGTGTGGGAGTCAACTTAATGAAAAATCAAATTTTACTTAATTATATTAAATCGCTGTAATTATGATAACTCTCAGTAATATCATTTTATAAAGTTAGGAAAATTATTTTTTTACGGGAAATAACTATCTTCGAAATATGAAATGTGACTTATTAAACTTTTTTCTTGAATGGGATTTATGATTTGTTTAGTATATAATCGTTGTGCCAGGTTTTCTTGCCGAAAATTTGGCTAGAGCAGAGAGAGAGGCTACCGGTAATGCGAACAATACAAAATACACACAGTTTTTAGTTTATTCGATTTTGCCTCTGGTCTCGTTGGGCGATTTCTTATCCTCATTTTCTGCTAAGCCATGTTTAAACATTATTTGATCTCTCGAAAAAAGCACAATGACTCATACTAATGTTTGAAGGGTAAGTTATTCGGAACCTTTTAGCGCCTGGCAAAAGCGTGCGATGTTTTTACCCGAAATAGTGACTCAGGATGAAACTTTCCTTTCCGAAAATCATAGATAAGAAATAAGAAATTTAAAAACAAGAATTTAAAATTGAAGATAAGAAATTTAAAATTGAAGCTTGAACCGGTACAAATGCTATAATGATTTTAAAGATTGACACAATATAATTTGCTACACGTATCACATAATGGTCTCAGACTACTACTGAATAAATTTAAATATGAGAAAATCCGATCGTTCTTTTTTGCTTTCATATATATTTACCAGACATATGGTTGACAATTTAAACGTATGATGTCACCTTCAACAACATACCCAAGCCGTATCAATTTCAAGATACAGTCTTCTTTAGTTTTGCAGATATTATAATAAAGGAGAAATTGCAAAATAACAATGACCTAAAAACTTCAATTCCCCATTTAACTGGACGCCGAATGTTCAACATATCATAATGAATCAACATAGTATGAAATGCCTTCTTTAACCTGTGGTGGTTGGGTAGATCCAAAATTGCCATTTAAATCATAAAATTTAAACACTGGGAATAAGAAAGAAGGGGGTTAGTGTTAAAGTCGGCTTTGGTTTGTATACTTCTCTTCAGTAAGATTAATTGAAAAATTAATTGAAAATAAAAGAAATTTAATAATTACCACCAACATACGTGTAAAGCAGCCGTCATATCTTAACGGTTTTTTAGTCATCCGTGTTTTTTTATGGCAAAGACTATAAAAAACCTTTGGCTTTCCCATTGACGTGTATAAACATAAATATCCAATCCTTGTATATACGGGGCATTCGACCGAAAACACCCAATCTCTAAAGGTGGTAGCTACACAGTCACACATTAGGGTTCAAGGAACAGTGAGATATGGGGATAATCTAACCACCGATGCCCGTTTAAGGTCTATTTGTGCGCACCCACCCTCCTAAATACCTCACTGGTGGGAAATTTAACCACAAGGTGGTAATATGTTACTTGTTTAACAGGAAAATATTGGTTCAACGTTTATATTTCGCCCTTTTGGAAGCGATGGGAGGCTTATCCACATGATGGTGGGATATAACCTGTCGGTAGACAATTGGGTGTGTCCTTGGGCAGGGCTGATAGCATACCTACATTGATTAGACATACGGAATATAAATAGATCTAATGCCGATTAGTTATTAATTATTTGTTGGTGGAGGGTTATGTAATGATAGAAACCGCTACAGCTGCTGTCTGCATACGAAGCTTGTTGTTGAGTTCTTCTTTGTTTTTAATTGCTTACAAGGCAAACCTAATAACACATGGTGATGTGCGGTTAACATATCCAACTTTTCTTCAAGTTTGTATGTACCTGATTGAGAGGTGGTGATTCGGTGTGAGATACCCCTTGTGTAGTGACTGGGTTAAATATGATGTGTTATCTGGTGAATAACTGTTGTAACCGATTGATAAAAGTGTGGCGGTGTTGGTATACGATTGTAGCTGTCATTGATTGCAATAACTTATTTAGCTGTGAAACGATACAGTTGGTGAAAAACGTAAAAACTCCGACGATATTTGGGCCAATGACAACATATCCCACGTCCTTGTTATCTGTATGCCATACCGACTTGTTACACGAGCCACATCGTCCTTCATAAACCAATTACTTGTTCTTTATTGTTTACTTTGTTATATTTAGCTTACTTCTAGAAATGCGAGATGTGTGCATTCGTGGTCAGATCCACATACGGCTGCTCAAGGTAGGCATATGCTCGATTCCCACGGATCTATATGCTGGATTCTCACGGTCTATATGCTCGGCCATGAAGTATATAAACAAGTTGTAAAGGCATCTCTCATTTTTACTTGAAAGTAAATTTTTTGGAATGAAGTTGCTGGTGTTGTTATCAGCCCTGACTGCGGTCTCTGCCCAGTGGGAACCGAACTTCGCACCAGGCAGGACAGGGATCGTTCACTTGTTTGAATGGCACTGGGACACGATTGCTGATGAATGCGAGAGTTTCCTCGCCCCCAACAAATACGCAGGCGTACAGGTATAAAAGCGACAAAATTGCTGTTTTATTGAACAAGTGACTTGATGGGCATTATTAAATGACTTGAAATGATTTAAGGATTCTTAAAACAGGCTCAATTCAACTGCATAATATAGGATATTTACGTTCAATCTCGTGAATGGGAAAACTCTAAAACACGAGTAACAGTGAGATGACCTCGCACGTATTGTCGGGTTAGATAATGATGTGTGTTGTGTGTAATTAGGACTTTCCCCTAATTTTGGAAAACATTTGATTCACTGGGTCAAGGCGATGTCCGCTAAACTGCTTGCTCAAATACACCCCTAGTAAAAAGTAGTAATCACATAGCACTCTCAATAGTCTTAAATCGATTTATTAAAGATAAATGAACCAGACTTGGAATTAACTAAACTGTAATAAAACGTTCATGCATTGTTTAAATAATCGAATGTTTCAATGAATGATTTCCAAATGACTAAGTCTTTCTTCCAAGTTTTAAAATTTATGACATTGAGAAATTATCAAAAATTATGACAAATATTTAAAGAAAGTCATCTAATAAAGGTGTCGCCGCCAAACGAGAACCGCATCGTTGATGGCCGACCGTGGTGGGAACGATACCAACCAATATCTTATGTCATCAACACAAGATCCGGTGATCGGGGCGCATTCGCGTGAGTAATGTATAGCTTTTATCGATCCCACATCGAGAAGTTACGACTGTTATGTCCGGCGTCCTACTCGTCCGCTAAAGGGCCTTGTTGTGCAAGGATAAAACCATTTAGTCCGTTGCTGGTTTCCTACAACTTTTCGGTTGCCTTCAGGCCTGCGGTGGGCATGCCATATATTTAACACGATTATTTTTGCGTTACTTTTTATAGATATAGAAGACGAAGGTTATTACAGCTTTTATTGGTAGCCTGTGTTTAAAGACTAAATAACGCGCATATAATTTCTCACAAGTTTAAAACAATACGAAATAATCGCACTTTTTTGGCAACATTCATGGAAAAATATTGTTTTCCTTTAATTAGTTTTAGCATCTAAAGTTAAATCGTGTTTTTTTGCCATAATTACTCCTTATGTTTTGTAATGAAAACGCAACCAATTTAATGAACTGACTGTACAGGAACATGGTAGAAAGGTGTAACAACGTTGGGGTGAGAATTTACGTCGATGCTGTGATCAACCACATGTGTGGGGCCGGAGGAGCAGGTGGGTACAAACCACAGTACTTCATCGCTGTAGTTGTTCAATTATTCACTGTGTATATTAATTTGGTTGCAAAGTTTTCGTGAGACTAAGGAATTTCATTTTGAGGACAATGTGCCTTAAAATATGCAATTGTAGCAAATCGTACATTGGCAATTTTAATCTTTTCTCACATTGAACACAACACTTTTTTTACTATGCCCGCAGAATAGTAAAAAAACGAGTTAGAATTATTTTAAAATGGGGTCAGAATGTTTTCCATCTTTTTAGGAACTGGAACCGGAGGAAGTTATTACGACGCCAACACGGAAGACTTTCCAGCTGTTCCTTTCTCATCAATGGACTTCAACGATGCAAACTGCTACACGGATTCGGGATCAATCGAGAATTATCAGGATCCTAATCAGGTTAAATACAACTGGTGACGTCATTAGTTGTGACGTCATTCGATAAAGACGCACCGGTGGTTGTGATGCAATTAACACATTTAAGTCAGGTTGGATTAAAAATAGGAAACAAATGACTTTCTAATCTTTTGTGTAAATCAGCATTTATGTGTAACTGTTTGGTATGCTATCAGCGTAATATTAAAGTTTGTGCATAAATTTTCCCGATTTTGCGTACTAGTCGTCAAATTTGCCTCACATTTAAGCTGCAATCACTCTAGGACATTTGATTCGATTTCCTTTAAGCACAAGTCAGTCGTAGTTCTGTTTTAAAACGTATTGCGTAAAATATCACAGACGTAAACCCTGGAATTTTCGTCGCAAGAATTGTTGCCACATCATCCAACTACTTATTATATTTCTGATATTAATTTTATATGGTTGCGGACAAAATTAAAAAATATGTTCCCGTCCATACAAATTAGGTTCGAAACTGCAAACTTGTTGGCTTGCTAGACCTGAACCAGAGCAAAGATTACGTCAGAGGTCAGTTGATTGCGTAAAGTATAATAATTTCGTCATTTGTGCAGATTAATTTATTCGTCCGTTTGAGCACTTCTATTTGTACTGCTTATCAGAACACGTTGCGTTGGAGCTAACTTCGTACGCTGTTCCTTGTTTTTCTCCAATATTAGTTATCATAGTGGGCGGATATCACCTCAGCCGCTTCACTTATGCGATATCATGTTCAACTGACATGCTGTCGGATCGAAACCGAACGGTAGCAAGTCGGTTTGTGGAAACAGGAAGTTACCTTACGATCTTTTGCGTTTCTACCATCTTTATTACTCCTACTCTATAAAAATAATTATCAATATCCTATATAATCAATCCGCATTTGCAGGCAAAATCATAGACTTCATGAACGACATGACGAGCCTTGGCGTAGCTGGCTTCCGTGTAGACGCATGCAAACATATGTGGCCGGGTGATATTGAAGTAATATTCCAATCTCTAAATGATCTTTCCACCTCAAAAGGCTTCCCGGGCGGCACAAGGCCTTACATATTCCAAGAAGTTATCGACCAAGGAGGTAATTATTTTGACTGACGTAGATAATTCACTCTACTTTGCTCTAACAATTTCAACGTTTGTTGTTTTACGTTTAATTTAAACAAAACACATTTTTAATTTACAATCACGTATAGGTGCATGTTTAACGCATAGCCTAGTGTATAGCATAATTCTTACTTGTCGTGACATTGTATCCAGGTGAGCCTGTAACCGCGAGTCAATACTACGGCGCTGGTGACATAACTGAGTTCAAATACGGAGTCAATTTAGGAAACAACAAAAACTCGATCCAGGTAGTATTGCATATAGCAGTAGTGGGTGGTATGTTGCCTGGGAAGCTTTATTCGTGGGCACAGCTATGTAGATGGTAAATTCTCGTGGGTGGAAATACGCAATATATGTTAATGGGTATCATAACAGAGCACAACTTATTCAGTTTTTAAAAGTTTGTGGTTTATTGTGAGTTGCGTTTATTTAGCAGTCGTTTTCTCGTTTTTTTTACATTTTCCAAGGCCCAAATTTCAAACCCAAGGTGTCTTGCCAGTAAGTTTCAAAACCAAGGTGAGCACATTCGGCCACATAGTTAGTCGATTCATTTTTAGTGGTTTATTAGTTAAATACAAATGTACCCAATGTCTCCTTGTTGTACAGTACTATATCTACCAGTACCGGCGACCAGCATACCTGACTGGTGTTCGAGTATACCCACCGGCCCGCGATTTCCCATTTTTTTTATTATATAAACACGAATATAATGGATTCGGCATTTGGGAGAATTATGTACGGCTAGCTTCAAATTAATGTCAAAAGAGTAAAATGACAATTTCCTCAGTACTTGGAAAACTTCGGGGAAGAATGGGGAATGATGCCTTCCGGCAACGCTCTTGTCTTCCTTAACAACCACGACAACCAACGAGGACACGGAGGCGGCGGCAACATCATCACATTTGAAGATCCGTTCAGTAAGTGTATTATTTGAAAGGTGGTTTTACCTGAAGGGATTGGTGTTTTTTTGCACTTTCCACTAATAGTTCTAATATATATTACTCTTTTCAGTTTTTTCACAGATGTCGTTTTTGTATGGTGTTAATTTGTCGTTTGCGCTATCATCCCTTGACGCTAACAATGCTTCGTGGAATGACCTTTAATAGAATGACCTTCAAATATTATAAATTGAATACATATGTATTTAAACAAATAATTGTTTCAGATTTGAAGATATTTACAGCGTTTATGATGGCCTGGCCATATGGCACGGAACGCATAATGTCAAGCTATTACTTCAGGTAGGACGAGTTGATATGTGAGGTCCAGCTTTATATAGGTGCAGTTGCCGACTTGGATCGGGATATACGCCTTACAACCAAGTGAAACATCGGAATCTACAACCTATTCGAATATTTAAACGAATCGAGACTGCCACTAAACACTTCTTATAATTTATATGCATATTGGATGCTATTCTAACACTGTGGCCGAATGCCTTACGCGACCGATACATATATCAATCCTATAAAACAGCTGTTATATGGACGATACCGTCATGGGTTTAAAACTTAGCTTAAAAAATTCACGTTTTTCCACTTGGTTGGAAGAACTGTAAATATATAAAGTTACGGGTTACGTGGGTTATATATGGATATGATTTCGAAATCGATTTCAATTATAAAACTCACAAATACAACAAAAGCCAGCCGGTTCTGATAACCTTCCCCACATCCAGTAACACCGACCAAGGGCCGCCGGCAAACCAACGCAGTCTGAACGCAGATGGGTCGTGCGGGAACGGGTGGGTGTGCGAACATAGATGGCGTCAGATCAAGAACATGATGGCGTTCGGAGTCGCCTCATATGGTTTGTTGCACTAAGTATAATATTATTTTAATATAAGTTTAATTATAACAGTATATATTACTATATTATTGTAATATCTTGGACCGTGTTACACTAAACACCATACCACGCAATAGCTGGGATACACACCACACGAGACAGGACATACAACTCTTTAAACAATGGGTAGTGTTATAATATGAAAATAAGTAAGAAACTACTTAAGTTTGTACTAATCTGCAAGCCGCCTTAACGGCGTTGAGTTGAAAACTACGCGTTTTACTACTAACCCACCCAAGTTGTTTTGGAGAGATTTACATTCAGTTATTATTTTGGTTGTTTTATATTTCCATCCTTTAGTATTAACCTCAAACTACTCTTGCATAGAAACAGACACTGTTAGTAACCGCATTACTCTCATCATGCAGGTCAACCAATGGCGAACTGGTGGGACAATGGCAACAACCAAATCGCATTTTCAAGGGGCAACAAGGCTTTCCTGGCAATCAACAAGGCAGGATATACAATGAATGAGAACCTTAATACTGGAATGCCTGCTGGAGATTACTGCAACGTAAATTCAGGAGATTACGAGAACAATCAATGTAAGTATGTGTCAAAACAAAGAGTGTTTGGTGTTGGTCTGGAAGGTGGTGGAGTCGAATCCCCCATAAGCTAGTTGGTTTAGCCCTTTTGGGCGTTGCCTGGACTCACTTTAGTGGTTTAATCGAGTAAAGACAAATAGTGTGAATGTATTCATTGCATTATATGTTGTGGTAATGTATTCTTAGTGTTATAAACACATGCAGTAGATCCGTGAATAAAATTTACCAGAAATGACCACTTAATAATTGAACCAAAAATCTATTACGACTGTAAAGGATTGGTACAATTTAAATGTGAAACCGTTGTAAATAATATAACCTGATAAAAACATTGCACATCAAGCCGGTTAACCCATCACCCAAACATTCTGCATCGCTATATATATTTTAACATAAAAAAATCCTTTTGTACCAGGTACCGGTCAATGTGTGTCTGTTGGATCGAACGGATACGCCAATATCTACATTGAAGCCACAGAGGATCCAGTTGTCGCCATTCATGTTGATGCTCCATGCAACTGTCCAGGGGGTGGCTGTGGTGGAGGCGATGGTGGGGGGGTTGTCACGAACAGCCCACCCGTAACAGGTAGGGCTCTATGCTGATCTATGCGAGTCTTTATTTACTTTTAATATATGATGTCATGTAATCTGTCTATATAATGTATCGGATAAAGTCCTTCTTTAAGAGATTACGTAGATCATGGATTATTTGCCTTGCTCCTGTTTGTAGGATGGTAATTCCCTGCTAGTGGACTTGGTGCATCACACTTAGCACGATGACCCGGGATTAAAATGGAATATTAGAACACCACGTTTTTACTGCCCAGATCTATGTGTAGGTGGTTACAATTTAATTCGATTTTTAAATTAATGTGCTTCTCATAACATACCATATATTAGTCGTTGGTATCTACAACCACCAGCAACGGAAACTATTATTTCCCCCAAGGTGAATGCACCAGCTGCTCTTCCTGTTCCAGCAAAGTGGATTGTGGCTTCTACGGAGTGACGCAATCCGAGTGTGAAACCACCGGTTGTCTATGGTGTCCATCCACTGGTAGTGACCCATGGTGCATCGTGTCCAGCAGTTCAGGTGGTGGGTCAACCACCTCCTGCATTCTTGCGGTTTGTTGCTTGAAATTACTTTTCCGCATTTACTGATTAGTCTGACTATCGGTTATACGAAGTGAATGTAATTTTTCTCAGTGGGGTTAGATACTCACATCCTCGGGAAAAGAATGCCTTTTAAGCGGGAATTTGTGGGCGGGG
>CH003261.1:0-51407 GCA_000149265.1 Ciona savignyi
GGTTTTTACGCAAAATGCAGCTAGGAAAAGCGCTGTACACAGGGCATAGCTTAAGTAAGTAAAGAGTTAAAGCCTGAGAGAGCAGCGAGTCATAGGGAGGACAAGCCAAAATGCTCTCTCTGATATTACGAAATCTTATACAGTTTATATAAGACACATAACAGGAAACACATGGTTGTATACACGAGGCGTGGACGCCGTTAAACAGAAATCGTGGGGAAGCAATTCATCGACTGAAATGTCGAAAACAGGAAATTAATCGCGACTTCCCATGCACAAAATATGGACACATGGCATGGCGCGACCTAGTTGTTAAAATATATAATAATACAATTATAAACGTGTGGGATTCCCACAACTTCATTAAATTTTATGGTTTAACTTAGGGTAATTCCCTGTAGTAAAACCACAATTCGGTTAAAAAATGAGACCTAAACCTGGGAAAGTAAAGAGTATGTATCATATGATGATATGATATTATCAAGTATATAATACCCATGTCTCTACTATATACAACGCTTTGGAATAGTCTAAAAATATACAGTGAGCACACACTACATCAGATCTAAGCATTCCCTTTTCTAAGTGGCCCAGTTACAGATAATAAAAAGTAAGTGACACTTTCCAAGTACTGCTTTTATACTTTGTTAATTATAACTTGGTTTCTAACCAGGTTGTCCTGGAAATCAACAATATTCCACTTGCCACGGATGCACTGTACCATGTAGTGATAAAGACTCCCCTGCACCTTGTCCAAGGATTTGTCAAACTGGTTGTTATTGTCCTGTTGGGACATATTTACTTGGAGAAAATTGTGTTTCCTATGAAAATTGCCCAGCCATAGGTACCTTTCGATTTATTTTATTTATGGTCATCTGTTTTATCTCAGTGTATAATAAAGTTGGTTGATTTTTCACAGGGGCAATCATCAGATGATCTCACATACACTATATAATGCTATTTTAGTGTTTTTTCATACTTAATTAATTTTTTCAGTGTTAAGTGTAACCCAGGAATCTGATGGTTAAATCCATGTTTGCTGAGTTTTTTACTTTGTTTTCTACAGAACCTCCTACTACAGAACCCCCTTTCACACCACCTCCTACCACACCACCCCCATTCACAGAACCCCCTACCACAGCACCTACTACAACACCTGCAGTTAGTAAGTAACCTTTAGGCCATTAAACAATTCATCACTTTCGACTGAACAGTTTGGTAAGTTAGTCTGTTGCCTTTCAGTCGAAGGGTTGCAGATTCTGAGCCGAACGGGTTTAGATTTATCTAATCGAATAGCTGGGCTCATTATTGCATTATTTGGCTTCTTGTCGAAAGGTAGTAGGATCGAAACTGATCGCTAGCAGGTTGGTTGTGTCCTTGGCAGGGCACATTACTGTATATTTTTAAATTGGTTTTATTTATGTTATTTTATGAAATTTATAAATCAGTTTAATAAGGATTGTAGTAACTTTTTAATTTTAGTACAACAGTAGGCAAACAAGAATTAAAACATTTGTTTAATATCACAGTGTGTTTTGGGAATCTGATAGACTGTGGAAATGGTTGCTCGTTAGCAACTTGTGAAAATCCCTTTCCTCAAAAAATATTTTGTTCTCCAAATTGCCAAATATGTGGCTGTCCACCTGGCACAGTGTTAATTCGAGATAGTTGTGAGCTATTTAGCCAGTGTCCTACTGAAGCACCTCCTTCCCCTCCCACACACCCTCCTACCAAAGCACCTCCTTCCCCAGCACCTATTAGCACACCACATCCAACAAAAACTAGTAAGTTTCATATTTACTTGAAGAAAATTGTGTTTCTTATGAAAATTGCCCAGCCATAGGTACTTTTCGATTTCTCCTATTTATGGTCTTTGCATTTGATCTCAGTGTATATTAAACCTGGTAGATTTTTTACAGGGGCAATCATCAGATGACAACACATCCACTATACATAGCTATTTTAGTGTTTTTTAGTCCGGCTGGTTAGGTGTGGCGGTTAAGTGCGTCGCCTTTCAATCGAAAGGTTGCATGCGTGGAACTGGTGGCTAGTTAGTCGTTTGTGTCCTTGGGCAAGGCACTTTACGGACATTGCCTGAACCCAGCGGATTAATGGGTTCTACTAAATTGAAGGAACATGTTTATTATATACAACACACTGCAATAGCTCCGGTGGGCGCGAGGTGATCTAATGATTGCCTGTGTGTTAACCTTAACACCCTTGGTTTTCCTATCCACAGGAATAAACATGAATATCCTATCATATCCTTTTTATTCTTAATTTATTTTTTCATTGTTGAGTATAACCCAGGAATCTGCTGGCTAAGACCATGTTTGCTAAGTTCTTTACTTTGTTTTCTACAGCACCTCCTACAACTCCAGCTTCTAGTAACTCACCTACAGGCCATTGAAACATTCATACCGTTTGACTAAACAGTTTCGTGGGTTAGTCTGTCTCTAATCTGTCGGACAGATCAGTTTGATTAAGATTGTAGTAAATTTTGAATTTTGATACAAAAGTAAGCAAACACTTTCCTTCCTCTTGATTGCCACCTTAACGTGGTAGGGGGTTTGTGTTTCCAATGAACCTAAGAGCAATGCCATTGGGGACGGAATTTTCTACCCCTGGTCTCCAGAGCATGGAAGCAAAAGAAAATCAAACAAAACAACCCGCCGATGATGGTCTGTACTGTAAGCGAGGAAAAGTGGCCTTTGTTCCTCAGAATGCTTGCTGCTTTTCTGATCCTAATTCTAGCAAGTCGTGCTTGCGTCCTCTCTGCAAAGAATCTGGTGGCGTGGCCTCTACTTTGTAACTTTTGTATTCTTTTGTCTTGAATAATGCTTGGTTTAACATTCGGCCTACAGCATAGCTACTAACCATATTTGCCATTGATTAAATATGATTTTACTATTGCTTTTACTGCTTACCCTATGCCTGAAGTTTTGAAAACGAATTTTAGATTGTGTTACAGATTCAAATTCTGACCATTGAAATTCATCTCTTAAATGTTGGAAAAGCAAGGTGTTGTAGTGACATTCGCATCTTTTGTAATATTTTTTGGTTATTATATTAAGTTAAGTTAAAATTGTAAAAGCGGGCGTTTAATGCGCACACGGCTGTTACTTATGTCAATCATTTCCCTGTAAACCGGCTATTATCCCCAACGCTTCCATTATAATCCTTCACACACACACGTTATGCCATACGTATTGCAAGCTGATGATTTGTGTATAAAGTCTTTGCATTAATTATTATCGACATAAAGAACAAAATAAATTGCCTGCTTGGAGCGCTGCTCCGGGCATGTCCAGTCAATCAGTTTAACTGTATGTGTTTTATTGAACTACGGATATTTATGTACTAGGTATAGACGGCAGCGGATCCTGGGGCCTGGTCCCGGCCAATTAGAGTTACGTTGAAAAACCCAAGCCCCACTAAGTCAATTTATCCGGACGGTTAGTCTGGCGGCTAAGTGCGTCGCCTTTCAATCGAAAGGTTGCAGGTTCGAAACTGTCGTTAGCTAGTCGGTTGTGTCCTTGGGCAAGGCACTTAACGGACATTGTCTGAACCCAGTGGATTAATGGGCTGTAACAAATTGAAGGAACGTGTGAATCATACACAACACACTGCAATAGCTCCGGTAACCCGACGGTGGGCGCGAGGTGATCTGATGATTGCCCGTGTGTTAACCCCAATGGTTTTCCCATTTACGGGGCTAAACATAAATATCTTATCCTATCCAACGTGCTCAAAAGTGCCAAAATAAAAGACATAAGTGATCGTTAGGTGGTTATAACTCGTAGCTGTGTTGCTATACTTGTATTGGAATTTTAATTAAACATACCGTCTATTAGCCTGCCTTATGTCTCGTGCGGTTCGGCTTAAAATCTGTCGGCAACCACTTTTCGTTGTTTTGGAAGGAAAGTCCCTTAGCGGCCGCGTTCACTATATTTATTTAATTTAATTCTTTTTTAAGATGATGTGTTTAACAACTATATCTATTTAATTAAATAGACTTTTTAAAATGACGTGTTTTAACAACTATATTTATTTAATTATATATTCTTTTTTTAAATTACGTGTTTTTAATGGTTTGCCGTCTTTTCCTGTTACTGTGTCGTGATTTGATTCGTTTGCCATTTTTTAATACCGGGGCAAAAATCAATAAACTAACTAAAGAATGATAGTAAGAATCCTGCTTTTTTGAAGACTGCAAATATGAAGTTTTACGAGAAGTGTGATTTCTTTCTGCTCTTTCAGGACGCTCACGTAGGCTATCAATTCTATTTCGCGAAGGAAAGTCCCGGATAAAGAATGGCTTTTGGGAGTTTAAACCGTCAAAGCGACACTTCTAAGAAAAGTAATATAAGCCTATATAAATACCAATACCCTGGTTGCAGGAAAAACAGTATGACGTGAAATCCAATAGGTGGGTTAAATGATGTTGATTCGGTGGCCCATTTGTCAATGAAATACTTCTGATGGAAATATAAATTGTAAAACGGGGAAAAGACGGCTAAACGAACAGTGGTAAAACACATTATTAAAAGTAGAAAAACTAGAACTAACAATTTCAGTAGATACTCGGCAAATTATTTTAATATAAGAATAAGATAACTTGTAAACAAAATTATTAAAAACAAACGATATAAAGCCCTAAAGAAAAGTGTGCAATAAAGCGCGTTTAAATCCACCACGCTCTTTTCGTCGAACACTTCGAAATTGAGTTTTAGCGATTTGAAATTGTCGGAGAAAATCGTATAATAAGTTTTTCAAAACTTTTATAAACTGAACACACAAAACACTCGTTTAATTACCATGACCAAGGGATGGGACATATTAATTGGTTATAACTTTGGTCTGCTAACGTCATTTGAACAAAAACACCCCTGTTGGTAGCGAAAGGTAGTCAAAATGTTGATTTACGGATCGTCTCCAACAAACTTATGTTATTCTCCTTCATATGGTGGTTGTTATCTTTACAGGAACACAACAGTATTACTAAGGACGGCCGTAAACTAGCTTAAACCCTATTTATTATAAATTTGGAAGTCGCGTACACTATATTCATTTAATTGTATCTTATTGTAATAACGTGTTTTAACGACTGTTCGTTCTTTTCCCGTTTCTGTGCCGTGTTTTGATTCTATTTCTATTTTTAATACTAAGGGAAAATGAATAAACTAACAACTTATTACATCTTTGTTGATTGATGCATTAAAATTTAAAAAAGTGCTCAAAAGCGCCGTTGCGATCAAATATAGGTTTTACGGAAGGCCGATATAAAAGACACAATTGATTGTTAGATGGTCATAAATCATAGCTATGTTGGTATACAAGTATTGAAATTTTAATTAAACATACCGTCTAAAAGCCTGGTTTATTTCTCCTGCGTTTTGGTTTAAATCTGTCGGCAATCACTTTTCAATGTTTCTGAAGGAAAGTCCCTGATAATGGATGACAGTAAGAATTCTGCTTTTTCGCAGACTGCTGCAGATGTGAAGTTTTATGGGAAGTGTGGTTTCTTTGTTTTCTTTCAGGACGCTCACATATTAATTCTCTTTTGCGAAGGAAAGTCCCGGATAATGAATGTCTTTCGGAAATTTAAACCGTCAAAGCGTCACTTCTAAGAAAAGTAATATAAGCCGATATAAATACCAATACCCTGGTTGCAGGAAAAACAGTATGACGTGAAATCCAATAGGTGGGTTGAATCATGTTGATTCGGTGGCCCATTTGTCAATGAAATACTTGTGATGGAAATAAAAAATGTAAAACGGGGAAAAGACGGCTAAACGAACAGTGGTAAAACACATTATTAAAAGTAAAAAACTAGAACTAATAATTTCAGTAGATACTCGCCAAATTATTTTAATATAAGAATAAGATAACTTGGAAACAAAAGTATTAAAAAACAAACGATATAAAGTCCTGAAAAAAAGTGTGCAATAAAGCGCGTTTAAATCCACCACGCTCTTTTCGTCGAACACTTCGAAATTGAGTTTTAGCGATTTGAAATTGTCGGATAGGATGGTATAATAAGTTTTTTTAAAACTTTTATAAACTGAACACACAAAACACTCGTTTAATTACCATGACCAAGAGATGGGACATATTAATTGGTTATAACTTTGGTCTGCTAACGTCATTTGAACAAAAAACACCCCTGTTGGTAGCGAAAGGTAGTCAAAATGTTGATTTACGGATCGTCTCCAACAAACTAATGTTATTCTCCTTCATATGGTGGTTGTTATTTTTACAGGAACACAACAGTATTACTAAGGACGGCCGTAAACTAGCTTAAACCCTATTTATTATAAATTTGGAAGTCGCGTACACTATATTCATTTAATTGTATCTTATTGTAATAACGTGTTTTAACGACTGTTCGTTCTTTTCCCGTTTCTGTGCCGTGTTTTGATTCTATTTCTATTTTTAATACTAAGGGAAAATGAATAAACTAACAACTTATTACATCTTTGTTGATTGATGCATTGAAATTAAAAAAAAGTTCTCAAAAGCGCCGTTGCGATCAAATAGAAGTTTTACGGAAAGCCGATATAAAAGACACAATTGATTGTTAGATGGTTATGCCTCGTAACTGTGTTGATATACATGTATTGAAATTGAATTTAACCATACCGTCTAATAGTCTGGTTTATTTCTCCTGCGTTTTGGTTTAAATCTGTCGGCAGTCACTTTTCAATGTTTCTGAAGGAAAGTCCCTGATAATGGATGACAGTAAGAATTCTGCTTTTTCGCAGACTGCTGCAGATGTGAAGTTTTATGGGAAGTGTGGTTTCTTTGTTTTTTTTCAGGACGCTCACATATTAATTCTCTTTTGCGAAGGAAAGTCCCGGATAATGAATGTCTTTCGGAAATTTAAACCGTCAAAGCGTCACTTCTAGAAAAAGTAATATAAGCCGATATAAATAGGCTACCAATATCCTGGTTGCAGAAATAACAGTATAACGTGAATACCAATATACGTGTTTATGATATTAATATATTAGTTTGTTCTTGTTTATCATTAAATGATTTGTAGGGAATTTTTCAATAGCTAACTTTTGCAATAATAATAAAATAGCCCAGAGGCATTTGTGATCGGAAGACGTTCGTACCGCGCACTAATGTTGATAATTTTAACTTAAATGGCCATTTTATGTAATTGTTAAAATTAGAATTACTGAGAATTTTGGAGATATATGGAGAATATGATAGAGTCTTGGAAAACAATTTATTTTTGCTGCATTATAGTCTGGGCTGAACTAGTGATCGTTCGTTCACTTTATCACGTCTTTTGTGCTGTAAATGTAAAAAAAACTAAACTTAAAAGACAATAAAAAGTGTAAAACAAAATACAACAGGCGAGTTCAGTTTCTTTTTTGACTATTTTCGTTGGGAAAAAGATATGCAAGGATAAATAATTAAAAATGAGGAAAATTGGGCTAGAAAGAAAGTTAATAAAATAATGTTTAAAAGACATAAGTATAACGGTCATTAAACTTATTTATGGTTTATTTCCCAGCTATTTTTGTAATGGAACTAAACATTTCGTTATGTCTTGCGTGTGTTGGCCTGCTGATGCCAGTGGTTTATTCACAGGTTGTTGGTAAGTTATCTGTCTATATGCTGTTTGTTTTAAGCTTTCTGACATTTTAATCGTTTATTTTTGACTTTTCGAGTTTATTGGAAAAGCACGGCAATATTAAAACATAGAAAAAAACGTATACAATAGGTCGGGCTGTAGAAGTTTCTGTTAAGTGTTTTTAACGTGGAAACAAAATTTAGACTAAACTGGCCTTAGGCAGAAATTAGTCTACACATCGAAAACAAACTTTTTTTTAGTCATCACAATTACGGAAAGTATACATTTTTCTTAACTCCAAATCGTTATATCTATTCTTCCTGCTTAAAATGATAAAAAATTGGCCTCTTGTTACATTTTCCCGGTGGCGAGAATTTCCCCTAGTGTTTTGTTAAATTAAAAATCGAGGCAAATGCAGCACACGCGAAAATAGTCCATGTTTGTGACGTCATAGTAGAAATCCCAGCAGCAAACGCGAAAATAATCCATGTTTGTGACGTCATAGTAGAAATCCCTGCAGCAAACAATTGGGATCCCAGTTAGGAATCCTGAAAGATAACCTAAGTGTTAATCCGTTTTAGCAAATAACCTGGCGACCGGTCTGTTGGGTATATTTATACCGCCTAGTACTATTATACAGTGTTCTTAGCTTTGCCGTGAAGTTTCCCCCTTTTCTTTAGCATTAAATTTTAATGTTTAACTTAGGGTAATTCCCTGTAGTAAAACCAAAATTCCGTTAAAAATACGACCTAAACGAAACCTGGAAAAGTAAAGAAGTTTAGTTTAGTTTAGTTTTAGTTTATTCATTTTCCCCCGAATAATAAAAAAAATGGTAAACGAATCAAATTAGGACACAGGAAAGGAACAGGAAAAGACGGCAAAACGAACAGTTGTTAAAACACTTCATTAAAAAAAGAATAACATTTAATAAATATAGCGGACGCGGCGTGAATATCCTATCCTAACCTTGCATTTTCCCATTCACAGGGATAAACATGAATATCCTATCTTATATAACATTTAACACTTGTTTTATATTGTTTCAGGAACTTCACAATGTCCAAGAAATCAAATTTACAAATCATGCGGCGGATGCACGCGTCGATGCTCAGACGCGTTCACTTTGAACACAACACCGTGTCCTCTTATCTGTTTGCCAGGTTGCTACTGTGCAAATGGGATGTACTTGAGCAATTCTGGTAACTGCGTGACAATGCTGCAATGTTTCTTAACCGGTACGATTACTGGTGGTGGGTCTATTGGAGGTATACCTATTGGAGGTTTCCCTATTGGGGGTTTACCTTTTGGGGGTTTACCCATTGGGGGTTTACCTATTGGAGGTTTACCCATTGGAGGGGGAACCATTGGTGGTCAAGGTAATACGTGAACCTAATTGTCTTGCAATTCATTTATAAGAGTGGTCCAATTCTATGTCACAAACAAATACTAACCAGAGCGTAATCGGATCTAGGTTATAGTAATAGACTCATTAAATAGTGTGCTTAATTTATCACAAATACAACACACAATGGTAGGTAAAATTACACTACTTAGGATAGGATAGGATATTTGTATTTATCTAGGTTTTCCCATTCACGGGGATAAACATGAATATCCTATCCTCCTATCCTATCCCTATCTGCGTGAATGGGAAAACCAAGGTGGTTAACACACGGGCAATCGTCAGATCACCTCGCGCCCATCGTCGAGTTACCAGAGCTATTGTAGTGTGTTGTGTATGAGTCACACGTTTATTTAATATAGTAGAACCCATTAATCCACTGGGTTCAGGCGATGTCCTTTAAGTGCCTTGCATTTTGCATGCCTATTTACTGACGTGTTTTAACTACTCTAGTTTTGCCGTATTATCCTGCCTACTTAACTTAAATAATTATGTCATTCTCCTTTAATGTAATAAAGGAACGAAAAAACAAACTTTTTTTAGTTTCCACAGTTTGCCCTGGTAATCAGATTCGAGTATTATGTGGAAGTGGTTGCCCGTTACCAACTTGTCAAAATCCCAACCCTCCAAACATATTTTGTCCTACATTTTGCCGAAGATGTGTCTGCCCAACTGGCACTGTATTGAATGGAGTTAACTGTGTGCCATTGAGCCAGTGTCCTACCTCAGTGTCAAACAGTGGGTTTGGGTTTTTTTCTTGTTTGTTTTAAACATTAAGCCAATAATATATTTGGTTTAAGTGACATTCACTGTCCGACCGATTAGTCCAGTGGTTTAGTGCGACCCCTTTTAACCAAAAGGTTACAGGTTCGAAACTGGTTGCTAGCTAGTTGGTTGTGTCCTTGGGCAAGGCACCTAACATACATTACCTGAACCCAGTGGATTAAATGGATTCCACTAAATTGAAGAATCATGTAAATCATACACAACACACTGCAATAGCTCCAGTAACCCGATGGTAGGAGCGAGGTAATTTGGCAATTGCCTGTGTGATAACCCCCTTGGTTTTCCCATTCATGGGGATAAACACAAATATTCTATCCTAAATGCTCTGCCCAAGGATACAATCTACAATCAGTGGATAGTTTTAACCAATTCTGCTTAATCTTCTGTCTTTTTATATGCCAACACCTTTTAACGTTTTAACGCTAAAACCTAATATTTCATAACCGTTTTCAAATTAAAAAAACAAAAAGGAAAATGATAAATTCATTTAAATGTCATAATAAGATAATTATCATTCATACGTCATACAGATTGCCCAGGAAATCAGATTAATGTACAATGTGGAAGTGGTTGCCCATTACCAACTTGTCAAAATCCCAACCCTCCAAATGTAGTTTGTCCTGCGTTTTGCCGAAACTGCGTCTGTCCCACTGGCACAGTGTTGAATGGAGTTAACTGTGTTCCACTAAGCCAGTGCCCAGTCACAAATCCTCCAACAAATAGTAAGCTTTGTCTGGACATTGCAACCTTAGACCGATTAGCTTGATGGATTAGTTCGCTGCTTTTCAGTTTAAGGGTTGCAGGTTCCATATTGCCCCTTGCTGCTTTCCATTTATTCCGATAAAATGAATACCTTATCCAAAGGTTAACAAATTCTGGCGATTTTGCCAGGACATAAGTGACGTCTTTGAAGGGGAGTGGGGCCTGAGCGCCGCACTAGCTTTTAGCTACTTGCTCAAACCACCTTTTACACTCTAAATCGATTTCTCCAAAAAACAATGACTGCATAGTAATGTCTGGAGAGGAAATTATTCGGAACCGATAGCCGCTGTTGGTTTACAGGGCATGGGGAATTAGGTACAACGACAATATGCAGTATATGTTGAACAATGAAAAACCACGAAATTGCTACATATGTTAGGTTTAGGGGAGTCTGCTAAGTGCCTTGACCAAAGACAAAACTTACTAGCTAGCAACCGGTTTCTAACCTGCAACCTTTTTAGTGAAAAGTGACACATATCAACTGAAGAAGTTATTTAGCTGGACTATCAATAATTCTATATAACTCTGTTTTTTTATGTTTAATTGTTTATTTATAAGAGGATTCAGCAATTCCTAACAGTTTACATAGTGATATATTTGGTATTACAAACTCAAAGAATACAATATCAACTTATGTCTTTACCCTCTATGTAATCTCTTAACATTTCATCAACATTTATGTTTTAATTAGAAGATATTTATTATTCAAATGTCATAATAAGATATAATTATCATTTAAATGTCATAATAAGATATTTATCATTCATATGTCATACAGATTGCCCAGGAAACCAGATCCAAGTACAATGTGGAAGTGGTTGCCCGTTACCAACTTGTCAAAATCCCAACCCTCCAAATGTAGTTTGTCCTACATTTTGCCGAAACTGTGTCTGCCCAACTGGCACAGTGTTGAATGGTGATAACTGTGTGCCATTGAGCCAGTGCCCAGTCACAAATAGTAAGTTTAAAAGATTTTGTATTAATATAGTATTTAAATTTATTGAATGGTGAATTAAATTTTTTTAAACCTGTCATTAGTTAAAAGCACTAGATAAATTTCAGAAATGGTGTATGTTTTCTCTGTAGGCCTATTGAACTATACCTGAAAATCTTTAGTTTCCGAAATGATCAGATCACCTCGCTTCAATTGTCAGGTTACTGCAGTTTTACCAGTGCATTGTCTATAATTAAAAAGTTCCTTTTTATTAGAACTATATTTGTTAGGTTCAGGCGAGTTTACTAACTACCTTACCCCCCAAAAAATTGAGTAGCTAGCGACAAGTTTCGAACCTGCAACCCTTTTGCTAAAAAGTGACGCATCATCCCAAAAATTCCTCAGTCAGAGTACTGATAATTCTATATAACTGTGTTTTTTATGCCTAATTATATTAAGAATATAATATTAAAATAGTGTCTCTGCCCTTCATGTAACGTCTTAACATTTTTTTAATGTTTTGTTTTTTTAATTAGAAGATATTTATCACTTAAATGCCATAATAAGTTTATCATTCAAATGTCATTATAGAATATTTATCATTCAAATGCCATAATAAGACATTTATCATTCAAATGTCATAATAAAATAATTATCATTCAAATATCATAATAAAATAAATATAATTCAAATGTCATAATAAGATATTTATCATTCATATGTCTTTATAGAACATTTATCATTCAAATGTCATTATAGAATATTTATCATTCAAATGCCATAATAAGACATTTATCATTCAAATGTCATAATAAGATAATTATCATTCAAATGTCATAATAAGATATTTATCATTCATATGTCATAATAAGATAATTATCATTCAAATGTCATAATAAGATATTTATCATTCAAATGTCATAATAAGATAATTATCATTTAAATGTCATAATAAGATATTTATCATTCATATGTCATAATAAGATAATTATCATTCAAATGTCATAATACAATATCTATCATTCATATGTCATAATAAGATATTTATCATTCAAATGTCATAATAAGATATTTATCATTCAAATGTCATAATAAGATATTTATCATTCAAATGTCATAATAAGATATTTATCATTCAAATGTCATAATAAGATATTTATCATTCAAATGTCATAATAGGATAATTATCATTCAAATGTCATAATAAGATATTTATCATTTAAATGTCATAATAAGATAATTATCATTCAAATGTCATAATAGGATAATTATCATTCATATGTCATAATAAGATAATTATAATTTAAATGTCATAATAAGATATTTATCATTCATATGTCATAATAGGATAATTATCATTCATATGTCATACAGATTGCCCAGGAAACCAGATTTATGTACAATGTGGAAGTGGTTGCCCGTTACCAACTTGTCAAAATCCCAACCCTTCAAATCAAGCTTGTCCGGAATTTTGCCGAAACTGCGTCTGTCCCACTAACACAGTGTTGAATGGTGATAACTGTGTACCATTGAGCCAGTGCCCAGTCACAAATAGTAAGTTTGAAATATTTTGTATTAATATAGTAATTAAATTTATTGAATAGTGAAATGAATTTTTTTAAACTCATCAATATTTGAAAGCACTAGGTAAATTTTAGAAATTAAATATGTATTTTAACACTTGCTAAAAATTTAAAATAGAAAGTGTAATATAATTGGTATTACAAACTCAAAGAATGCAATATTAAACTACTGTATGTAATCTCTTAACATCAACATTCATGTTTTAATTAAAAGATAATTATCATTCAAATGTCACAATAGGACATTTATCATTTAAATGTCATAATAAGATATTTATCATTCAAATGTCATAATTAGATAATTATCATTCAACTGTCATAATAAGATATTTATCATTCAAATGTCATAATAAGATAAATATCATTCAAATGTCATATTAAGATAATAATAATTTAAATGTCATATTAAGATAATTATAATTCAAATATCATAATAAGATAATTATCATTTAAATGTCATAATAAGATATTTATCATTCATATGTCATAATAAGATATTTATCATTCAAATGTCATAATAAGATATTTATCATTCAAATGTCATAATAAGATAAATATCATTCAAATGTCATAATAAGATAATAATAATTTAAATGTCATATTAAGATAATTATAATTCATATGTCATACAGGTTGCCCAGGAAACCAGATTTATGTACAATGTGGAAGTGGTTGCCCGTTACCATCTTGTCAAAATCCCAACCCTCCAAATCAAGCCTGTCCGGAATTTTGCCGAAATTGTGTCTGCCCAATCAACACAGTGTTGAATGGAGTTAACTGTGTGCCATTGAGCCAGTGTCCAGTCACAAATAGTAAGTTTGAAAGATTTTGTATTAATATAGTATTTAAATTTATTGAGTGGTGAATTAACTTTTTTTTAAACCTGTCACTAGTTAAAAGCACTAGATAAGTTTCAGAAATGGTGTATATTTTCTCTGTATTCAAATGTACCCGAAACTCTCCTGTTTCTGAAATATTTAAATCACCTCGCTCCAATTGTCAGGTTACTGGAACTTTGCCATTGCATTGTCTATAATTAAAAAGTTCCTTTTTATTAGAACTATCTTTGTCAGGTTCAGGCGAGTTTACTGCCCAACTCACCCAAAGACAAAATTTGTCCGACTGGTTAGTCTGGCGGTTAAGTGCGACGCCTTTCAATAGAAAGGTTGCAGGTGCGAAACTGGTCGCTAGTTAGTCGGTCGTGTCCTTGGGCAAGTCACTTCACGGACATTGCCGAACTCAGCGTATTAATGGGTTCTACTAAATTGAAGGGACATGTCCATACACACTACACTGCAATAGCTCCGGGGAACCCAACGGTGGGCGCGAAATCTGACGATTGCCGTGTCTTTAACCCCCTTGGTATTCTCACTCACGGGGATAAACATTTAAGATAAATACCATTTAAATGTCATAATAAGATAATTATCATTCAAATGTCATACAGGTTGCCCAGGAAACCAGATTTATGTACAATGTGGAAGTGGTTGCCCGTTACCAACTTGTCAAAATCCCAACCCTCAAAATGTAGTTTGTCCTACATTTTGCCGAAACTGCGTCTGTCCCACTGGCACTGTATTGAATGGTGATAACTGTGTTCCATTGAGCCAATGCCCAGTCACAAATAGTAAGTTTAAAAGATTTTGTATTAATATAGTAATTAAATTTGTTAAATGGTGAATTTATTTTTTTTAAAGCTGTCACTCGTTAAGAGCACCAGATAAGTTTCAGAAATTGAGTATGTTTTCTCTGTATTCAAATGTACCTGAAACTCTTCAGTTTCTGAAATAATCAAATCACCTCGCTCCAATTGTCAGGTTACTGGAGTTTTACCAGCGCATTGTCTATAATATAAGTTATAAGTTTAGTCTATAAGTTCCTTTTTATAAGAACTATCTTCGCAGATTCAGGCGAGTTTACTGCTCAACTCACCAAAAGACAAAATTTGTCCGACTGGTTAGTCTGGCGGTTAAGTGCGACGTCTTTCAATCGAAAGGTTGCAGGTTTGAAACTGGTCGCTAGCTAGTCGGTTGTGTCCTTGGGCAAGGCACTTTACGGACATTGCCGAACTCAGCATATTAATGGGTTTTACTAAATTGAAGGGACATGTCCATACACACTACACTGCAATAGCTCCTGTAACCCGAATATAGGCGCGAGGTGATCTGACGATTGCCCGTGTGTTAACCCCCTTGGTATTCTCACTCACGGGGATAAACATTTAAGATAAATACCATTCAAATGTCATAATAAGATAAATACCATTCAAATGTCATAATAAGATAATTACCATTCATACAACATACAGATTGCCCAGGAAACCAGATTTATGTACAATGTGGAAGTGGTTGCCCGTTACCTACTTGTCAAAATCCCAACCCTCCAAACCAAGCTTGTCCGGAATTTTGCCGAAACTGCGTCTGTCCCACTGGCACAGTATTAAATGGTGATAACTGTGTTCCATTGAACCAGTGCCCAGTCACAAATAGTAAGTTTGAAAGATTTTGTATTAATATAGTATTTAAATTTATTGAATGGTGAATTAAATTTTTTTAAAGCTGTCACTAGTTAAAAGCACTAGATAAATTTCAGAAATGGTGTATGTTTTCTCTGTAGGCCTATTGAACTATACCCGAAAATCTTTAGTTCCCGAAATGATCAGATCACCTCGCTCCAATTGTCAGGTTACTGGAGTTTTACCAGTGCATTGTCTATAATTAAAAAGTTCCTTTTTATTAGAACTATATTTGGTAGGTTCAGGCGAGTTTACTAACTACCTTACCCCAAAAAAAATTGAGTAGCTAGCGACAAGTTTTCTACGTGCAACCCTTTTGCTAAAAATTGACGCATCATCCCAAAAACTATTCAGTCAGACTACCAATAATTCTATATAACTGTGTTTTTTATGCCTAATTATATTAAGAATATAACATTAAAATACTGCCCTGTCCTTCATGTAACGTCTTAACATTTTTTTAATATTTTGTTTTTTTAATTACAAGATATTTATTATTTAAATGCCATAATAAGTTTATCATTCAAATGTCATAATAATATATTTATCTTTTAAATGTCATAAAAAGTTATTTATCATTTAAATGTCATACAGATTGCCCAGGAAACCAGATTTATGTACAATGTGGAAGTGGTTGCCCGTTACCAACTTGTCAAAATCCCAACCCTCCAAATCAAGTTTGTCCGGAATTTTGCCGAACATGCGTCTGCCCAACTGGCACTGTATTGAATGGAGTTAACTGTGTGCCATTGGGCCAGTGCCCAGTCACAAATAGTAAGTTTAAAAGATTTTGTATTAATATAGTAATTAAATTTATTGAATGGTGAATTAAATTTTTTTAAACCTGTCACTAGTTTAAAGCGCTAGATAAATTTCAGAAATGGTGTATGTTTTCTCTGTAGGCCTATTGAACTATACCCGAAAATCTTTAGTTTCCGAAATGATCAGATCACCTCGCTCCAATTGTCAGGTTACTGGAGTTTTACCAGTGCATTGTCCATAATTAAAAAGTTCCTTTTTATTAGAACTATATTTGGTAGGTTCAGGCGAGTTTACTAACTACCTTACCCCCCAAAAAATTGAGTAGCTACCGACAAGTTTTCTACGTGCAACCCTTTTGCTAAGAAGTGACGCATCATCCCAAAAATTATTCAGTCAGACTACCGATAATTCTATATAACTGTGTTTATGCCTAATTATATTAAGAATATAATATTAAAATACTGTCTCTGCCCTTCATGTAACGTCTTAACATTTTTTTAATGTTTTGTTTTTTTAATTAGAAGATATTTATCATTTAAATGCCATAATAAGTTTATCATTCAAATGTCATAATAATATATTTATCTTTTTAATGTCATAAAAGTTATTTATCATTCAAATGTCATAATAAGATATTTATCATTCTGAAATGTCATAATAAGATAATTATCATTCAAATGTCATACAGATTGCCCAGGAAACCAGATTTATGTACAATGTGGAAGTGGTTGCCCGTTACCAACTTGTCAAAATCCCAACCCTCCAAATCAAGCTTGTCCGGAATTTTGCCGAAACTGCGTCTGTCCAACTAACACAGTGTTGAATGGGGTTAACTGTGTGCCACTAAGCCAGTGCCCAGTCACAAATTCTCCAACAAACAGTGAGTTTGAAAGATTTTTTGTCTGTACAGTAATTTTATTTAATGAATGGGAAAATAGGAAAAACTAAAATGAGTATAGAAGGTGTAGGGGTTCAGGTATTGTTTGTGCTGTTCAGGTGTCTATAGCTGGCACTAAATCTGACCTGAAGTTCTCTAGCTATTAAGACTCCGAAAACAAATCCGAGTTTCATAACGGAAGCTTGATTTTATTCTTGACTACACGCAAGCACAGCATAAAATATAAAGTTAGAACTAAATCATCTGTACAAACGGTGAGAAAGTACACACAGTTTTTGGCTAATTGCCACAAAAAAAGGAAATGTTTGTCTTGCAGTATTAAATCATTCTCTGCTCTTAACTTTTTAAGCGGTACAATATATCCCTCTTGGCGTTAAGGCGTTAATCTGTTTTTTCGCCTTAAAGAGTTAAACTCTCAGCGTTAAAATTACTGTTTTAGCGATAACGTTACTGCTTTAGTATTGAGCTTATTCTCAGACAAATGGTTATTTAACAACATGCTTTAGCGTTATTGTTAATAATTGACGTTACATTTTCGGTCTCTCAGCAAAACTGGGACATAATTGGTGATATTGTAAAATGGAAAGTTATTTGGTCTTATGGTTCCCGGTATGTGCTCTATCATAAAAAAATAATAATAATAATGTCATATTGTATACAGGACACATAGAATTTTGCGAATTCTCAACAAATACCTTCCTTTTTCACAAAACTTTTTATATTTCGTGCCTCCTTTTAGCATTACTCTAGAGAATTGCATTTTTTTAAACCCGTAACTATTTAAAAGCACAAGGTAAATTTCAGAAATGGAGTATGTTTTTCCGTGTTGAAAAATGTTAGAATTCCTTTAGTTTCTGAAGATATTTGTGCAGAAAAATTAATTTTTGTTTTACAAATTCAAAACTGGTGGCTTGACAGTTCCTATAACCAGTGGAATAATGGTTTTTACCAAATCAAAGGAACATCTCAATTCAAAACACATAAACAAATTTGTTGACTGATTTGCTTGGTGGTTTAGTGCGTCGCCTTTCAGCCAAAGGGTTGCAGGTTCGAAACTAGTCGCTAGCTAGTCGGAAGGTACTTAAAGGTCTTTGCCGAAACCCAGTGGAATAATGGGTTCTATCAAATCAAAGGAACATCTCAATCATACACAACACATTGCAATAGCTTCGGTAACGTGACGGTGGGTGCGAGGTAATTCGACGATTGTTTTTCCATTCTCAAGGATAAAACATGTAGCAATATTACTGCTTAAATTTGTCTTTTCCCATTTATGCGAATAAACATAAATATCCTATCCTAGTAAAATATTTGTTCAAAATCACAGATTGCCCTGGGAACCAGATCCAAGTACAATGTGGAAGTGGTTGCCCGTTACCAACTTGTCAAAATCCCAATCCTCAAAATGTAGTTTGTCCTGCATTTTGCCGAACGTGTGTCTGCCCTACTGGCACTGTATTAAATGGAGTTAATTGTGTGCCATTAAGCCAGTGCCCAGTCACAAATCCTCCAACAAATAGTAAGTTTGAATTGTGAGTAGTTTCCCTCCTTTCTTATTTCCCTCCTGTTAGTTTTGCTTTGAAAAAATGCATTTTTATAAACCTGTTACCATTTAAAAGCACAAGGTAAATTTAAGAATGTAGTATGTTTTCTCTGTGTTAAAAGATATTCAAAATCTTTTGGTTTCCTTAGTTATTTGCGCAAGGACATTCAATTTTGTACAACCCAGTTGAATTGCTCTGGGTAGGAGTAAAAGAATGCATTTCCAGTAAACACTTCAAGTGGCTTCATACCAATGCCACATTTAATGTCCGGCCGGATAGCTTGGCTGGTATCGCACTGTTTTCCATTCACAGGAATTAAACACGAATATCCTATCTAACTGACTAGTTTCGTGGTTTATTGCATAGTCTCTCAACCGAAAGGTTGCAGATTTGAAACTGATCGCTAACTGGTTGGTTGTGTCCTTGGGCCAGGAACTTAAGGGTCATTGCCTAAACCCAGTGGAATAATGGGTTCCACCAAATTAAAGAAACATGTGAATCATAACACAACACATTGCAATAGCTCCAGTAACCCGACATTGGATGTGAGGTAATCCCCGTATTTTTATTTTTTCGGGTATTTACTGTATAGTTTTCAATTGCTGTTAGTTATTTTATTTTAGCAGATTTAGAGGTCAGTTTATTAAAGATTATTGGAAGGTTTTGAATTTAAGTATAAAAGTAGACAAACTAGCATTAAAATATTTGTTTAAAATCACAGATTGCCCTGGAAACCAGATCCAAGTACAATGTGGAAGTGGTTGCCCGTTACCAACTTGTCAAAACCCCAACCCTCCAAATCTAGTTTGTCCTGCATTTTGCCGAACATGTGTCTGTCCAACTGGCACTGTATTGAATGGAGTTAATTGTGTGCCATTGAGCCAGTGTCCAGCCACAAATCCTCCAACAAATAGTAAGTTTGAATTGTGAGCAGTTTCCCTCCTTTCCTATTTCCCTCCTGTTAGTGTTGCTCTAAAAAATGCATTTTTATAAACTGCAATAACTTCGGTATCCCGACGGTACTCATACCTTTTGGGTATTTTGCTTCTTATTAACTGTATTTATATGTTTCGGGTATTTACTGTAGTTTTAAATTGCTGTTAGTTTAGGTCTTTATAGGTCCGGTTTATTAAAGATTAAAGGAATGTTTTAATTTTAGACAATAGTAGGCAAACAAGCATTAAAATATTTGTTTAAAATCACAGATTGCCCTGGAAATCAGATCCAAGTACAATGTGGAAGTGGTTGCCCGTTACCAACTTGTCAAAATCCCAATCCTTCAAATCTAGTTTGTCCTGCATTTTGCCGAACATGCGTCTGCCCTACTGGCACTGTATTAAATGGAGTTAACTGTGTGCCATTGAGCCAGTGCCCTACTACAACACCTATCACACCTCCAACAAATAGTAAGTTTGATCATCTTGTCACAATTATACAACTTTTGTGACTGTTATTTTTTCCTGCTTTAAAATCACTTGTGCAATCTATAAGATAATTTCCTTTATTTATGATTGTATTTTGCAATTATCACAGTGCAATAACAGATAATGCTTATTTTTAAATCAATAATTTTATCCTCTTGTGCATTAATCGGTGGCATGTTATATCACGGTATGCTCATGTTTATTCTTGTGGGAAGATGACAGTTGGGCATTAAGTACAATAAAAACATTGCTTTTGGTGTTGTTGGACCTTGATATTTTTTATAAACATTTATTTTTACATTTTTATGTGTGTTTTGGTGGCCTTGCCTAAATATACTATTAAATAAAGTTTATAATTGATTGGATTTTAGATGTGTTTTAACGACTGTCGTCATCTCAAAATTTTTATCAAAGGTCCTGCTTCGTGTATTCATCGTAAAAACAAAAATATACTAAACTAAACCACTTTTAAAGTAACAACATTAAGTGCTTTGTCCAATGACATTGCTGACTATCTAGCACAGACATGGGCAACGTACGACCTGTGAAGTAATTTATCAGCCCGCATACTGTACCTAACAATACCATGTAATTAAGATATTGAATTCATGTAATAATCCAAGAACTTCTTTTTCACATCTGGCCCGCCAACTAGAGAAGTTGCCCACCCCTGGTCTAGTGGTTGGTCTTTATTTCACAACCATTCCTCTGACTGTTAAAAAACTCCCAACGAATGGATATAAAGTTACTTAACATCCCAGACTGTCCTAACAACCAAGTATATTCCAACTGCGCTGGTTGTGATGTTTCTTGCGAAAACCGAAACACTTTGATTGCTTGCCCAGCAATATGCCAACAGAAGTGTACATGTCCACCTGATACATATCTTCATGGGGATTTATGTCTCACTAGTGCTCAATGTGACGCTGCTTTGGGTAACTGCACTAATCCAACCTTCAACTAACATTTGTTAACACACCTCTATCCATTTGCTTAAATATCCATGCTTTTAAAAGAAACAACATATTTCTGCTTTTTCTCAGCATACTAAACCAATCACTATCTAACATTTATTAAAACGCCTTTATCTCTTTGCTTATTTTTTATAGTTTTAAAAGATACAAGATAGGATATTTAAGTTTATACCTGTGAATGGGAAAATGCAAGGTGCTTTAACACACAGGCAATCATCTGATCACCTCGTGCCTACAGTTGGGTTGCCAGAGCTATTGCAGTGGGTTGTGTGTAATTCAGATGTTCCTTTAATTTGTTGGAACCAATCATTTCACTGGGTTCAAACGATGTCCGTTAAGTGCCTTGCCTATTGACAGAACCGAAGAGCAACTAGTTTCAAACCTTCAACCATTCGTCTGAAATGCGACGCACTAACCCACCACGCTATTCAGTCGGATTAAACATATTTCTACCTTTTCTCAGCATAGAAAAAAAACGAAGAGCTTACAATTAGTTTAGAACCTTAAACATTCTTCTGAAATGTGGCGAACTAACCCTATTCTATCGGTCTTATATATTTCTACCTTTTCTCAGCGTGTCCTGGTAACCAGATCTACTCCTTATGCACTGCCGGGTGTGACCTGACCTGTGAGAACAGGAACAATCCACCCTCATGTCTAGCATGCCAGGCAAGGTGTACCTGTCCGGACGGCCAAGTCCTTGATGGCATCAACTGCATCGATCCTGCAAACTGCCCATCACAAGACAGAAGTATTCATGTGTTTTGATTGATTTTGCATCAATATAGGATTCAACATTTGCTATAATATAGGATTCAACATTTGCTTTAATATAGGATGTCCAATATAGGATTCAACATTTGCTATAATATAGGATGTCCTAATAAGATTCAACATTTGCTTTAATATAGGATGTTTGATATAGGATTCAACATTTGCTTCAATATAGGATATCCCATATAGAATTAAACATTTGCTTTAAAATAGATCAATATTAATAATACGTAATGCTTCCGTTACAGCATGTCCAGGTATACAGGTGTTTAATGAGTGTGCCGGTTGCGATCTTTCGTGCGCTGAGATAAGAAGTACAGAGTCGTGCCTTCTGGGCTGCAGACCAAGCTGTGTGTGCCCACCAGGAAAATACAAGTTTGGAGATCTTTGTTTAACTGGAGCACAGTGCATAGAGGCTTTGGGTAAGTTTTGGCGTATTTGTGAAAACAGTTTTGCGTATGTTTCGAAACCGTTTTTAGTGTATGTTTCGAAACAATTTTGGCATATTTTTGAAAACAGTTTTGGCATGTTTTTGAAAACAGTTTTGACGTATATTTGGGAACAGTTTTGGTGTATTTGTTGAAACAGTTTTGGCGTATTTTTTGGAAACAGTTTTGGCGTATTTTTTGGGAACAGTTTTGGTGTATTTGTTGAAACAGTTTTGGCGTATTTTTGGGAACAGTTTTGGCGTATTTTTGGAAACAGTTTTGGCATATTTTTCGAAACAGTGTTAGTGTATTTTTCGAAACATTTTTGGTGTATTTTTGAAAACAGTTTGGCTTATTTTTGAGAACAGTTTTGGCATATTTTCGAAACAGTTTTGGCGTGTATTTTTTGGAAACAAAAATGGGAGAAAACTAAGATCACCATCAATTGCAATTTAATATATGCAAGGAAAAAAACACACAACATGAAATTAAATTTGCCTTCTTAATCGACTTGTTTATTTAGTGTTTTTAAGTGTGACGCCAAATATATTTTATGTGCCCTGAGGTTTTTCCCCTATATGGAATAATTTGTTATAGGAAAGGATATTCATGTTTATCCCTGTGATTTGAAAAACCAAGGGGGTTTAACACACAGGCAATTGTCAGATCACCTCGCGCCCACCATCGGGTTACCAGAGCTATTGCAGTGTGTTGTGTATGATTCGGACTGTCCTTTAATTTGGTAGAACCCATTAATCCGTTGGGTTCAGGCAATGCCGGTTACGTGCATTGCCCCAAAAACACAACTAACTACCAAGTGACCAGTTTCTAACCCGCAATCCTTCTGTAGAAAGACGACGCACTAATCCACCAGACTAATCAGTCAGACATTTTCAGACTGCCCAGGCAACATGATCTACTCAACATGCGCGAGTTGCGTGACGCCATGTTCCCAGAAAGACAACCCACCAATATGCACGCTGCAGTGCCGACAAGAATGTACCTGTGCACCTGGATTATTTCTCACCACTGGGAGCCAATGTGTGCCAAGATACCAGTGCCCACCGTAATGGCGTTGCGGTTTCGTGTGTCAGTTAATAAATGCATAACTACACTTTCCTGATGCTTTTATTGGTTGTAACAGTATGACTTTAGCTTAGAACATGTAGGAGTTTGAAAAAAAAAAAATTTTGGTGCATATGTCTTTGTGCTTAAGTAAAACTAGCCTGTGCATGCTTAGCACATTGAAGTCCTTTTAGTACAGCTTTATTTGTTGTATATGATTTGGATGTTTCTACTAAAATCAGTTTAATCAATTAATCCCTCTTTGGCAACATATGCAGGGTGCCTTGCTCAAAGACAACAATCTTTTTAGGCCGGCCAGTTAGTCCGGCGGTTAAGTGCGTCGCCTTTTAATCGAAAGGTTGCAGGTCTGAAACTGGTCGCTAGCTAGTCGGTTAAGGCCTTGGACAAGGCACTTTACGGACATTGCCTGAACCCAGCGGATTAATGGGTTCTACCAAATTGAAGGAACATGTGAATCATACAGAACACATTGCAATTGCTCCGGTAACCCGACGGTGGGCGCGAGATGATCTGACGATTGCCTGTGGGTTAACCCCCTTGGTTTTCCATTTCACGGGGATAAACATGAATATCCTAACCTATATTCTATTGACTGGTTTAGATTCAACAATTTTTCAGTTCATGGCGTTCGCCCTGGTTAACTATCTTGACCAGTAATAAAGTATATCTGCCTAAGTCGGGGGCCTCAACCGTTTTCACTTAGGCAGCCATTTTAACCGATATTCCACAAAATAAAAATCTCTGGGAGCCGCAAAACTAATAATATTTTCGCAATAAACCGAAAACAACACTGTGTAAGATAAAGACGCGAGTCTTTTCTGTTTGTCTCACTTATGTATGGGTATTAAATTCATAAGGTTCTCGCTACATTAAAAATTTTAAGAGCGGCATGAAGCAGAAAGAGTCGCAGGTTGTCCACCCTAAAGTAACTATCGCGACCAGTAATACAGTTCATCTGTCTGCAATGTAACCAGAGTTCTAAGGCACCGCGAAGCAAGTTTTTATTGAAATGTTTTTCAAAATGATTAATAGAATTTCTTGCTAAAGCATGTACATAAAAAAATCAACGAAGTCATGTCTGGTAATATGTTTCTTCAAAGACTTGCAATCTGAAAACAAAATGTTATCATTAAAAATAGAAACTTTTCAATAAGACACCAAAAAGGGGTTCAACTAGTTTAAATAGTGTTTTTATGATTAGCACGACCGATATACTAAATTACATACAATAAAATGGTTTTAGCAAGGAGTCCTTAACGGGTTCGTAATTAAGACTAATAAAAAAGGGATTAAAAGTAAGGAATAGGATATTCATGTTTATCCCCGTGCATGGGAAAAGGGGGTTAGCAATCGTCAGATCACCTCACGCCCACCGTAGGGTTACCGAAGCTATTGTAGTGAAAAGTGTATAAAGGCCCCTCTTCAATTTAGTAGAACCCAAAAATCCGCTGGGTTTAGGCAATGTCTGTTAAGTGCCTTGCCCAAGGACACAACCGACTAGCTAGCGACCAGTTTTAAACCTGTAACTTTTCGGTTGAAAGGGGTCACACTAAACCACCAGACTAACCGGTTGGACAGATGAAAAATCGCCAGGCAATATTGATGTGGGTTGAATATGATTCTAAAGACCATGCCACTAAACAAAATTCTAGACAATAAAAGTCCTGGTGATACTTTAGTAGATCTTAATTTAATATTATATTTAAATTACATTAATAAATCCACTGTGAGAGAATACGGAATAATCACACTTATGCGGACATTTTTAGAACAATAACAAAAATACCTTAAGCTACGTTGCAAGCCTCATAAGAGACACAGTTATCACCACTCAAATAAGTATTAGCTGGACAGAAACAACCAACGTGACATCTCAAAGGACATGGGGGTGGAGAATCTTTATCGCTGCATTGAACATTGCAACCACCGCACATGGAAAATTCTTGATTGCCCGGACAAACTAAATGGATGGGATAAATATTATTAGGTCAATAGGTCTGAATGCCTTTTTAGGAAAATTAGGATATTCATTTTTTCCCCTTAAATTCTTTTTTTTTCTTCAAATGTCAGGTTACCGGAGCTAATGATTTCCCGGACAAACTGAATGGACAGAATATTCATATTTAACCCCGTGAATGGGAAAACCAAGGGGGTTAACACACGGTCAATCGTCAGATCACCTCGCGCCCACCGTCGGGTTACCGGAGCTATTGCAGTGTGTTGTATATGATAGACACGTTGCTTCAGTTTGGTAGAACCCATTAATCCGCTGGGTTCAGGCAATGTCCGTAAAGTTCCTTGCCCAAGGACACAACCGACTAGCTAGCGACCAGTTTCGCACCTGCAACCTTTCAATTGAAAGGCGACGCACTTAACCGTTAGACCAACGTGCCGGACTAAAAAACATTTTTATCCTGAAAATCGTCCTGAGTCAGAATACCACTTTTCCCACGCTATTGAAGTGTTTGCGTATTTGTTGCAGTATTTCAAAATTTTTAAACCAGCATTTTCTATGGGATATGATTCGAATACACCCCCCACCAAAAATTATGTTGTGGTTATGGCAGTATTAGGGAGGGTATTGCTGTAAAATGTAAAAACAAATCTATATATAAATGCGAAAAAATATGTTTTCTTTATTAATCAATGGGATCCTTAATCTAAAAGCTTGTTGGATTTCAAACTAGTAAACAAGTTGTCGGAATAAAGTCTTAAACATCGCATCCTAATAGTTGCCATTAAAAATTAAGCATGATATTTTAAATGAACAGAATGTTTATAAAAACCAAACATTTGGTATATTTTAGTGGTGCCTATTGGTATGTCACCATTTTAAATTTTTTAATGGTTTCATTATTTTGTAACTTCTTTTTTAATCATTTTGTCACTTGTTTTATCATTGTGTCATTTGATTACTTTTCCACGAAAGTCTTCTGTATTGTGTTGGTTTAAATAATAAGGAATCATGAATTATACCTTCAGACTGATCACATTGTTCAAAAGTAAGACACAAATCTCCATAAAGGTAAGTATTATCCGGACAAGTACACTTCTGTTGACACTTGTCAGCGCAGGCGATTGTATGATTTCTTTGACTGCAGGTAATGTCACAGTCAGCACAAAGTGAGAAGATCTGGTTGCCAGGACAACCTAAGAAGAGAAATAGAACGACATTTGAAACAAGGAGTTGGATTTTCATTTGTATCGATGGAAAAACACAGGATAGTTATTGCGCAAATAATCGCCAAATTACCCTGCAAAGACATAAAGAAGCATTTACACATGTATCGCACTTGTAGCGAATTTCACGCTTTTCCATTATTTTGTTTGTGTATGTGTGGGGGAAATTCTTTACTGTACACAGTTGTGTTTTCACCAAACATTTTCCTAATTTCATGTGGCCTGTAAATCGGCTTTAATCCCCGCAGTAGGCTTAATGTTTCCCATCAAATACTTCAACCATACAGTGATTTGCTCAGTTGGTTGTTTTTTGTGTATTTTATTTCATGTCGAAATTCTGGTCTAGAAGAAAGACCTAAATAGTCTAAGCCGTTTCAGGCCGCGGCCTATTTGGGAGGCGCTGTTTTATGCATGTCTAACGAATCTGTTGAACTGTGTGTTTTATGTGTTCACAACTAAACAAGAATAAAGGAACCTTTCGTTGATGTCGTCGGATTGCGAGAGCCTAACTGTTAGCAGGACTGTTAGCACTGGAACAGATGAAGTGCTAAACAATAGGCACAAAATATAGAACTGAAAATTGATGAAGCCCTGCACTAGTCGATTTTTCAATCTGTGTTGGACACGCAAGTCTATTTTCAAACAAAAACTTGTTGACGACACAATCGCTTTAATTTTTCAACAAGAAAAACTTGTTGACGACACAATCGCTTTAATGCCAACAAAAATTCCGCAAGGATTTGTTGGTTTCAAAAACAATTTGCTCAACATGCTCGAAATTGCAATCTAAGCTGCAATGGTTAAAGAATAAAGAATGATACTGAAATAACGAGATTTTACAAAACAATGCTCTCCTTTCCAAACCCCCAAGATATCATGCCCTAACACAGGGGCGTGCAACTGTTTTGCGCAACAGGCCACAACGTACAAGTATAAAGATACCGGGGGCCATGCTTTTTCGGCAATTGCTTCAGTTATCCTCAAGCCATCTTAAAGTTTTGTAACTAACTCAGTGTCCTTTTTGTAACCATGAATGAAATACATCTTGCTTTTTTGGCAAATCAGGCAAACTACAATTTGATTGTGTTACCCAATGAAGTATTTTACACAGTAATATCACGGAATATTGCCAGAAAATGGCAGTTTTCATACAATGTACATTATGCTGTAACAATGGATTTCGTCACAGTACTATACAGACGGAATTTAATAGCAGTTTAATGTATCTTTATACTGTAGTCAAAAATGCCAAAAATGCCGTTACAATTCAGAGAAAGTTTTTGAATGAATAGGCTACGAAGCATAAAGTGTGGAGCGGGCCACGTAAATAGGTACCGCGGGCCGTATGTTGCACGCCCCTGCCCTAACATCTGGTCAATTTTAGTTAAAGACTACACAAAGTTTTTGGGAGACCCCAAAGTATCAGTTTTATTTTCCTCAGAAGATAAGTGTTGCAATTTTTACCGACGTTCCAAAAAACTATGCCTCATCAAAACGCACTGGCCATCAACTAAAAACAGTATTTAACGTTTCCTTGCAATGTATGGGCTCTTTTAAATGGAATATTCAAATTGCAAACTTTTGCCATCCCGTGGTTGGTTTGGATATTATAAAGCGTTTCACCTCATTGTGAACGTGGTTGGCTATGTTGATTAAAAAGAAATGAAGTGGTTGCTATGTTGCAACGTGGTTGGCTATGTTGATTAAAAAGAAATGAAGAGTGCACCGATTGCAACAAACCATTAAGAAGCTGGAGAAAATCAAAATAAAGTAAAATTTTCGAACGGCTATAAAAGAATCATCGTTCGTGAGCAATTAAAGAAAAGAACATTTTTAACAAAAGAAATTGTAAAAGAAATTTTACAATTAAAGAAAAGAACATATTCAACATTTTGACCGAATCGGTAAAGTCTTTCCTTCACACGCGTAGTAGACTTGTGCAATAACCAATATTACTTATTTTTTTTATTTGAGTTTAGCGGCCAAGTTTAATTATAGCGTAATTTAATAATTTAATGCTTTTTAGACATGTTTTAATGACTGTTGTTTTGTGGTTTTCCCCTGTTTTTTCAAAATTTTATTAAAAGTCCTGTTTCGTGTTTTCATCGTTGAAACAAAAACTAAACTAAACTAATTACCGACATGCAAGTTTGCCGTGTTAGAGATGACAGAACTTTGACTGTTGCAGTTGTTCAGCATTTTGCGTAATGGTAGGTTCATCATATGTGATAAGGGTACGATCATGACTGAATCTTTATTGATTATTGCATGAGTATTGTTTTTATTGGCTTTTTTCTATGAGTATTTTTGTCTGTTTACATTATTGCGCGTCAAGGATTCTTTACCCTGACTAAGTTTTATACAGGTATGGTTAAAGGGCAGCAAACTAATCCACCAAGTTAATCAGTCTAAAGTTATGAATGTTGCAATTGCTAACAGTTGACCAAACTTACTAGTTTTTTTGGCCTCCTGTGGCCTACATTCCTGGTCACGATAGCTACCATGGACCCACCCATACTAATGTAATGTATCATGGCCTACATTCTGGTCCCAGTGCTACCGTGGACCCACCCATACTAATGTAATGTATCATGGCCTACATTCCTGGTCCCAGTGCTACCATGTACCCACCCATACTAATGTAATGTATCATGGCCTACATTCCTGGTCCCAGTGCTACCATGTACCCACCCATACTAATGTAATGCATCATGGCCTACATTTCTGGTCCCGGTGGCTGCCGTGGACCTGCCCATACTAATGTAAAGTAATGTCAACTTACTAGTTGTTGGAGGTACTGTGGTAGGACACTGGCTCAATGGAACACAGTTATCTCCCATCAACACTGTGGCAGGTGGACAGACGCATGTTCGGCAGAATAGAGGACAAAATAGATTTTCTGGGTTGGGATTTTCACAAGTTGGTAACGGGCAACCACTTCCACATTCTACTTGAATCTGATTTCCAGGACAAACTGTGATTTTGAACAAATATTTTAATTCTTGTTTGTCTACTTTCGTACTAAAATTAAAAAGTTCCTTATCCAACTGATCTAGAAATATCATAATATAAATAACAGCAATTTAAAACTATACCGTAAATACCAAAAAAATATGTACACCAGTAATATGAAGCAAATTACAAGAAAGATATGAACCACGGTAAAATAAAGCTAAATAGATTTGGTATCGTCACATTACCTCGCGAATAAGTAAGTGACCGTTATGATATGAGAAATTGTCAGGTCACCTGGCAGCCCCTTTGGGCTATTGCAGCGTGTTGTATATTAAAAAATAAATGTTTAGTTTTAGTAATACACAGAAATCAACTGGGTTAAGGCGATATCTGCCAAAATGGCTGTGTCTTGTCCAAAACAACTGACAATCTAGCGACCAGTTTCGATCTAAACAATTTAGACAAAAAAGGCAAAATAAGGAACTTAGTAAACATTCAGCTATACTACATTGTTTAGTAATTGTCTTAAATGATTGGGACGCTTTGTCAGTTTAAGCACAACCCATCATTTTTATTGTCCCTGGCAATGTTTCTATATGCCTTGATTAAGGACACAACTAAACAGCTAGCGATCAGTTTTGATCCTACTACCGTTCAACCAAAAGCCGATGAATGCAATAATGAGCCCAGCTATTCGGTTGGATATCTTGTAACTCTTTCGGCTTATAATTTGCAACCCTTTGACTGAAACGCAACAGACTAACCCACCAGACTGTTCAGTCAGAGGTTATCGATGTTTCAATGGCCTAAAGGTGACTTACTAGATGCTGGAGTTGTAATAGGTGCTGTAGTAGGAGGTGTTGTGGAAGGGGGTGGTGTGGAAGGTGGTGGTGTGGTCGGGCACTGGCTCAATGGCACACAGTTATCTCCATTCAACACTGTGCCAGGTGGACAGACACATAATCGGCAGAATAGAGGACAAAATAGATTTTCGGGGTTGGGATTTTCACAAGTTGGTAACGGGCAACCACTTCCACATTCTACTTGGATCTGATTCCCAGGGCAAACTGTGATTTTAAATAAATATTTTAATGCTTGTTTGCTTACTTTTGAACCAGATTTCAAAATTTACTGCAATCTTAAACAAACTAATTTATCCAGTGACTTACTAGATGAAGGAGTAGTAATAGGTGGTGTGGTTAAAGGTGGTGTGGTAGTCGGAAAAGTTGGCCTAGTAAAAATTGGTGTGGTAGGGGATGTTGTGGAAGGAGGTTCTGTGGAAAACAAAGTAAAAAACTTAACCGTCAGATTCCTGGGTTACACTTAACACTGAAAAAACAAACTAAGTATAAAAACACTAAAATAGCTTTACATAGTGTATGTAAGGTCATCTGACGATTGCCCCTGTAAAAAATCAACCACGTTTATTATACACTGAGATAAAATGGATGACCATAAATAAATAAATCGAAAAGTACCTATGGCTGGGCAATTTTCATAGGAAACACAATTCTCCCCAAGTAAATATGTCCCAACAGGACAATAACAACCAGTTTGACAAATCCTTGGACAAGGTGCAGGGGAGTCTTTATCACTACATGGTACAGTGCATCCGTGGCAAGTGGAATATTGTTGATTTCCAGGACAATCTGAACATATTTATCATACGGTAGTTGTTATAAAATGTGAAAAAAGTTAAAAAACTTACTTAGAGCAACATCACATTGATCATTGGTCAGACAAGTATCTCCATAAAGATAAGTCTCTGATGGACATGTGCATTTTTGGCGACAAATTAAAGGACATGGTCCTGGGTTTTCTCTATCAGAGCAGCTAACATCACATCCAGCACAAAGAGAGTAAACCTGGTTGCTTGGGCAAGCTGAAAGAGAAAATTATTGTTAATGAACATTACAATAAGAAGGATTAGGATAGGATATGGGATAGAATAGGATACTCATGTTTATCCTCGTAAATGGGAAAATCGAGATGGTTAACACACGGTCAATCGTCAGATCACCTCGCGCCCATCGTCGGATAACCGGAGCTATTGCAGTGTGTTTTATATGTTAGACACGTTCCTTCAATTTGGTAGAACCCGTTACTCCTCTGGGTTCAGGGAATGTCCGTTAACTGCCTTGCCCAAGGAAACAACTGACTAGCTAGTGGCCAGTTTCGAACATGCAACCTTTTGGCTAAAAACAACGCACTTACATACCAAGCCAAACATCAGCCAAACTAAATTACAAGCTACAACATCGCCAAGCATACCTTCAGCCACATCGCACTGTTCATTGGTAAGACACAAATCTCCATGAAGATAAGTATTAGCTGGACAGAAACAACCAACATGGCAGATCAAAGGACATGGGGCTGGAGAGTCTTTATCGCTGCATTGAACATTGCAACCACCGCACATGGAAAATTCTTGATTGCCCGGACAAACTAAATGGACGGAATAAATATGTTCTTTATCAATGTAGTTTTAAACAAGGATCTCAGCAGATATGGTCTAAGCCTAGTGAATTATAGAGTTCTTATAAACCTAATGGTAGTTCTCACACATATGTACAAAACACATAGCTTCGGTCAAGTTAAGTGGGTGTAAGGTGATCTGGTGATTTCCCAGGTGATAACTCTGCTATATTTTTATTACCAAGTATAAAACATAAATATTCTGTATAATGTCGATATTAAGAAGCATACCTCCTGTGGCTGGACACTGTTCGTAAGAAACACAATAATCTCCGATTAAATATGTCCCAACAGGACAATAACAACCAGTTTGACAAATCCTTGGACAAGGTGCAGGGGAGTCTTTATCACTACATGGTACAGTGCATCCATGGCAAGTGGAATATTGTTGATTTCCAGGACAACCTGTTTAGAAACCAAGTTATAATTAACAAAGTATAAAAGCAGTACTGGGAAAGTGTCACTTACTGAGAGCTACATCGCATTGATCACTTGTAAGACATTGATTGTCGAATGTGTAAGTCCCAGTTGGACATGTGCATTGTTGGCGACAAATTGCTGGGCAGGGGATCGTTTGGTTTCTTTGTTGGCAAGATATTTCACAGCCAGCACAAAGTGAGTAGACTTGACCGTTAACACACGCTATAAAAAGTATTAAAAAAATAATAGATAGTAAAGAAAAATAAATGTTATCAGTCATAGGTGATGAAACAAAGATTAAAAAGTTATATTTACTGCTTCATAAAACAAAACTTTGTATTTTAAAGAAAGTGTCCGACCTGTTAGTCTGGTGGTTTAGTCCAGCGCCTATCAATCAAAAGGTTGGGGGTTTGAAACTGGTCGCTAGCTAGTCGGTTGTGTCATTGAGCAAGGCACTTAACGTACATTGCGTGAACCCAGTGGATTAGCGGGTTCTACTAAATTAAAGGAACATGTAAATCATACACAACACACTGTAATAGCTCCAGTAACCCGACGGTGCGCACAAGGGTTTTTACCTATTACAGGGCTTGGTTTTCCCTATTACAGGGATAAACATGAATATCCCATCCTATTCTAAGTACAAAGACAAAGCATTTAAATAAACTACAAGTGTGATTAATGGGCCAATTGAATGGTTGACAATTTTATATAGCATACTCAACAACCTATACAATACATATTAAAGTCATTTTTAACCCATACTTTCAGCAACTGCACATTGATCATTGGTAAGACACAAATCCCCATGAAGATATGTATCAGGTGGACATGTACACTTCTGTTGGCATATTAGTGGGCAAGCAAGAGAATCATTTCTTTGGCTGCAAGTCACATCACATCCAGCACAAAGTGAGTAGATCTGGTTGCCAGGGCAAGCTGTACATGCAGAAGTAGTTTGATAATACTTACAAGTTATTACTAGAGGGTGGCTAACAACTTTAAACATGATTATATGCAAATATACCTTCAGCTACATCGCACTGTTCATTGGTAAGACACAAATCTCCATGAAGATAAGTATTAGCTGGACAGAAACAACCAACATGGCAGATCTTAGGACATGGGGCTGGAGAGTCTTTATCGCTGCATTGAACATTGCAGCCACCGCACATGGAAAATACTTGATTCCCCGGACAAGCTAAATAGACGGGATAAATATTATTATCAGGAAAATGATCACTAATTCACAAAACACAGGATAGAATAGGATATTCATGTTTATCCCTGTAAATGGGAAAACCAAGGGGGTTAACACACATGCAATCGACAGATCACCTCAGACACCCGATTAGGTTACCAAAGTTATTGCAGTGTGTTGTGTATGGACACGTTCCTTTAATATGGTAGAACACATTAATCTGCTGGGTTCAGGCAAAGTCCAGCAGTGAAGTGTCTTGCCCAAGGACACAACCGACTAGCTATCCACTAGCTCTGGTAACCTGACAGTCAGTTCAAGGCAATATTACTATTACACATGAAATAACTCTCCTTTATTTTTATTTTCCTGAGTCTAAAACAAATGATCTTAAATATCCCAAACAATGTCAATTTAAAAAGGTACCTCCTGTGGCTGGACATTGTTCATAAGAAACACAATAATCTCCAATTAAATATGTCCCTACAGGACAATAACAACCAGTTTGACAAATCCTTGGACAAGGTGCAGGGGAGTCTTTATCACTACATGGTACAGTGCATCCGTGGCAAGTGGAATATTGTTGATTTCCAGGACAACCTGTTTAGAAACCAAGTTATAATTAACAAAGTATAAAAGCAGTATTGGGAAAGTGTCACTTACTGAGAGCTACATCGCATTGTTCACTTGTAAGACATTGATTGTCGAATGTGTAAGTCCCCAGTTGGACATGTGCATTGTTGGCGACAAATTGCTGGACAGGGGATCGTTTGGTTTCTTTGTTGGCAAGATTTTTCACAGCCAGCACAAAGTGAGTAGACTTGACCATTAACACACGCTACAAAAAGGGGTGATTAAACAAGAGATAATAAAAAAATAAAATTTATCAGCTAGAGATGATGAAACAAAGATTAAAATGTTTTATTTACTGCTTCAAAAAACAAAAGTTTTTATTTTAAAGAAAGAGTCCGACTGGTTAGTTTGGTGGTTTAGTGCGACGCCTTTTTATCGAAAGGTTGCAGGTTTAAAAGTGATCGCTAACTAGTCAAATAGGTACTTAACGAACATTGCCTGAACCCAGCGGAATTTTTAATGGGTTCTACCAAATTGAAGGAACGTGTCTACACAACACCCCGCAATAGCTCCGGTAACTCGACGATGGGCGCTAGGTGATCTGAGGATTGTTGTGTGTTAAGTGTTAACCCCCTTGGTTTTCCAACTCACGGAAATAAACTGGAATATCCCATCTTAAATACAAAGACAAATCATTTAAATAAACTACAAGTGTTATTAAAATGGGACAATTGAATGGTTGACCATTTTATATATCATACACAACAACCTATACATAACATATCAAAGTCATCTTTAACCCATACTTTCAGCAACTGCACATTGGTCATTGGTAAGACACAAATCCCCATGAAGATATGTATCAGGTGGACATGTACACTTCTGTTGGCATATTAGTGGGCAAGCAATAGAATCATTTCTTTGGCTGCAAGTCACATCACATCCAGCACAAAGTGAGTAGATCTGGTTGCCAGGGCAAGCTGTATATGCAGAAGTAGTTTGATAATACTTACAAGTTGTTACTAGAGGGTGGCTAACAACTTTAAACATAATTATATGCAAGTATACCTTCAGCCACATCGCACTGTTCATTGGTAAGACACAAATCTCCATGAAGATAAGTATTAGCTGGACAGAAACAACCAACATGACAGATCAAAGGACATGGGGCTGGAGAGTCTTTATCGCTGCATTGAACATTGCAACCACCGCACATGGAAAATATTTGATTGCCCGGACACTCTAAATGGACGCGATAAATATTATTATCGGGAAAATGATCACTAATTTAGAATAACAGAGGATAGGGTAGGATATTCATGTTAATCCCTGTGAATGGGAAAACCAAGGGGGTTAACACATGGGCAATCGTCAGATCACCTAACATACTCGATTGGGTTACCAGAGCCATTGCAGTGTGTTGTGTATGATTCAAATGTTCCTTTAATTTGGTAAAACCCAATAATCCGCTAAGTTCAGGAAATGTCCGTTAAGTGCCTTGCCCAAGGACACAACCGACCACCAACTATATATCAACCGGTTTCGAAACTTCAACCTTACAGCTGAAAGGCAACACACTAACCCACTAAGCTAATCAGATCATTCTAACTGTTGCAGTGTTAGAGTAGTTGTCGAAAGCAATCATTTACCATAATGAGGACACTTAGCTTATGTAAGCAAGGATCCTAGCAGAGATTGCGTAAACCCAGTAAATTAAAGAATTTTACTTATACTGAAGGTAGGACTCAACTCAGCATATACAACTCAATACAATAGCTCTGGTAACGTGACAGTGGGTGCAAGGTAACCTTACTATTACACATGTTATAACTCTCCTTTATTTTCCTATTCCTCAGTCTAAAACAATATATCTTAAATATCCCAATTGATGTCCAATTAAGAAGAATACCTCCTGTGGCTGGACACTGTTCATAAGAAACACAATAATCTCCGATTAAATATGTCCCAACAGGACAATAACAACCAGTTTGACAAATCCTTGGACAAGGTGCAGGGGAGTCTTTATCACTACATGGTACAGTGCATCCGTGGCAAGTGGAATATTGTTGATTTCCAGGACAACCTGTTAAGAAACCAAGTTATAATTAACAAAGTATAAAAGCAGTACTGGAAAAGTGTCACTTACTGAGAGCTACATCGCATTGATCACTTGTAAGACATTGATTGTCGAATGTGTAAGTCCCAGTTGGACATGTGCATTGTTGGCGACAAATTGCTGGGCAGGGGATCGTTTGGTTTCTTTGTTGGCAAGATATTTCACAGCCAGCACAAAGTGAGTAGACTTGACCGTTAACACACGCTATAAAAAGGGGTGATTAAACAAGAGATAATAAAAAAATAAAATTTATCAGCTAGAGATGATGAAACAAAGATTAAAATGTTTTATTTACTGCTTCAAAAAACAAAAGTTTTTATTTTAAAGAAAGAGTCTGACTGGTTAGTTTGGTGGTTTAGTGTGACGCCTTTTTATTGAAAGGTTGCAGGTTTAAAAGTGGTCGCTAACTAGTCAAATATGTCCTTGGGCAAGGTACTTAACGGACATTGCCTGAACCCAGCGGATTAATGGGTTCTACCAAATTGAAGGAACGAGTCTATACAACACCCCGTAATAGCTCCGGTAACCCGACGATGGGCGCTAGGTGATCTGAGGATTGTTGTGTGTTAAGTTTTAACCCCCTTGGTTTTCCAACTCACGGAAATAAACTGGAATATCCCATCTTAAATACAAAGACAAATAATTTAAATAAACTAAAAGTGTTAGTAAAATGGGACAATTGAATGGTTGACCATTTTATATATCATACACAACAACCTATACATAACATATTAAAGTCATCTTTAACCCATACTTTCAGCAACTGCACATTGGTCATTGGTAAGACACAAATCCCCATGAAGATATGTATCAGGTGGACATGTACACTTCTGTTGGCACATTAGTGGGCAAGCAAGAGAATCATTTCTTTGGCTGCAAGTCACATCACATCCAGCACAAAGTGAGTAAATCTGGTTGCCAGGGCAAGCTGTATATGCAGAAGTAGTTTGATAATACTTACAAGTTGTTACTAGAGGGTGGCTAACAACTGTAAACATTATTATATGCAAGTATACCTTCAGCCACATCGCACTGTTCATTGGTAAGACACAAATCTCCATGAAGATAAGTATTAGCTGGACAGAAACAGCCAACATGGCAGATCAAAGGACATGGGGCTGGAGAGTCTTTATCGCTGCATTGAACATTGCAACCACCGCACATGGAAAATACTTGATTGCCCGGACACTCTAAATGGACGGGATAAATATTATTATCTGGAAAATGATAACTAATTAAAATAACACAGGATAGAATAAGATATTCATGTTTATCACTGTAAATGGGAAAACCAAGGGGGCGTTAACACACGGGGAATCGTCAGATCACCTCACGTACTCGATTGGGTTACCAGAGCTATTGCAGTGTGTTGTATATGATTCACATGGTTCTTTAATTTTGTAGAACCCAATAATCCGCTAGGTTCACGAAATGTCCGTTAAGTGCCTTGCCCAAGGACACATCCAACTACCGACTACATATCCACCGGTTTCGAATCTTCAACCTTACAGATGAAAGGCAACACACTAACCCACTAATCTAATCAGATCTTTCTAACTGTTGCAGTGTTAGAGTCGTTGTCGAAAGCAACCATTTACCATAATGAGGACACTTAGCTTATGTGAGCAAGGATCCTAGCAGAGATTGCATAAACCTAACAAATTAAAGAATTTTACTTATACTGAAGGTAGGACTCAACTCAGCATATACAACTCAATACAATAACTCTGGTAACCTGACAGTGGGTGCAAGGTAATCTTACTATTACACATGTTATAACTCTCCTTTATTTTCCTATTCCTCAGTCTAAAACATAATATCTTAAATATTCCAATTGATGTCGAATTAAGAAGCATACCTCCTGTGGCTGGACACTGTTCATAAGAAACACAATAATCTCCGATTAAATATGTCCCAACAGGACAATAACAACCAGTTTGACAAATCCTTGGACAAGGTGCAGGGGAGTCTTTATCACTACATGGTACAGTGCATCCGTGGCAAGTGGAATATTGTTGATTTCCAGGACAACCTGTTTAGAAACCAAGTTATAATTAACAAAGTATAAAAGCAGTACTGGGAAAGTGTCACTTACTGAGAGCTACATCGCATTGTTCACTTGTAAGACATTGATTGTCGAATGTGTAAGTCCCAGTTGGACATGTGCATTGTTGGCGACAAATTGCTGGGCAGGGGATCGTTTGGTTTCTTTGTTGGCAAGATATTTCACAGCCAGCACAAAGTGAGTAGACTTGACCATTAACACACGCTATAAAAGAGGTTTAGGTAATCATAAATAAACAAGAAAATAAAGGTTATCAGTCAGAGGTAGGATAGGATATTCATGTTTATCCCCATAAATGGGAAAACCAAGGGGGTTAACACACGAGCAATCGTCATATCACCTCGCGCCCACTGTTGGGTTAACGGAGCTATTACAGTGTGTGGTATATAATAGACATGTTCCTTTAATTTGGTAGAACCCATTAATCCGCTGGGTTTAGGTAATGTCCGTAAAGTGCCTTGCTCATGGACACAATCGACTAGCTAGTGAACAATTTCAAACCTGAACACTATCGGTTCAAAGGCGTCGCAATAAACCACCAGACTAACCGGTCGGACAATAATAATTAAACTACAAGTAAGATTAATGGGTCAATTGAATGTTTCATAATTTTCTATTTTATGCTCAACAACCTATACATATCAAAGTCATCTTAAACCCTTACTTTCAGCAACTGCACATTGGTCATTGGTAAGACACAAATCCCCATGAAGATATGTATCAGGTGGACATGTACACTTCTGTTGGCATATTAGTGGGCAAGCAAGAGAATCATTTCTTTGGCTGCAAGTCACATCACATCCAGCACAAAGTGAGTAGATCTGGTTGCCAGGGCAAGCTGTATATGCAGAAGTAGTTTGATAATACTTACAAGTTGTTACTAGAGGGTGGCTAACAACTGTAAACATTATTATATGCAAGTATACCTTCAGCCACATCGCACTGTTCATTGGTAAGACACAAATCTCCATGAAGATAAGTATTAGCTGGACAGAAACAGCCAACATGGCAGATCAAAGGACATGGGGCTGGAGAGTCTTTATCGCTGCATTGAACATTGCAACCACCACACATGGAAAATACTTGATTGCCCGGACACTCTAAATGGACAGGATAAATATTATTATCTGGAAAATGATAAATAATTAAAATAACACAGGATAGGATAGGATATTCATGTTTATCTCTGTGAGTGGAAAAACCAATGGGGTTAACACACATGCAATCGACAGATCACCTCACGTCCACTGTCGGGTTACCGGAGCTATTGCAGTGTGTTGTGTATGGACACGTTTTTTTAATTTGGTCGAACCCATTAATCCGCTGGGTTCAGGCAAAGTCCGTAAAGTGTCTTGCCCAAGGACACAGCCGACTAACTATCACCTAGCTCTGGTAACCTGACAGTAGGTCCAAGGCAATCTTACTATTACACATAAAAATAACTCTCCTTTATTTTCCTATTCCTGAGTCTAAAACAAATTATCTTAAATATCCCAAACAATTTCAAATTAAGAATCATACCTCCTGTGGCTGGACACTGTTCATAAGAAACACAATAATCTCCGATTAAATATGTCCCAACAGGACAATAACAACCAGTTTGACAAATCCTTGGACAAGGTGCAGGGGAGTCTTTATCACTACATGGTACAGTGCATCCGTGGCAAGTGGAATATTGTTGATTTCCAGGACAACCTGTTTAGAAACCAAGTTATAATTAACAAGGTATAAAAGCAGTATTGGGAAAGTGTCACTTACTGAGAGCTACATCACATTGTTCACTTGTAAGACATTGATTGTCGAATGTGTAAGTCCCAGTTGGACATGTGCATTGTTGGCGACAAATTGCTGGGCAGGGGATCGTTTGGTTTCTTTGTTGGCAAGATTTTTCACAGCCAGCACAAAGTGAGTAGACTTGACCATTAACACACGCTACAAAAGAGTTTCAAATTAATCATAAATAAACAAGAAAATAAAGGTTATCAGTCAGAGGTAGGATAAGATAGAATATTTATGTTTATCCTTGTGAATGGGAAAACCAAGGGGGTTAACACACGGACAATCGTCAGATCACCTCGCGCCAACCGTCGGGTTATCGAGCTATTGCAGTGTGTTGTATATAATACACACGTTCCTTCAATTTGGTAGAACCCATTAATTCGCTTGGTTCAGGGACTGTCCGTAAAGTTCCTTGCTCAAGAACACAACCAACTAGCTAGCGAACAGTTTCGAATCTGCAACCTTTTGGTTCAAAGGCGTCGCACTAAACCACCCGACTAACCGGTCGGACGATTATAAATAAACTACAAGTGTGATTATTGGGTCAATTGAATGAATAACAATACTCTAGTGCATGCTTAACAATCTAAGCAATACATATCAAAGTCATCTTTAACCCTTACTTTCAGCAACTGCACATTGATCATTGGTAAGACACAAATCCCCATGAAGATATGTATCAGGTGGACATGTACACTTCTGTTGGCATATTAGTGGGCAAGCAAGAGAATCATTTCTTTGGCTGCAAGTCACATCACATCCAGCACAAAGTGAGTAGATCTGGTTGCCAGGGCAAGCTGTATATGCAGAAGTAGTTTGATAATACTTACAAGTTGTTACTAGAGGGTGGCTAACAACTTTAAACATAATTATATGCTAGTATACCTTCAGCTACATCGCACTGTTCATTGGTAAGGCACAAATCTCCATGAAGATAAGTATTAGCTGGGCAGAAACAACCAACATGGCAGATCTTAGGACATGGGGCTGGAGAGTCTTTATCGCTGCATTGAACATTGCAGCCACCGCACATGGAAAATACTTGATTCCCCGGACACTCTAAATGGACAGGATAAATATTATCATAGGAAAAATGATCACTGATTTAGAATAACCCAGGATAAGAAAAAATATTTATGTTTATCCCTGTAAATGGGAAAACCAAGGGGGTTAACACACATGCAATCGACAGATCACCTCAGACACCCGATTAGGTTACCAAAGTTATTGCAGTGTGTTGTGTATGGACACGTTCCTTTAATATGGTAGAACACATTAATCTGCTGGGTTCAGGCAAAGTCCAGCAGTGAAGTGTCTTGCCCAAGGACACAACCGACTAGCTATCCACTAGCTCTGGTAACCTGACAGTCAGTCCAAGGCAATATTACTATTACACATGAAATAACTCTCCTTTATTTTTATTTTCCTGAGTATAAAACATATTATCTTAAATATTCTATATAATGTCGAAATAAGAAGCAAACCTCCTGTGGCTGGACACTGTTCATAAGAAACACAATAATCTCCGATTAAATATGTCCCAACAGGACAATAACAACCAGTTTGACAAATCCTTGGACAAGGTGCAGGGGAGTCTTTATCACTACATGGTACAGTGCATCCATGGCAAGTGGAATATTGTTGATTTCCAGGACAACCTGTTTAGAAACCAAGTTATTATTAACAAAGTATAAAAGCAGTATTGGGAAAGTGTCACTTACTGAGAGCTACATCGCATTGTTCACTTGTAAGACATTGATTGTCGAATGTGTAAGTCCCAGTTGGACATGTGCATTGTTGGCGACAAATTGCTGGGCAGGGGATCGTTTGGTTTCTTTGTTGGCAAGATATTTCACAGCCAGCACAAAGTGAGTAGACTTGACCGTTAACACACGCTATAAAAAGATGTGATTAAACAAGAGATAATAAAAAAAATAAAATTTATCAGCTAGAGATGATAAAACAAAGATTAAAATGTTTTATTTACTGCTTCAAAAAACAAAAGTTTTTATTTTAAAGAAAGAGTCCGACTGGTTAGTTTGGTGGTTTAGTGCGACGCCTTTTTATCGAAAGGTTGCGGGTTTAAAAGTGGTCGCTAACTAGTCAAATATGTCCTTGGGCAAGGTACTTAACGAACATTGCCTGAATCCAGCGGATTAATGGGTTCTACCAAATTGAAGGAACGTGTCTACACAACACCCCGTAATAGCTCCGGTAACCCGACGATGGGCGCTAGGTGATCTGAGGATTGTTGTGTGTTAAGTGTTAACCCCCTTGGTTTTCCAACTCACGGAAATAAACTGGAATATCCCATCTTAAATACAAAGACAAATCATTTAAATAAACTAAAAGTGTTAGTAAAATGGGACAATTAAATGGTTGACCATTTTATATATCATACACAACAACCTATACATAACATATCAAAGTCATCTTTAACCCATACTTTCAGCAACTGCACATTGATCATTGGTAAGACACAAATCCCCATGAAGATATGTATCAGGTGGACATGTACACTTCTGTTGGCATATTAGTGGACAAGCAAGAGAATCATTTCTTTGGCTGCAAGTCACATCACATCCAGCACAAAGTGAGTAGATCTGGTTGCCAGGGCAAGCTGTATATGCAGAAGTAGTTTGATAACACTTACAAGTTGTTACTAGAGGGTGGTTAACAACTTTAAACATAATTATATGCAAGTATACCTTCAGCCACATCGCACTGTTCATTGGTAAGGCACAAATCTCCATGAAGATAAGTATTAGCTGGACAGAAACAACCAACGTGGCAGATCTTAGGACATGGGGCTGGAGAGTCTTTATCGCTGCATTGAACATTGCAACCACCGCACATGGAAAATACTTGATTCCCCGGACACTCTAAATGGATGAAATAAATATTATTATTAGGAAAATAATCACTAATTCACAAAACACAGGATAGAATAGGATATTCATGTTTATCCCTGTAAATGGGAAAACCAAGGGGGTTAACACACATGCAATCGACAGATCACCTCAGACACCCGATTAGGTTACCAAAGTTATTGCAGTGTGTTGTGTATGGACACGTTCCTTTAATATGGTAGAACCCATTAATCCGCTGGGTTCAGGCAAAGTCCGTAAAGTATCTTGTCCAAGGTCACAACCGACCAGCTATCTACTAGCTCTGGTAACCTGACAGTGGGTCCAAGGCAATCTTACTATTACACATGTAATAACTCCCCTTTAATTTTATTTTCCCAAGTCTAAAACATATTATCTCAAATATCCCAAATAATGTCGAAATAAGAAGCATACCTCCTGTGGCTGGACACTGTTCATATGAAACACAATAATCTCCGATTAAATATGTCCCAACAGGACAATAACAACCAGTTTGACAAATCCTTGGACAAGGTGCAGGGGAGTCTTTATCACTACATGGTACAGTGCATCCGTGGCAAGTGGAATATTGTTGATTTCCAGGACAATCTGTATATATTTATGGAAAAATATCCGTTGACAGAGTTTAAATAAACAGCCGAAACAACTTACTGATTGCAACATCACATTGATCATTGGTCAGACAAGTATCTCCATAAAGATAAGTCTCAGATGGACAAGTGCATTGTTGGCGACATATTAAAAAACATGGTGCTGGGTTTTCTCTATCAGAGCAGCTAACATCACATCCAGCACAAAGAGAGTAAACCTGGTTACTTGGGCAAGCTGAAAGAAAAAATTGTTTAAGATAATTTTTGTTTAAAGATTTTGTTAAAGTTATAACATGGTTAAGTATACCTTCAGCAACATCGCACTGTTCATTGGTAAGGCACAAATCTCCATGTAGATATGTATTAGGTGGACATGTACACTTCTGTTGGCATATTGCTGGGCAAGCAATAGTATCATTTCTTTGGCTGCAAGTCACATCACATCCAGCACAAAGCGAAAATATCTGGTTACCAGGACAATCTGTATGTGCAGAAGTAGTTTGAAACTAGAGAGTGTCAACCACATGTGAACAACCATTATTTTTAAATCTCATGTTAATTATTCTTCATGCAGAAACAATATATTTCTCTGGCTAACTCATCAATCTTAGTATACCTAAAAAAAGTATATATTGATTGTTTCTGCAAGCAAAAACTAATGGGTTCCGGAATTCTAATCCAAACTTAATATCCATGTTTCTTAAATAAAGTATTCAAGTTAATTTAATATCTTAATGGATTTCCCGTGGTAAACGAATTTCTTATTTTAGTTTTGTGTTTCCACCTCATTTCTACTTGTAATAAAATTGTATTTATTATTGTTTAGGCGCATTCTATTTTGGGGGATTTCTAGTTAGGATTTCTAAAAGTTTTAAACTGATTCGATAACGCATTCTACCCAATGACTTGACGACTGGACATGCCTGTCACCAGCGGTGTGCGCAAACAAACAAAAAAAAAATTAAAAAAGAGTAAAATCAAAATGTGTTCTCTTTAGAATTGAAGCGAACTTATAAATATTTACAAGTAATTACTAAAAGGTGGTAAACTAGTTTAATCTTACTTTCAGCTATATCACATTGTTCATAAGAAACACAATAATCTCCGATTAAATATGTCCCAACAGGACAATAACAACCAGTTTGACAAATCCTTGGACAAGGTGCAGGGGAGTCTTTATCACTACATGGTACAGTGCATCCATGGCAAAGGGAATATTGTTGATTTCCAGGACAACCTGTTTAGAAACCAAATTATAATTAACAAAGTATAAAAGGTAGAAAAATTGTCACTTACTTAGAGCAACATCACATTGATCATTGGTCAGACAAGTATCTCCATAAAGATAAGTCCCTGATGGACATGTGCATTTTTGGCGACAAATTAAGGGACACGGTCCTGGGTTGTCTCTATTAGAGCAGCTAACATCGCATCCAGCACAAAGAGAGTAAACCTGGTTGCTTGGGCAAGCTGAAAGACAAAATTATTTAAGATAATTTTTGTCTAACGATTTTGTTAAAGTTATAACATGGTTAAGTATACCTTCAGCCACATCGCACTGTTCATTGGTAAGACACAAATCTCCATGTAGATATGTATTAGGTGGACATGTACACTTCTGTAGGCATATTGCTGGGCAAGCAATAGTATCATTTCTTTGGCTGCAAGTCATATCACATCCAGCACAAAGCGAAAAGATCTGGTTGCCAGGACAATCTGTATATGCAGAAATAGTTTGAAACTAGAGAGTGTCAACCACATGTGAACAACCATTATTTTTAAATCTCATGTTAATTTTTCTTCATGCAGAAACAATATATTTCTCTGGCTAACTCATCAATCTTAGTATACCTAAATAAAGTATATATTGATTGTTTCTGCAGCAAAAACTAATGGGTTCCTAAATTCTAATCCAAACTTAATATCCATGTTTCTTGAATAAAGTATTCAAGTTAATTCAATATTTTAATGGATTTCTCGTGGTAAATGGATTTCTTATTTTAGTTTTGTGTTTTCACCTCATTTTTACTTGTAATAAAATTGTATTTATTATTGTTTAGGCGCATTCTATTTTGGGGGATTTCTAGTTAGGATTCCTAAAAGTTTCAACCTAATTCGATATTGCATTTTACCCAATGACTTGGCGACCGGACATGCCTGTCACCAGCGGTGTGCACAAACAAACAAAAAAGAAAATTAAAAAAAGAGTAAAATCAAAATGTGTTCTCTTTAGAATTGAAGCGAACTTATAAATATTTACAAGTAATTACTAAAAGGTAGTAAACTAGTTTAATCTTACTTTCAGCTATATCACATTGTTCATAAGAAACACAATTTTCGCCTAGTAAATATGTCCCTACTGGACAATAACAACCAGTTTGACAAATCCTTGGACAAGGTGCAGGGGAGTCTTTATCACTACATGGTACAGTGCATCCATGGCAAAGGGAATATTGTTGATTTCCAGGACAACCTGTTTAGAAACCAAATTATAATTAACAAAGTATAAAAGGTAGAAAAATTGTCACTTACTTAGAGCAACATCACATTGATCATTGGTCAGACAAGTATCTCCATAAAGATAAGTCCCTGATGGACATGTGCATTTTTGGCGACAAATTAAGGGACATGGTCCTGGGTTGTCTCTATTAGAGCAGCTAACATCACATCCAGCACAAAGAGAGTAAACCTGGTTGCTTGGGCAAGCTGAAAGACAAAATTATTTAAGATAATTTTTGTCTAACGATTTTGTTAAAGTTATAACATGGTTAAGTATACCTTCAGCCACATCGCACTGTTCATTGGTAAGACACAAATCTCCATGTAGATATGTATTAGGTGGACATGTACACTTCTGTAGGCATATTGCTGGGCAAGCAATAGTATCATTTCTTTGGCTGCAAGTCATATCACATCCAGCACAAAGCGAAAAGATCTGGTTGCCAGGACAATCTGTATATGCAGAAATAGTTTGAAACTAGAGAGTGTCAACCACATGTGAACAACCATTATTTTTAAATCTCATGTTAATTTTTCTTCATGCAGAAACAATATATTTCTCTGGCTAACTCATCAATCTTAGTATACCTAAATAAAGTATATATTGATTGTTTCTGCAAGCAAAATCTAATGGGTTCCTAAATTCTAATCCAAACTTAATATCCATGTTTCTTGAATAAAGTATTCAAGTTAATTCAATATTTTAATGGATTTCTCGTGGTAAACGGATTTCCTATTTTAGTTTTGTGTTTCCACCTTATGTTTACTTGTAATAAAACTGTATTTATTATTGTTTAGGCGCATTCTATTAAGGGGGATTTCTAGTTAGAATTCCTGAAAGTTTCAACCTGATTTGATAACGCATTCTACCCAATGACCTGGCGACTGGACATGCCTGTCACCAGCGGTGTGCATAAAAAAAAAAGAAAAAAGAAAATTAAACAAAAAGAGTAAAATCAACATGTGTTCCCTTTAGAATTGAAGCGAACTTATATGCATTTACAAGTAATTACTAGAAGGTAGTAAACTAGTTTAATCTTACTTTCAGCTATATCACATTGTTCATAAGAAACACAATTTTCTCCGATTAAATATGTCCCTACTGGACAATAACAACCAGTTTGACAAATCCTTGGACAAGGTGCAGGGGAGTCTTTATCACTACATGGTACAGTGCATCCATGGCAAGTGGAATATTGTTGATTTCCAGGACAACCTGTTTAAATACCAAGTTATAATTAACAAAGTATAAAAGCCAGAAAAAATTGTCACTTACTTAGAGCAACATCACATTGATCATTGGTCAGACAAGTATCTCCATAAAGATAAGTCCCTGATGGACAAGTGCATTGTTGTCGACACATATAAGGACATGGTCTTGGGTTTTCTCTATCAGAGCAGCTAACATCACATCCAGCACAAAGAGAGTAAACCTGGTTGCTTGGGCAAGCTTGGAGTAAAAGAGAAATGAGTATAAGAGAACATGATTAGTGGGTTAGATGGTCGCCTTTCAACCAAATGGTTGCAAGTATGAAACTGGTCGCTAGCTAGTAAGTTAAATTGAATCAACGTCTAAATTATACACAACACACTTCAATAACACGGGCAATCGTCAGATCACCTCGCACCTACCGTCGGGTTACGAAAGCTATTGCAATGTGTTGTGTATTTACACATTCCTTACATTTAGTAGAACCCATTAATCGCTTGGGTTATCCCACTATTTATTTTGGCCATAATAAAGGCATGTGCAACATGCGGCTTGCGGGCCGTGTCCGACCTGTAAAGGGATTTGATCAGCCAGCAGACTGTATCTGACCATACCCTGTAACTAGGATATTGAATTATATTTATTTAATAATCCGGCCACTGACTACAGAAGTTGACACCCCTGCCATAATATATTGAATTATGAAACGTGAAAATACCTAGCGCTGCATCACATTGGTCACTGGTTAAACATTGCTCTCCTTGCAAGAAAGTATTTGGTGGGCAGGCACATCTGGCTTGGCACATTAGAAAACATGGCATTGAGGAGTTCCTGTTGGCGCAAGTCACATCACATCCCGCACATGTCTGGAAGACTTGGTTTGCTGGACAGTCTGTAACATTGATAATTTATGAGAAACGGGATTTCGGAATTATGACATTATATATTTTAGCGTTAGCCCTATAAAAATCTGTTATTAAAACAGGCTATATTTTAGCGGTAGCCCTTAAAAATCTATTATTATGACAGGCTTTATTTTAGCGATAGCCCTTTAAAGACCTATTATTATGACAGGCTATATTTTAGTGTTAGCCCTATAAAAATCTATTATTATGACAGGCTATATTTTAGTGTTAGTACTTAAAAATCCATTAATATGACAGGCTATATTTTAGCCTTAACCTTATAAAAATCTATTATTATGACAGGCTATATTTTAGCGTTAGCCCAATGAAAATCTATTATTATGACTATATTTTAGGGTTAGCCCTAAAAAAATCGACTATATTTAAAACATTTTTGTGAAATAAATTTTAAATACATTGTTGAGTTTAAAATTTAAATTACAAAAGGTAAAAATTAACAAAAACTTTTTAAGCAGTAGAAGGAACATTACCTGTATCTGATGCCGGGCAATTTTCCAGTGGTACACAAACGTTACCGCTGTTACGCACCATTCCTATTGGACAGGTGCATCTGCGCATGCAAATTTTGGTCAAACTGCATGGTATTTGTGGATCGCTGCAAGTCGCATCACATGAAGCAGCGCAATCTGACCAGATTTCACCAAGGTGAGGGTTGCACCCTGTTTAAAAAAAAAATTAGCACCCTGATTTGTAAGAATAAAATTTTACAAATTTAAAAGAAACAAAATTTAGGACCCTGATTTTTAAAAAATAAAATTTTAAAAATTTAGGACCCTGATATTTAAAAAATAAAATTTTGCACCATTTAAATAAAAATTAGCACCCTGTTTTCAAAAAGAGTATATTTAGATATAAAGGGAATTGCAACTGGTGATTAAGCCCTGCCCATAATTCTTACAAAGACAGCAGTTTTATGATAAAACATAGATTTACTTTTTATTCTACTGAATAGGGAAACGCAAACACACGGACAATCTTCAGATTAACTGATGAATACATAAGGAAGCATTCTTACATTGGTAACCATCTAAATACCTTGCACACACCGTCAAGTTACCGGAGGTCCTTAATTGTGTTGTATATCAATAAAAAATATTATTTAGCTTTGGTTAATTATCTTCGGTGTACCCTAAGTGACTTCCCCACACAGAACCGATTATCTAGCAACCTGTTGGGCTATGGATGCTAAAAAGGCAACGGACTAACTTACCAAGATATTGAACCGGAAACGGATAGCAAAGTGCTTTTAAGAAGAACTGCATTATTTTAAAAGATTTCTGCTTTTATTATAAATACAAAAGATAGTATTTTTATGACCTATTTGTTCCACGGACGCTGATAATTTTTTGCTATCCTTTTCCGGCTTAATAGCAACCAGTTGTTCTAAGGATTCTGAAAATTTGATGAACTAACCCAACCAAGCTTTTCATCGAATACTTTTCTATTATAATATAAAGAAAATCGACTTTATAACCCTAATGAGGATGGACTAGGTGTAAAATAACTTACTTCGAACTGGAGGGCACATGCGTTCAGGCACACATTGTCCTCTAAACAAGTAGGTATCTCCTGGACATGTGCAACGTCGCCTACATTGTCTTGTGCATGTAATATTACGATGGCGGTTCGCGCATGTCTTGGCGCAGCCAGCACAATTTGAAAACACCATGTTCCCAGGGCAAGCTGTGTAAAATTAAATAATAACAAAAGGAAGGATAGGATATTCATGTTTATCACCGTGATTGGGAAAACCAAGGGGGTTAACACACGGGCAAACGTCAGATCACCTCGCGCCCACCTTCAGGTTACTGGGGCTATTGCAGTGTGTTGTATATGATTCACACATTTTTTTTAATTTGGTAGAACCAATCAAACAATCTCACTTGGTGCTCCTGGAATAACTGGACACGAAGATGGCTCCACACAGGCTCCGTTGTGCCGTAGGGTTCCAGGCGGGCACGCACACCTTCGGGTGCATATTTTGGTCAAACTGCAGGGGATGGTAGGCCTTAGGCAGGTGGCGTCGCAACTTGGCGCGCACATAGAAAACACTTCTCCTTGATCAGCATCGCAAACTGTTAATTTAAAGCAATTAGCATTATGGTTTAAGCAATCAAGATAAAGTTCAATAGAAAACAGGACCAAGAAAGCCACTGATAGAGAACTAATAGGTGATTGGCAACCAATTGTCAGTAAAAGCTACATTGACCACTAATTGTAAATAAAGCTCTGAATTAACAACCGATTATCAATAAATAGGTCTAGGTATAAGAGGGTAATGTTTAGCCCTGTGAATGGGAAAACTAAGAGAGTTAACATACGGGCAATCATCAGATCACCTCGCGCCCATTGCCGGGTTACTGGACAGATTGTCAATAAAAGGTCTCAGCTGAATTGACAATCAATTGTAAATAATATCTCTAAAAAAACAACAGATTGCTAATTGAGCTCTAAGCTATATTTAGTATGTGTAACATGAGGCACAGGCCTTTTTGTACTCCTAGAGGTACACTGAAATACATACCATCAAGGGCTGGACAGTTTTCCTCCTTAACGCAGTTGTCTCCATTCAAGTAAGTTCCAGGTGGACAAACACATCCTGGTTTGCAAATTCGAGGGCAAGGTCTTGGGATGTTTCGGCCAATGCAAGGCACATTGCAACCACCGCACCTTGAGAAATGTTGGTTTCCCGGGCACACTAGAGTTTTAAATTAATTAAATCTTTACAGCAAATTGTATTATCAAAACTAAAAAAGTGTTTAAAAAATTAAAAACGTGTTTAAAAAACAAAATTGTGGTCAAAACTAAATCAAAACTTTAGTGTTGTCAACTAAACATTAACGTTTTTTAGTTAAGTTTATTTTTTCTCTCCTTTGTTAAGAATGGCATAATTAATTAGAGTCAAGGAGACAGGCTAAAAGTGGGTTAATTTGAAAAGTGTAGACTATATTAAGATGGGATATTCGTAGATCTAAATATCAATCTCCCAACATCCCAAGATCATCCTCCCAACATCCCAAGATCATCCTCCCAACATCCCAAGATCATCCTCCCAACATCCCAAGATCATCGA
>CH003261.1:51507-88118 GCA_000149265.1 Ciona savignyi
ATAGGGCTGCAAACTGATTTGTCATCTCAGTGATTGTTTCATCATGCTTATCTGATGAGTCGTCAGAACTTTGACCTCCACTAGCTGTGTCCTCGGCATCAAATGTCTCAGCATCAAGTTCTTTCTCTTCACCCTTCATGTCTGTGTCCTCACCAGAGGAACAAAATGAATCTGAACTGCAGAAGTCATGTTGATTGCTGCCATGGAAATGACCTGTAGCTTGAAGAGAGAGGAGACCCATGGTGTCCATATGATTTTCCCAGTATTCCTTGTCAGCAGTGTACCCCATTGGCCTCATGAACATGCACAGCCTACCATCAACAGCCATTCTTAATATGCTGTTTGCAGCTCTGTAAACATCAGGTCTCGCAGCTTTTGCAGTTCGGTAATTCCGCTTTTCAGCCCACGCTTCACAAATTTCCCATGCGGTCCACTCTCCTATGTGCATGGGGCGTTCTACCTGTTTAAGCTGCAACATAGTCACAAGAGGAATCCTGGCGGCAAGAAAACCGACAGCAGTGTAAGGCTCTTGGACCTGGGCTATTGGGTAGATACCGCTTAAAATCTGAAGCTGTTTATTTATCAGCGACGGAAAAACAAGACCAGGTGAATCGCAAAGTTTCACAGTCTTAGTTAGAAAATAGGTTTGAAAGTATTTTGTGTGGCCAGGAGTTACAGAGGTGCTGACCACTTTATGTCCGATTAATCCATTCATAAGCGATGATTTTCCAACATTAGGGTGACCAACAAATCCAATAGTTAACAAACCACTAGTTGCTTGTTCTTCCAAGGTCGTTTCATCCACCAAGTTTTGTTTTCTGAATCTCGGGTTTGAATCACCACAAGCTTGGTCACTGACAATAGAATTTCTACTCTGAAAACCAATTTGTTGCAAATCGGCTTCAATTTTCAAAGCCCACGATGTCAGATCGTACTTATCTCCAAACAGGGAAGCACAGACGCGAAGTAGCTGCTTGGGACCAAACTGGGTTGTGTAGACTCGTTTTTTCAAAGGTCTTCGCTTAACTTTTTTAGATGGATCGACAGTCCGAACATCTTGCGGGAAAGACGTAAACCACACGATATGGAGTTCAGGAAACAACTTTTTAAAATATGAAGTCCAAGCAGAAACAACGCTGGCTGGAACCAAATCGATTTTGTTCAAAATAAGAATCAACGGCTTCATAAGCTTTTTTGTCACATGTTCGTACAGGGCTGGGGAAAAGTGGAGTGTCGGGTGTCGAACGTCTGTGACCATAACAATGATATCACTCATTTCCCAGACTCTCCAAGCTTGCCGCCACGTCTCTAGATTATGCTCAAAGTAGCTGAGATTTTTCTTTCCAAACTCATCATAGATCTTGCTCAGGTAAGCGTTGAAATATACTTCCTCCTTCCTTTCAACTTGTTGCTTCGACATCGTGTATTTCCATTCAGGTCGCACTGGAACATCGAGCACAGAACCAGGTTTGTAAACATCGTTGATGTCTGTCTCCAGTTCAATCTCATCCACAAAGACAATCGGTGTGCGCTGTGAAGAAAGCTTGCGTTTTTCTATCTCTTCACGCGGTTCTCGTAGAAAGTTCAAGTGATATCGGTTAGGGTCGTATACTCCTTTCTTATCTGATGGATTCAATGATGGCTGATGTACTAAAGGTTCTTTATTTTGCGTTTTTTTCCATCTTTCTTCGGTAACTTGGTCCGAGGACCCTTTCTTAACACGTTTATCTTGCAGTTGCTGTTTCTTTTGTTTTCCACTAAATGGTTTCTTTCTAGGCATTGGCCAAAACACTTTCAAAAATTAGGGAAACGTATCCGTCCTACAGTCGTAGACCAAAACTTTAAAGCAACGTTTAAAGCTTTTTGTGTTGAAACTAAAAGATCTGCAAACTAAAGTTTCTCAGTAGTTTATTTATACGATATATCCCAAAGTTAATATTAAAAAAGCTACCTGCTAAATTATTACGCAATGATAGTTGGTAAGCGCCATTTCTGTTCTGTAATACTGTATGCAGCTTATTATAAAAATATTCAACCATTAAAATTTCTTTACTAGTTCTGAATTTGAACCACAATTTTTAAAAGTTAGAAATATATTATAAAACTAATACTGTCGTTTAACTTTAAAGCAACCTGAACGACGCAACTGCAAGGCTTCCGGGCATATAATGGCTGTCGAAATATCTAGTCGGACAACTTTTTTGTTTTATAGACTTTGATATATGTGGATACTCGTATTTTCATAAAGGGAAAGCCCCTGTGTAGATTTTTAAAATTAGTTTATACTTAGTTTGTTTTACATATTGGTTTAAAAATATAAAAAGACTATCTTACGTGTGATTACATAAGGTTTAAAAATATAAAAAGATGATCTTACGTGTGATTACATACGGTTTAAAAATATAAAAAAGATGATCTTACGTGTGATTACATACGGTTTAAAAATATAAAAAGATGATCTTGCGTGTAATTACATACGGTTTAAAAATATGAAAAGATGATCTTACGTGTGAGGCTTTCACATTCATCTGACGTTAAACATTGGTCCCCATGAGTGTACAATCCAGTCGCACATTGACATTTAGGTTTGCAAATCAAAGGGCAAGGGCCAGGGGTCAACAATTCTCTACACGACGCCCCACAGCGCCCACATAGCACAAACGTTTGATTTGCCGGACACCCTGTGGGTATACGAAATTAAAATCATCACGGAAGTAATTTGTACAGCCCGACTTACGTCGAATTGGTCGGGGTCGGGGTCTGCCTAGCGGTGCTGGTTGTCGAGCCGGCATGCAACACTTTCTTCCGCACGGACCGCCGCAAAGACCGCCCCGGTAACCACCAGCGCAGTAGTTAGAGGTCAACATGCAAACACCTCCTCTGTTCTTGCACTGCTGGTCTCCATTTTGCCATCTTGTCTCACTACGTACACCTTATGGAAGGTATATAAAATATGTTTTTTGATACTTATTTTAGTTTATTTATTTTTTGGATGGGTGCCTCTAAATACTACAGGACCGCTTGGAGCGCTTGGGGCGCTTGGATCGCTTGGATCACTTAGATTGCTATGGAAAGTAATTCTAACCCTGTCCCAAACACTAATCTCAACCCCAGAACTAACTTTAACCCCAACCCTAACATTAATATCATGGCTTTTGTAATTACTAAGTATAGTAAGCGATCCAAGCGCTCCAAGCGATTTAAGCGCTCAATGCGCTCCAAGCGGTCCAAGCGCTCCTGTAGTATTTAGAGGTACCGTATAAAATAACCTTTGACACATTAAGCGATCTCGGTGGCCATTATAAACAAGCACCGCACGGCTTATCGCCGGGTTGGTAAGGAGAATCGTCTGTGTTGTCTAGCTCCCGTCTTACTTTTTAATTGGGACGTCCCGTCTTACCCATGTACATGTTGTTTTTTATAAGGGGCAAGCTTCGAGTCTATGATTGGATCGTCACCAAACAATCTGTACGGAATTGTCAAAGTATCGGTCGCGTTAACCATTTTGCCACATGAATGTGCTTAACTTTTACATGTAAATGGTTTACACCCAATGCCATTTAAGCTATTGGCAGACTTTAATGGTAATAAAACACATCTAAGGCTAGGCAGCTTGTCGTATATACGCAGTCACCTTTCCCCAAACTAATTTTAAAGTGCGAACATGTCCTGTTCACTTAATTTATGTGGAATTCAAGAACTATTTAAACGCAGTCGGCCTACATTTCTCTTTGCACGGCAAGCAACACCGTTTTGCGTTGCCACCACAGAAGTCGATGCCAGCTGCCCAACCAGCCGTACATGTCATTGGACGCCACGGTTGACACACGCCCCCAACATTCGTGCATGGCGCAGTGCAATCGACCACTGCAAGAAAAATTAAAATTAATCTTCCAAACGAAAGGTACAGAGTTCAGAATTAATTGACTTGGAAGGCACAATTTTAATATATAGATAGCCCTTAATTAGTTTACAGTATAATTCGTAGAGCAATCAGTCACTGCAAAAACACATTGATATGGAACTTCCAAATTATATATCACCAGAGTTCTAAATTCTTTGACTGGATGCCATTTTAATTTATAGATACCATTGCTCAGCGTGCAAATTAATACAGAAAGCAAGCAAGTTTGGATATTTCCAATATATAAGGTTAGCTATCGAGGCTATAACGTACCGGAATGGGCTTCGTGCACGAGCCCAAAGAAAACAACTAACAGCACCCTCGTCTTCATTGCTAAGTAAATTGAAATTTCCTCAATTTTACTACATTTATATGAACATGAGCTCGGTTAAAAGCGAGTTTAGCCAGTTAAAGAAGCACGTTTAGCCTACGGCCAGGTCACATATTGGTATACTTATATATTGTAATAAAATACAAAGTCGAATAACAATCTAGTTCCAAACCCTATGCATTGGAATTTATGCGCATCGAATGGTTACGGGGCATTTGTGGAAGGAGTGTTGCAATCAATTTGTGTTGTTTTATTATCTTTATATACATCTTACTAAATGCAAATTTAAAATGCCAATAGCAGTTAAGGTTATTTAAGTTCGCCGATCGCAAAGCGTTTCTTAATACGACAAGATCGCCGACAAACCGCTCGAAATTCAGGTTCTTCTAGCGCACGAGCAATCGCTACCAGCTTGATCTCGTGCATTCAGTCAGCATCGAAAATAAATTTTCTCGTTAAAAACTTTTAAAAAGAGATGTTTTCAATTTAGATGTTGTTTCTTAAGACCCACATAGACACGTTTGTTTAAATCTGGGATTTCCCCCACCTTTCATATGACGTAAGAGATGTGCGCCACACAAACACTTGTACACAGCTTAATGATTTATATATTTTTTTCACGAGGATAAACATTACTCATTTCCTGTCCTATTTATACTTGAATGAACGAGGCGTTGTCGGGTCGAAACCGATCGTCTGCTAGTCCGTCGTTTCAGCGGGAATTGACTAAACCGAATGAATCATTAATTTTAACGAAACAGCGAAGACGACACGGTCTTATAGCCGAATGGTTATCGCAATCGAATCATATATTTCGATTTCTATACATAAACGTTCTCGGCCACCCATCATGTTTCGAAACTTAGCTCAGTAAAAATATCTACGTATTGTATTTGTAATTTAAGAGTGACTTTTTTATATTTTCCAAAATATCAAATATGACTTTTTTTAAATGTAAACAAAAAAAATTGTTTAAACAAGTAGACGATTTTTCACGGAAATAAAAAAAAACAATCGAACATGGTTGATTATTGAACGATTTAGAGACGCATTTCCATACGTACTAATATATTTTCAGAAACCCCCGTAAATTTATTTTCAGATACCCCCATAAATTTATTTTCAGATACCCCCATAAATTAAATTTTCGGATATGCCCAAAGCACAGTTGTCGAAGTTATACCAGTGATCTTTTATCTCAACGCGGCCAAGAATATGATGTGGTAGATACCCTGCCATTGGGTTAAACATACAGATTTTGCGAGGCACAAGTGGGGTTTCCCCTAGATTTGTTTACGTCTTTAAGCGACGAAAGTAAGGCTTCAAATAAGTGTGGCATGCTATAAAAGTTGATCGTGTAATTTTTATAGTTAGGGAAAGATCGGATATTTATGTTTATTCCCGTGAATGGGAAAACTAAGGTGGTTAACACACGGGCAATCGTCAGATCACCTCGCGCCCACCATCGGGTTACCGGGGCTATTGCAGTTTGTTGTGCATGATTTAGACGTTCCTTCAATTTAGTAGAACCCACTAATCCGCTGGGTTTAGGCAATGTCCGTTAAGTGCCTTGCCCAAAGACATAGCTGACTCGCAAGCGAACAGTTTTAAACATGCAACCCTTCTGCTGAAAGGCGACGCACAGTTAACCCACTCAACTAATCGCTCAGATTAAGTTAATTTTGTTTTTCGTTTCCACGTTAAACACTTAACAAAACGGTCCAGAAAAAAAACGGAAAATTGACGGTAAACAAAGTCGTTAAACACGCCTATACTCAGATTAATAAACTAAATATAGCTAGACGTGACCGCCAAACTTAATGTGCAATTACGATAACAGTTCGAAAAGTAGTCGTTCAAAATCAAAACTACTACACGTTAGCCTCGAAGTAAAGTGCGAGGTAAACCAACAAGCGCTTAGTTGTCATATTTCTAAACGCCCAACAATCACGAGAAGAGTTGCTAATATAGGATGAAATAGGATATTCATGTTTATCCCGTGAATGGAAATCGCAACAGGCGTTAACACGGATAATCGTCAAATCACCTCGCGGCCATATATAATATATTACTTGCAAATCGGCAAATTCCAATGTGGTTGAGGTCGCTTAAGTTTTTTTTTAACCGGACTTAGTCCTTAAGACCGTTTTTTTATAAATAGCTAATATATGTGTCGGTCGCGTTAACAATTCAGCCACACTTGCTGTATATGATCAGCGGCGCTCACCAATTAGCCACACGACCGTACAAAATTGAAATTAATGAACGCTTTGTCAGCGCGGTCAAGGCCATTCAAGTTTGCAGATTGCAAGGCGTTTCTTGACCGCAGACGACGCCCGCAAGCGACTGGAGCGACGATCTCGCTGCTTGAAATACTCCTGGAGGGCAAATCACTGGTAGCAAACCACGAGCAAACTCTTGCAAGCAGATAACATCGATAATATATTGCAGTGGATTAGTATCGTTCACTTAACTTTTCGAATTAAAATTACGGAACTTCGAATATAGGGTTTAACGGCACGTCTTTTTGAAAGTTTAACAGCCACGTCAATTTTTCCTTCTTTATGAAACGTGTCTATTTACTGACGTGTATTATCTACTGGATTTTACCGTTTTATTCTGTATCCTTAACTTAAAATAATTATAACATTCTTATATAATACAATGAAGTTAACTCTACTGCTCCGATTAGAGGTTAAAAGTTGTCTAAATCTAAGAGAAGCAAGAAATATCGGTTAAAACTGTTTCTTTATTTGGAATTGGCGATAACCGCATACCAAAAAACGTGTTTCTTAATTTTTAAAAGAACATATCACCCATTAAGGTAAAAGAAAGATATACGTTTAAATACAATTGATCGGCGATGAAAATATCATGGATTCAAGAATTGGAAATTGCAACAAGACAGATACAATAACGGTGTATAGAGTACATGTGTGATAAATGCGAGACATTTAATTAAGACAGTCAAATAAAAAATAATTTTTCCCTTATATAGGTAAGGTAAAACACTTTTTGCTAGGAAAATGTGTAAAACTACATAAGTTAGTACGAAAAAGAGTTAAATTTCATTTCTTTAAGCATTTACATCAAAAGAAAATTATGCATTTTTTCTTTCAATGAAGAAATAAAATATTTCATTAAAAGAAAAATTTTCAATGACGAAATAAAAAAAAATTGCATTTTTACAGTCAAAACGGAGTAAAAAAACAATTGTTTCATTCACGTTTCTACGTGCTGTTGTGGTTAATGATAATAACCGGTTGTTAGCGATGGTTGATCGTAAATGTATCCGATATCACATTTCAAAATCGCTGAGAATATTACACAAAATAAGTTGTTCACTGAAAATATTACGCAATATGTTGATAAGATGGTAGATCCTATGTTAATGCTGGTTAGTGGTTCCATTACGATTTAATGGAAAACGAATGCATGTCGTGTTAGGTCTTGTACAAGGAAACAAGTGAACGTAGAGAGCGTTTACAGATTTGGCAACTACATTATTGCTTTCTTCTTAATAATAATGTTTTTAATGCGGGTGAGAAAACAAGAAGAACATAATACACCGTTTTAGTGTTTAATTTTTCTCGTAGTAGTAGTGCTTTGGGTTTTATGTATGGCTGTTATTCGTGCTTAATCGGCACCTACAAGTCCGCTAGGTGCCATAGATGAGTAAAACTGTGAAATGGTGGTTCAAACGACCGGTTTAAGCCACACGCATGCACAAGTGAGTTTGTGACGAAACGCGACGCAACGATATAACGAGGCTAATGGGAAATCTATAAGGAGGGGAAGCTTGAAGGCGGGAAACTGCTCACTGAAATACAGATTAGACCATAAGAGTTAGTTTTAAATGAGGTTGGAGTTAGGTTTAGTTGTAGGGTTAAGATTAGTGTTTAGGGGACGTTGAAATTAGTTTCGATAGTTTTAGTGGGCAGTTTTCCTCCTTCCCTCCTTTTAGTGTTGCCCCAAAATTTAGCCGACACACAAACGAAAATAGCACAATTGCCACAAATTTTGCGACAAATAAACAGGGGAAACTAAACAAAGGGAAAGCGAGAAGGTGGAAAACTGCACACTAAAATAACGATTAGGCTATTAGAGTTAATTTTAAACATGGGGTTAAAGTTGGGATTAGTACTGGGGTTGAGATTTGTGTTTAGGGTAGGGTTTAAATGAGTTTTCGTGATTTAGGTGAGCAGTTTTCCTCCTTCCCTTTTTTCCTTCTGTAAGTGTTGCCCCAAATACACGAATCCTCATAATAAAACCGAACTATCACGAACCGGTGAAAAGCACCCCAGGCTAAATAATCAACGATTATTTTCTACCGAGTTGTTACTGTTATAACCTGTCGTGCACACCGTTTGCAAGTTTCGTGCGAGAATAAGCTATTGTTATAAAATTAGCGCAATAAACGTGAAATTAATTTTTGACGCATTATATTTAGAACAAGTATGCATATATGGTTCACCCTTTAAAACCAAATGTAATTAAGTAAGTTACTAAATACGTGACAAACTAACCTTCAATACACTTTTAAAGGCATTAAACGTGAAATTAGTTTTTTAGTTAAATATGTAAAGTTTATGCAATTAACGTAAAAAACAGCAAAAATGAAAATTATTTTTTAACGTATAAGATTGAGAACAAAAACATATAAATATATGTATATGGTTAATGCTTTGAAACCACATGTAATTACTTAGGTTGCAAATCGTTAGATAAATAACAATAAGCTTACTCGGAACTAAAAACTATTTGTCACCAAATGTCACAGCGAATCATGCGAAAAGGTGAGGCAAATTTCCTATCGAGCTCTAAAACAGGGACTGATGACGCTAAACTTACAAGCCACCAAACGTTAAAGTAAACGGAACTATGAAAAGCCGCCATAACTATCTAATAGTTGAAAAAAATTTCACAAGTTGATCGCATAGCTACCTAATAGTGACCTAAGTTGATAGCAATTGATTTAATGGAACTATGGAATCGCCGCATATGCGAAGGGGGGCAATAGGGGTTGGAACTATAGAATATGGGGTTGGTATAGAATAACTATAGAATAAAGGATTGGGGTGGTGGATTCAACTATACTGCTCCGTGAATCTCTTGTGGAAATCACGGAACAGAACGAAAAGCGACTTCATCTTATCAGTTGGTGGAAGGATGGTCATCCTGGAAAGTTGATGTGTTGGTTATAAGATAGAACATTCGTGTTTTTCCTCTGGATGGGGAAACCAAGGGGTTAACACACGGGCAATCGTCAGATCACCTTGCGCCCTTCGTCAGGTTAAATGGGGTGGTATTTTAGTTAGTTGTGTATTATTGGGACGTTTCTTTAATTGGTAGAGCCTATTTTTTCACTGTGTTCAGGCAATGCCTGCTAAGTGTCTTGCCCTAGGACACAACCAACTAGTTAGCGACGAGTTTCGAACCTGCAACCTTTCGACTAAACTGTAATGCACTACCCACTGAGCGGATCAGTGGGAAAAACAATGCATGCTTAACTGGAATCACTTAGACTGGGATTACAGCAGAATGACGTATGATACGATATTCATGTTTATCCCCATGAATAGGAAACCCAAGGGGGTTACCACACACACAATCGTCAGATCACTTTGTGCTTACTGTCGGGTTTGCGTATATATTGCAGTATGTTGTGTGTGATTGCAACGTTTTTAAAGTTTTAGATTATCTTATTATTTAATCTGGATTAAGGCAACCTTAGCCCAGGGACACGAAAAACTGACTTATCCAGTCGCTGGTACCACCTTTTAGCTGAAGTATTCAAACCACAGCCGTTCTAACCAACTAAGCCATGGCACGACAAATACACAGATTTAAACAACATAATATGTTTAGTGTTATGAAAGCTAAACTAGAAAAATAAAGTTTTTCGTCTATTTATCGGAGAAATATACATGATATTGTCACAAAGATATTTTGGAATATAAAACTTTTAACTATATACACAGTAAGCTAGTAATTTGGATCTGTGCTAACACTTATCATTGTGATTGAAATAAAGCTTAATGTTTGTTTCCCGTACATTTCACAATAATAAATCCAAGGATACTTACTCATTTTACAAGAATACTTACTCATATCACAAAAATACGCATTTTACAGGGATATATAACATTACCACCTCTCATATACAATACTTTACCTAAAATGATAGGTTCCGGGCCGTTGTCCAAACCCGCTGCCCGGCACAATGCAGATACCGGTCTCTTCCAGCAACTGGTGCGCATAGAAACTGTCCGGAGTCTGACCGGCCGCCTTAGGAATAAAAGTGGGTTAAGTGTGCGGTAAAAAAAAGGTAAAAGTACAAGATAATAAATAAGGGGTGGGCAAGCAAGTATTAGGCACCATTGGGTATATTATCAATAAATGGTCACCTGACCAGCGGCCTTGGAAAATGTAAATTTGGCGTTAATGCTTACCTCTAATAAAGGTAAACCAAGAAGGGTATTTAAAATAACGTTTTCATATCCACCTAGATTCTATTTGATTGAGAAACATATGTGTTGCCATATTTGGTTCCATTTTTTCATGATAAATAATAAAACAAACAAAAAAATCCTTAACTTTCTGTTTTTTACTAAAAACACTATACCTTCATGTATTAAAATTTTGTATTTTTAATTATAAATGTATAAAAATGAACTTTTGAACAAAAATTCTGACCGGTTACTGTGGAAAGGTTTAAGGTACGAAACTGGTCGGTAGCTAGTCGGCTGTGTCTTTAAGCAAGGTAATAATCAAAAAAATGATCAACTCGTACCTCAGCTTCTCGTATCGCTTTCTCAGGGATTGATATCCTGGGAAACGAGTACATGGCCCCCTGCACTGTGTTACAAGTCACTCCTGGTATGGAGTTGAACATCTCAGCCGTCAACTTGGCTTTCTCGGCCAGCGTGCCGAGTGCAGCGTTCTTCTCCGATGTGAATTGCTCATACGAAGGTTCACCTGGTCGCGGTGGATTCACCACAACATCCAATGCGGCCTGTCAACAAAATTGAAGGTTTCATGCTGGAAAAGTAATTTTTGCAATTTATTTTTAATATAAAAATGTAAAATATTTCTGTATTTTTCTGAATGAATTGCCTGACAGTTAAAATATATGCAATGTTCTGTGACTTTACTCCATTGGCTGTTTTTTCAGTTGTTTTGGTTATTTATTTTATTTTTAGGCCTGTACACATGAGTAACAGAGTTGAAATGTATCAAATGCAATTTTATATAAAAATAAACTCAGTACGAGGGTACCATTGGTTCGAAATCAATCCCAGGTAAAAAAAAAGGAAATATAATAGTCTGTTGGATAATAACAATTATCAGTTGAATAATAACAATTATCAGTTGTATAATAATAATTAAAGTTGAATAATAATAAAAAAAATCAAGTATCAAAGTACCTGCCCAGTGACAGGGGGGCACAGCCGACACGAGACGAGTTTACGGAGTTGTTCCTTCACTTTGGCGTCCAGGTTGACGGTTTCCATATAACCCCCTCTGAACCCACACTCCCCCATGTAACCCTTGGATATAGAGTGAAAGGAAGCCAACTCAACTGAGGTGCTGAAAATGTGAAGGTTACGGTAAAAAACGTATAACAAAGATATTGTCTTTCTATGTGCTCAGGGGTTGTCCATTGTCAAAACTGCTAGCATATCTGATAGTAAAAAAATTAATTGATAAACTTTTAGGGAATTTTTCACTATAATACCTATGGTAACCAGAAAATAGATCAAACACAATACACTGAAATAGCTCCGTAACCCGATTGTGGACACGAGGTAATCTGACAATTGCCCTGGTGTTGACCACCTTGGTTTTTTCTTTCACGGAGATAGACATAAATATCATATTCTATCCTTCAAACACTTATCCCAAATCCAACACTAACCCAAGTTTTAACAAAAAGTCTAAGGATCTTTATGTTAATGTGCTATTATCCTACTTCCCTCTTTCCCGCCTTATAGTTTCACAGAATCAAACAATCAGATATGAAACCACAGAGTTAATGGGCTGGAATGTTATCATGAGGGGAGGAGTCTGGTTTGCTAAGATAACAGTGGAAGTAGAAATGGTAGAAAGGGACTGTTTAGACTGCAATAGTGTGGAAGCTGGAATGTTTGCAAATTTCTGTAAATGCTTATGTTCTTATGAGGCAAAAATTTGTGTTCTAAAAAGAACAAAAATTACAAAAAAACACAAAAATTAAAAAAAAACACAAAATTTAAAACTGGACAAAATTCAAAATTCCTAAAAATACAACATAACTGAATGTATACCCAGCTTGCATTTTTTTCCCAATAGTATTTTTTAACAAAAGAACGATCACAAAAAATTACATACTTATATTCAGGTCCAAGGTCATGTAAAACCTTCTTGAAAGAATGGAAAGCACAACCATCAGCATAGACGTTGTCTTGGTACACCTGGGGTTGGTTTGAATTAACGTCACAGATACGATGAATGTTAAAGATGAGTGTAATGGTAAATGTTTTACACAGGATGTTGTAGCTTGCCAAAGTCAACATTAACATGTGTAAGCATGCCCTTTAAAGATCTAACTAAGGTTATAGAATTTTATGTGGGAAATCTTACAAATGTTAATGATCCTTTACATTTTTTCTAATTTGTTGTTATTTTAACATTTTTTAAATTTATTATCTCTTACATATTGATTACACATTTGTTTCGCATGGTAAAAGTAAAAAAGGTAAACTTATGTCATTAAGAAATTAATGTCGAGAACAATTCCTAAAAGAACAGTTCTTGAGGGCAATTTTGTTGATGACCATATAAAACTGTATGGCATAGTGTAAACCATAACAAAGTAGACTATACTTTCCATCCCATTCTGGTATCAGAGTTATAGAGAATGAAAGGAAAGTTGCTGAGCTTTTTATTTTTTTTTATGGTTTATTTTACTAACTAACACGAGGGAAATTAGTTGAGGTTGCACTTTTTTTACAGTGGTTAACACTGGCAACAATTTATGCAAGCCAACCACTATATAGCAAATGTGTTTTATACAGAATAAAATAAGTTACCACCGAATTTTTTTTATGAAGCAGAAAAAAATTAAAATGAAAAAATTCACCAAAAAATGAGTAAAACTATCGGTGTATAGTGAAAATAGTTAACACTGCATTTTTTTATGTCACAGTTAATAAAAATGAAAAAATTTACCATAAAAGTTTGTTAAAACTAAAATATCTACAAATGGGCAGCAAATATCCAAGTAAACCTTTTAGTTAACTAGTTAACACCACATTTTTTTAATTATGCAGAAAAATTCAATTAAAAATAAAAAATTCGCCAAAACAGTTGATTAAAAGTAAAAAAATGCATCAGTGCGCTGCAAATATCCAAGTAAACCTTTAAAAAAGACACGCCCGTTTTATAATTTGTCTGCAGCCTATCACCTACGCTCTCACAAATTTGCTGATATCTTATTATTGCAGTTTTAAATAGAATTCAATATTTAATGTTTGCCAAGCATAAATAGAGACAACAAAAACCTGTTTGTCCGTTTACCAATGAATAACAAGTTCGACAACACATAGCAAATGTTAGGTTAGCTCAACAAACATGTTACTGAGTGGTGACCGAGACCAGGGTTCAATGCTCCACAAAAACAACTTTCATGACCAACAAGGCAATTTTACAGATAACAAGTTATTTAAGGAATATCAAGTTGGATTTGAGGATTTGAAGCAAAATCGAACTGAATTTGAGAATTTGGTGATCAAAATATATTACGCTAAAATGAATTTAAGAATCTATTCATTTGACTAAAATTTCCTACCAACATTTATTTTAATGCAGTTTTAACACCAGTTTAAGGTAAAATTTAAAAAAATCTGATGTAAACTGCAACATAAGCATTAAGCATACCCAAAGTGTTACTAAAACTAATTTTTTTTTTTAAAACTGATGATTTTTCATTTAATTACAAAAGTGAAAAAAATGACTTAATTAAATATATATGTCACATCATCTGCTATAGCAAAACATAAAATTAAATAAATATTTATTTTAAGTTTAATAAATTTTAATTAAATTGAAAAAGTGCAAGCAAAACTACTTGTTAAAAATATACCTCATCAGCCATTACAAATAGATTATTTTTCTTCGCAAACTTTAAAACATCTGCTACGTTTTCCCGACTGAGGACTTGGCCCGTCGGATTTCCTGGGTTGATGACGCACAGCACACGAGGGCGACATTGCTTCTTCCCTTCGTCCAACGAACGCTGGAGTTCATCGATGTCCAACGCCCAGTTGTTGTCTTCATCAAGGTAGTATGGAACCTGGTGGAAAATGCGCAGCGTGATTGAATGGATATGGTTGTTTTGGTCATTAAGAAACCAGACCATTGGTTCTGATGTTTAAGAATTCTGGGCCAGAATACTCGATCATCAGAACCAGAAGTTTGGACCAGATTTCTTACTAGTCGAAACCAGAATTCTGGACCAGAATTTTGGTTCTGATGATTAAGAAATCTGGTCCAAAATTCTGGCTTCTATTATTAAGAAATACAGACCAGACTTTCGGTTTAACAGCTTATTAAAAAAATTCTGGTTTGAAATTCTGGTGCCAAAGATTTTAAAAATCTTTAATCAGGTCTATCTGGTAACAACTATTTAGAAACATTAGGTCCCTAACCCCTTTTTTTATAAATTAATTGGAAAAAGCAGGCTGTATGATTGAATGTGTGTCACCAAATGTCGTTCCAAATGCAGAAAGGTGGTTTTCTCATTTACAGTAATCTTACACAGTGTAAAGGATTCTAAAGGGCAATGTCCATAAAATAGATTTGCCCAAGCAATAGAAACATGTTTCGCTATAATCCGGCATATTTAACCTGGTACATTTAACATTGAAAATATAGTTTTAAAAGTCAAAGACCAAATTTGTGTACAAAGCAAAACACAGAAAACTGCTTTCAATCAGTAGTCGACGATCTCCAATAACAAAACTGTTCGGTCAACAGTCGATATTTATAGATATTGTTGTTATGATGATACACAGTTTCAGTGAAACAGCTGAGGTTATGTGTAAGGTTTCGGTATCTTGTTACATTGTCGGCTGCTGGGATCAATGACGCACAGGGAATTGTGTTTCCATTTCGGCAATTCATGTTGCAGATTGTAAGATTAAATTGCAAAGTACGATTACGCAATTAGCCGATACATACAAGTTGACAAGTGATTTCAGATAATAATGTATTAAAATCGTAATTATACTTGAAATATTCAGTATTACAAAATGATGCTAGAATTTTTTAGCATTATAAATCTTTTCTCTGAAATATATTAAAGAAATAAATAAAAGAAAGTATTTAAAGCAAAATTATTCTGGTTTGGATATTTGGATAATTACAATTTTTTCTCACAAGTAAATTGATGAATCAAAAGATTTAAATTATATTTAATTCAATAGAAATTAAAATTGATGGCCATAAACTAAAAAACTGAGATGGATAAAAATAGAATAAACTGAAGAGCAACGATGCATAATTGCAATGGTAACTGAGGCATTTACAATACTTAAAATCTCGTCCAAACATTACACCTTTTTTATTTCAACAACAAAACACTTTACAACTTTATACACAACTTTCATATGACCCTTCTAATACTTTTAAGCCAAAAATCTTAGAAATTATACAAAGCTAAAAGAATAGTAAATTGAAATACTCTATTTAACAAGATTCTGCAGATAGAAAATGAAAAAACAATATATGAGAAAAAACAAAACAACATTAACCAAGTTAGAGCGTCTTAGTTCTTACCATGGTTGAATCCAGTTCAGCCAGGGTAGCAGAGTAAAGTGGATACTGTGGGATTGGAATCATTGCTCCTGTACGATTCTTGCCTTCTCCAGATACCAGCAACTTTAGCATGGCCTGGAATCGCATTTGGGAGTTTATTTATAACCTTTAAATTATAATTAAACTTGGGCAGAAAAAAAACTTTAAAATATAGTATATATTTACCATATTTTAAACAATATATGTTACAAAAATAGCTGCGATTTATAACAAATTAGAAAAATAAACAAATGAGAAATGTTAAAGTTATATATGAGGCATTAATTGCATTTTCTGGTTGAAAGGTTTTTTTCAACTTAAAACTTTGAAATATTAAATTGAGGGTCAGCCTCTTTTGTATAACCAATTCAGGTTGTGGTTTAAGCAACCAAAAACAATTAAAATATTGATGAGAAACGGTAATAAACATCCATTATTTTAATTATTTAAATTAGGTCCATCGTACCACAACGCCATCGCTGGCACCTGTGCAGAGGAAAATATCATTCGGGTCGGCTTTTAACCCCCCGTCTCTCCGCTCGATGTAATCAGCCACATCGTTCCTGATCAGTTCCACGCCCTGGCTAGCCGAGTAGGCACCTGAGAACACACGGGTCAACAGGCACATTTTGAAATTATTACACTTGTAATCATACATCTTTAACAATGTGATGTTTAAATTAAAATTTTTAAATTACTGGATACTGTTGTTGACCTGATACATACCGGTACCGATTCCTTTTTGTATGCCGAACTCTAGATATATTTATATAAACTAGATTTTAAGCCTAGGTAAGTTAAGATAAAGTATAGATTAATTTATCTCTTTTGTTTTATGGAGCTATTTTGTTTCAAAACTTTTAAGCGTAATTTGTAAATTTTAAGATAAGTTTTGAACCTGTGATGGGTTCGTGATTGGAACCATTTTTTTTATTTTATTGAAATTGGTCGCGCTAACGTCAGCCATTCGGTCACATGCCCATACTCATTTTTTTTCTTAAACTAGTAAAAATATGCACAACAACCACCCACCAATTGAACCCCCTCCACAACCGCCAAGTATTCTTTGTGCTCTTTGCTTTGCGTCTTCAGGAAGGTCGGATGATTTGAGCAACTCAGGGTAGACGCACAAAGCCACCACCTTGGAATAACAAATTTAAAAAAAATTTAAATATTTACCATATTTGGCGTTCTTCATAATTCATATTAGAATATTATTGTTAACTTAACTCTTTCCCTCCCAACTCGCCATATATCGCGAGTTGGTGGTAAAACATGGTATCCCGACTGTACATAAATGGGTGCAAATCTAAAAAACGATTTCTCCGCAATGCGTAATGGTAGAGACCTCAGCTATGGCTCATTCGATCAAGGAAACCCTATTTTTTATTCTCTGTGATTATCGTGGAGAAATATTAAATATGCGAGGAGTGATAGCCTTTCTTTTTCAAGGCTTCGCCTCTTATTTCTATCGATTTTACACGAATTTACACGTGACTAACTTAGCCAATAGGAGTCCTGTTAACTTGCAGAGAAGCTCTTTTTGTCAAGCAAGTCTTTCTTTACATTCTCTGTGAATTTCGTGCCGTTGAGATAAAAAGGAGAGCGTTGGTGACGTTTTCGCAGCAGGCGGTTATGCTTCGTGTTCACCAAAGCATGAATCCAGCTGGGCCTGCTGAGTGCTGAGCGCACGATAAAGAAAAAGGCGGCGAGACTAGCTAGTTCGGTGTGCCCTGCTTTGAAGAATATTGGATATAGTATTTGCGTTTGTTTGGTTTTGTATGCCCTTTTTACACTTCCTTCACTGTTCTTATTTATACTTTTTACTATTTTAGTTCTACAAAACTAAAAACTTCAATGCGTTTTGGTTCAAGTTTTCATAATATAGTCAGAAAAAAGGGAAATTTTAATTACAAATAGTAAAAAAACTACTGAAGATAGAAATACAGTTCGAATTTTCCTGAGTACAAAAACTATTAGACAATCTACATTCCAATTTTCATCTCATTTGGGCATTCCAATAATAAGTGAGTATTTCGTTTGTCAGTGCACCTCAAATTTTTCAAAGTCAAGCAGAATTTTCTTTGCATAAAAAGTGGTGTTCACTAAAGTTTACATAATATATTCTTTATTAGAGGTAGATTTTAGATGTGCAGCTTGTTTAAAAGAGGGATAAATTATCTTTCCACCCATACTAAATATTAAATCATAGCATAAACTTTAGAAAAACTGTGCTAATTTGAAAATGACTAAAAATTGTAAAAAACACTGCGGGACAGCATGTTTGAATTAATGCATTTGGCCGGGAGTGAAAGAGTTAATAAAAAAAATATAATATTTGGCCTTGGGTATTATTGCGTCACAGGCCAAATAACTATAATATAAAATCATCAACCGGTGGCATTCAATACATACATTTTAAACAGAAGATGGCTCAGAGATGGCCTTATTCAAAACACATGTTTGTTTAAATCAGGAATTTCAAGATCAAAGTTACAATTTCCAGACAGAACTATAATATAAAATTATCTACCAGTGTCATTTAATAGATTCCTCATCTGATAAGAGCTGAAAAGCTCCAGTTTGGTAGATTTTGGTGACCAACTATGTCAACAAAGCATTTATTTGACTATTCTGGCCATAAATTATTTAAATACACATCCAAACAATTAAATGTACACCTGGCATATAAATTGAACATTTTACACATAGAGGCTATGTGCAGTGTTAAATCTACTAGAAGAGCACCGGTATTTAACAAGTAGAAATGACAACAATAACCTGACGTAAAAAGGTGATAGGAGCCTGTCCCATAGCGTGCGCGTCGCCGATATTTGCGGAGATTACTTGGGTGAATGGCTTTTTAACTCCCTGTAAAGGTAAAAATTTTGATTATGAAGCATTATATTTTATAGCATTTATACAATTTTGTAAAGGGGTTTAATAAAAAGCAAAAAAACTAAAATTAATACTAATCAGGTTTTAATGGTAAATTGGTAAATTTACAAGCACTTGTAAAAAGTGAAAAATTAAAAATCATACTAGTAACACACCCTACCCATTTTCTGGTTTAGGGAAAATATTAGCATGTTCTAAATTTCATTTGAGTCTTTTAGTTTTTATTGTTGTAAAATGCAAAAAGACTATTGAAAAACAAAGTTCATAATATTGTAATGTCATGAATTTATATTAAGTCATAAAAAGAATAAACCTGTAAACCTCACAAACAGTTTGATATTCGGCCTAAAGTTTATGAAAAAAAAATTATTTCAGAAAACTATTACCCCCAAAAAACAAATGTTTATAACAAAAGTTCAACCATTCAACAGATGGTATAGCAATACGTCCCAGGGTAAATAAGTATATAAGGGATAAGTTCAGGCATTGATAAGCTGTAGCACTTATCTTTGAGAGCAAATATTTAAAGTTTACATTTAGAAAAAATCACCTGTTCAAGTTCCTTTCTTATTGCGCCAGCCCTCACGACTATCGGGCCCCGAACAGCATACTCCACTTTCTTGATATTTGGGTTCATGGTATCAAGCGTGAGAACTTTTTGGGACAACCCCCCATTGCAAAGTTTCTGGTTTGGTGCGGCCATCATGAATCTAACAGCACGAGCTCGAGCTAAAGAGGTTTGAAACAAAATAGCTGACATTTTAACACTTGTATTTAAGTCTTTCACGGAACCTGATAGGAAAGTGTTGGTCAATACACTATATGCTCTATTTCAATTAAAAAGTGTGTAAGACATGTCACTATTTAAGCAAATTAATCGAACAATAATTTTAATCGCACTTTAAGTAAAAAGTTTAGAATGCAGAAGTGCTAATGATACAGTAATAATATGGCTATGTACAGTTTAAAGGTTCTAACAGACTGGTATTTATTAGGGTCTAATTTACAAATAAATCTTTCCTGCCACATGTCAAATTTGTTAACTATAACATATATATATACCAACAATTTTGAGCTGCAAATGGACGAACATGTGAAAAAAAAACAAATTTTAATTAATCCTTCGCACTTGTTAAGAAGGACGTGATATATGATCGGCGACAAGAAATTTTGTGCAAGCCACATAAAAGTGTGTATGCTATATTTCCAGAACTGGTTATTGCTTCACTGATCAAGTATATGAAAAATATTGTGATGTCCACATGTAGCCTCCCAAGCAAGAAACCCAGTTGCATATTAAAGACAGAGAGGTGCATTTCACGCTATACTTTCGGGTGAATTTAGAATGACTAACAAATTCCGTGGGTGGCATGCTTTCCGTCGGGTTTCTCATACGGGCTAACCATATGAATCATTTAAAATACAACAAGTATAACTCTACGACCACTCACTACGCCGTTGCCATTAAAATATACGCTCTAAAAATACTAAATATTGCAATGCCGTAAAGTATCTACCGAATCATTGCGGTAATTAACAACCGTTAAATTTTTACTACAAACAAAAGAAAATTCTGGGGAATTCCCGTAAGTGTTTCCAAAGTACAATAGAAGTAGAAATAAATAACATTCTTTTATGATTCTGAAGGGTCCGATTTTCTTTTAAAACGATAAAATTAAAAAATCTTTTAGAAATAGTATGCCTAAGAACTGAATCGAGCGAAGTCAATGAAAATAAATGCAATCGCTGTTCGGGTGGTGGTAACACTGTTCGAGTTTTCGTAACACGTGGATAATGAATGAAATACTTGGTAACTGAATTTCAAATTCCCTGAAATGTGTAAGTTTAAATAAATAATGTAAGTTTAAATAAAAGCAATTCCACTTCGCTTATGTAGTTATTACCTGACCGACACGGATTTTAATTTATGGAATTCAAGCAATTAAATTTAGGACAATAATTCTAGGATATTTATTTAATAAATAACTTACCAATTCAAAATCGTCGTTAAAGGAAATCCAAGCTAAAGTAGAACAGCTTTAAAAATCGTTACTGCGAATTGTAACGACTTGCACAGAAAACAACAAAACGAATAAATAATTGATAACTCGCAGCTAAAGCCTTTTAAATCTTTTTAAAGCCTATAATATGTACACTTTCGGGACAAAGTCCTATGTTGAGTTTGTTCACAGTCGAATAATAAAGGAGGCAGTTCACAGCTAGTCAGCGAGACTAGCTCACCGAAAGGTCTTTCTTTTATTCTCCTGGGCTAGTCTGACTGAACTAGCGCACAATTAGCCTATCCAAATTCCACGAACCGTCAACCAATGTGACACGGATATATAGTCAGTACGATAAGTCATATGGTGACTACTTCGCGTCAAACGTATGTATTACATTTAAACCATGATCTAATATATCTATGAAATATTGATTAAATGTTTAGCAATAAACGAAGTACCACAAGCTACTACGTAGTCCATGTTCCAACTAAACCAACGCATTAAGATAAGAAGATCTATTTATATACCTATGTATATATCAGCAGGCTATTCTACATAGATTACTAGGAAAAACACAGTACTGACTAAAATGACATGAAATCATTATCGTGTTGAAGCTTTGTCGGCAGTTAGAGATGTAGGTTAGCATAATATACCGGAAATACACTTTCATCTATCGCGTTTTTAATATATCTACCACAACACTTCGTGTACGAATTGATATCAACCCAGCCTACGTAAGCAACAGGAAACTGTTAACAAAACTCACCAACAGAATTTTAGTGATAAAATGCAAATCAGCTATGGTAAATCTATCAGATACAGCGTATATTCTAGATCAAGGCGTGCTACAATCTACCTTAACTTTATTTAATTATAATAAATTTTAAATCTACTATAATTGGGTGCTGTTTTAGAAATCGTACAGTTTTAATTTTATATTGGCTGACGTCAAATCTTTCAGTGGGCGGTTACTGGGTGTGTCGGTAACGCATGGTTTTCATTGGCCAGCTATGAATGCGGCGAATGACGAATTTAAGTAGATGAAGTTACTGCTGTAGAAGTTGAGTAATAAAAGTACACGAATTGTTAGCAACACCGAACCACACTTGGAAAATATTTTAAAAAACGATTGTACTAACAATACAGTAGATAATGAGTCCACATTCGGCTTGATTAAAATTGGTGAAATTAGCTATTTTTGTATCCTATTTTCTTCATCTAAGATTTTAACATTGCATTTCCAAGATATCGAGGCAGGAAATGCCGAAAACGTTTGCTCTCTTCTATTTTTGCCATTTAGGTTATCCCCCTATTGTGATATAACACCAAATTAGCCAATAATCACTGAATATGCATTGGTTAAATCTCTAAACGGTTAAACCCGATTTAACAATTTCTTATACTCATATGTGTTGTGAAAATATGTTGATAACTAAATAAAAAAAAAATTGCGTTTTCTCGAAAAAAGATCAAAGATATATATTGGGTGCTAGCATTTTTTTCTTTTATTTAAAAAAAAACGTTTGGTTTACGTATGTTTAGAGTGTTCAATTGTTTTCTACACGTTGTAACAATGTAATGTTGTTGCTTTTGGATTATATGTTATTTTATTATAATATGATAATTTGAAGAGGTACCATGAAACACAGTCCATTCTTTCCCTATTCGGCCGATTTAGCAACACTAGGGCAAACTTACTTAAACTATCCGTTACGAATTGGTTTTAATGTTAAGTTTCGTTACTACGTTTGGGTTGGCCTATAATATCTATGTTAATTAATTTATATAAATATCGATGTGTGTAAGGTGTGTTTACGACTTTTTTACCGTATTTTTGTTGTTTATATAGAATGTCCCATTGCGTGTTTTCATCGTAGAAATAAACTGAAATATTATGCTAAACATAGTTTGGTCAGTTGACCAGTGGGATTAATGGGTTTTGCTTAAACTGAACGAAAGAATGTGTATATCATATACAACATCACACTACAATAGCTACGGTAACCCAAAGCTAGACGATGGGCAATTTAAAAATACTCAGTGTTATAGCGCCACCTAGGATAGAAAATCCTTAGCCCATGATCTAACATGACGATTGCCCGTGTTATAGCGCTCTTGCATCTTTCCATTTACTGGAATATAAAATAAATTTCCTATTTTATAATACTTATAAATTGCACAATTCACTGATATATTCCTTTTATTTCGGTTTCGCTTAAAGCTTTATGTCTGTAAGCTGGCGAACTTTTCCAGTAAGGCAACATCTATCATTCCCGCTCTCCTGCCTCCAGCACGGGCGCCAAGTTTCTTTGGACTGTCGACTCGAGATGACACCGAACGACGACGGCTACTAGCGGTTGATGGTAAGGTAGGTAAAACGCGAATATCTGGGCTGTGATGGAATCAACATAGAGTTAAAGTTAAAAAGGGGCCGCTTTTCATCCATGGTTACGTTTAGATAAGGGTTGTAATGAAATCGACATTTGATAAGTTTCGTTTTCTACCATCGCAAAAGTTCCGCTTATCGCCCGAATAACATAATTTGCTTGCTGAGGCAAAACTGAAAGTTGTCTCATCACAGGCAAAGAAGTTTGTCTAGAATCTGGAAGGTTAGTTTATTTGTAGCATAACGGACCATTAAGCGTAAGTTTGGTCGACCAATAACTAAGGTGATCTAGTCGATAGACTAAACAATAAACTTTACCGCACACTTTTCTTCGAGGCTTAGTGTAATAGTGTAATTTTTGTTTTATAAACAATTATTTTTTTTTACTTTTTTTTTATTTGGGTTTAGCGGCCACGTCTAATTTTACCGAATTTTAATAATTTATTGCTTTTTAGACGTGTGCTAACGACTGTCGTTTTGCCGTTTTTTTCCCGTTTTCCAAATTTTTTTATATAGTCCTGATTTATGTTTTTATCGTGAAAACATAAAATAAACTAAACTAATAAAAACAAAACAAAAACTTAGCAATTTATCATATTTAACACCGCAATAGCTTGATTACTAAAATGCGGACATGCGGTAATCTTGCGATTACCAATTACATTATAGAATAAAATAAACTGTGCAATTGTGTACATCATATTTAATACACCACAATAGCTCCGGTTTCTCGACTGTAGCATGTAAATACAAGGTAAACCACAAATGCTAACGTTATACTAGCTGGTCGGTTGTGTCCTTGGACAAGGCAGGACAAGGCACTTTACGGAAATTGCATTAACCCAGCGGATTAATAATGGGTTCTACCAATTAAAGAAACGTGTCTATCACACACAACACACTGCAATAGCTCCGGTAACCCGACGGTGGGTGCGAGGTGATCTGACGATTGCCGTGTGTTAACCCGCTTGGTTTTCCCATTCACGGGGATCAATATGAATATTTTATCCTATCCTATATCCTATCCTACTAACACCTTCGATTTCCAAACCCCTGCAGATATATATTTGAATAACGTATTTAAAACTGCGTGCCAATCTTTAGGAACGGAAGGTGACGTTTTACACGCAGTGGTAAGAGAAATATTGGGGATTAACATGCTTATGGTAGGATAGGATAGGATATTCAAGTTTATCACCGTGAATGGGAAAACCAAGGGGATTAACACACGGGCAATCATCAGATCACCTCACGCACCCAATACGGTTACCAGAGCTATTGCAGTGTGTTGTGTATGATTCACACGTTCCTTCAATTTGGTAGAACCCAGAAATCCGCTGGATTCAACATTCGTATGAAATGGTTAGCGCAGCCGAATGTTATAGGGGAATTTATAAAAAAAAGGTCTTGGAGACGGAACCATCGGGGCCTCAAAACTGAGCTTAACAATTAAAATTAACATGTTTATTACGTACCAATTAAACTGTCCGGCCGGTCGGTTCCAGCGGTTAAGTGCGTCGCCTTTTAATCAAAAGGTTAAAGGTACAAAACTGGTCTCTAGCTAATCGGTTGTGTCCTTGGGCAAGGCACTTTACGGATACTGCCTGAACCCAGAGAATTGATGGGTTCTACCAACATGAAGGAACATGTCTATCATACAATACACTGCAATAGATCCGGTAACCCGACGGTGGGCGCAAGGTGATCTGACGATTGCCCGTGAGTTAACCCTCTTGGTTTTCCAATTTACGGGGATAAATATGCATATCCTATCCTATCCCCAAACCAAGCCTTTACCTTGCAGTATTCATTACGGTGCATTTTCGTCTTCGCATTGGTTCAATCAACGTAACGCCCTTACTCACAGAGAACGTCAATCTTGGACCAACGTCGTCTGTGAAGGAAAGTAAATAAAAAACAAACAAAGTACGAAAGGGTTAACAGCTCAAAATTTTAAAATTTGGGGGTTTTGGATAAACGCTGCAGATCCAAGTTTCAATTTTAAACTGTGAAAAAATCGAATACTTTCTATGTCAGGATTTCATGTGACAGCCTTTTTAGTAAGGTCGGTTTGCATTAGAGAGATAGGAAGAATAAATGTTGTATGACTCCTAGATGAATAAGAGTAGATAAGGTAGTAAATAAAAAACTAAAGAAACATTTCCGTTGTTTCCCAGAGTGGGGAAAAAATCTAATAGGAAATTGTGCTTTTGACGTTATTTATCATTTTGTAAAGCTATACCAATCGTTGAATGAGGTGTAAACAGGTTAAATGAGATGTTAATGGGTTAGATAACACTTCCTGTGAATTAGGTTAAATTTTAACCCTGCACAAAATAAAAAATGTCATTTCATCATTACCTCCATGGGGAGAGCCTCGTCTTTTCTTGAATTTACTCGGATCCATGTGAAGATAATTCGGGAAATCTGCTGTCGAGATGCGCGATGACTTCTTCACCTTCAGAGGTCTCTTGTCTTCCGCCTTCTTCTTTTCTTTGAGCAGAGCTGCGATAACAGGGGTCATCTTGAGGCCGTAGATTCGTCGGTATTTCTTCGAGAGAACGGGTGAGTATTTGTAGAATTCGTCACAGAACCTGGAACATAGCTTCCCAACCCATGAGAACTAAGGTTAAACAAACCACAGGAATAAGGATAGGATATTCATGTTCATCCATGTGAATGTGAAAACCAGGGGTTAACATATGGACAATCGTCTGTTTACCTCCACCAATTGTCGAGTTACCGGAGCAATAGCAGTGTGTGGTATATAATAGGTTCTTAAATTTGGTAGAACTCATTAATGTCCGTAAAGTGCCTTGCCCAAGGACACAACTGACTAGCTAGCGACCAGTTTCGCACCTGCAACCTTTCGCTTGAAAGGCGACGCACTAAACCACCAGACTAACGAGATCTAGGGGGGGTGTAAGGTAATCCGATTACCTGTGTAGTAACGTTGCCTTACGTATTTAAATGATATTCTGACAATTACCCTCATAAGAACATTTTCCCATTCAACAGAATTATTTTATGTTTTTCAAGCACCCACTTTTTCCAGAAAACAAGCAAAAGGGGAAATACGTATATGGTGGCTTCGTGAAAGAGTCCTCTGTCAATGAGGTCGTTTTGTAAGGATTCGCAGGTAATTTCTGCAACTTCTTGTGGGACATTCACCTATTGAAATAAACAGTAAATCCCATTACCCATAAATAATCATTGCCTGAAACAAGCTTATATGTAAGCTCATTTGGCCCTGACCATTGGGCAAGGTGATTGATCACTTGATGAGACATACAGATGAGATTTACTAAATTATTCGAAAGCAATAAAAGTAGCAATATTTAACTCACTAAATAGCTGCAGAAACCCAAATTTTGGCACATGGGTATTCTTTTATTACTTGTCATGAAATAGTTATTACCCGGACAGTAGGTATGATGCTTGAATCCAGGTAACACTGTATAATCAACTTTGCCTTTTTCTTTAACAGTTTATTGTCCTCCTCTCTCTCTTTTCCAATGCTCTTCATGGCAGATGAACAATCAGCTAGTGATTTGTAACTGCAGATAGAACCGGATTAAACTGGAATGAACTGGATGTAAATGAATGGGAAAGAAAAGAACCAGATGGCACCGGATTGAACTGGATTAAACTGGATTGGACTGAAAGAAATCGGATGAAACCAGATAGAACTGGATGTAAATTTTGTACTTCTTCCATGCCATAAAATGGATAACAACGATTAGGGGATTATCAAATAAAAAGATCTTCATTTGTCAACCTGCAAATAAACACAAAAAAGGCTGAATTCTTTTGAGCTTCACAAAAATGATCCTAAACATAGTAGACAAAAAACATAGATATATACATAATGTTTTTGTCTAGCATAATTAAAATTCTTTATTTAGTATATCAAAGTCCGCTAAGTACCTTGCTCAAAGAGACACCAAAGAGACAACCAAAAAGCTAGAGAACAGTTTCGATCTCAACAGCTAAAAGACAACACACTAACCAAGCTGTTTGGCCAAACCACATATAATATTAAAGAGACAAACATACTAGATTTTGAATAAGCTAAAGAAGACTTAGTGTCTGCTTTTTTGCAGATGGTGTCCTAGGGCAATGGTCAGATCAATTTCCAAAAAAATCCATTATCCAGGCACACAACCGAATAGCTGATTAGAGTTCTTATATTAAGTTTTATTCAACTACTACATAGCGACAAGTCCCAACAAAATATACCATTGGATTTCCCTCCAAAATCTCAGGTCATTTGGCAGAAGATTAAAAGTCACAAGTTGTCCGTTTATTATTCGTTGTTTCATATTTTTCTTCTCTTTTTCAGGTTCATCATTCCGTGAAAGATCGATGAATGGCATCATGTTACTCCTTTTTGCCACAATATCTGGGGAATTAGGATAGGATATTCATGTTTATCCCCGTGAATGAGAAAACCAAGGGGGTTAACACATGGGCAATCGTCAGATCGAGTTACCAGAGCTATTGCAGTGTGTTGTATAATTGAGACAATCCTTTAATTTGTTAGAACCCATTATTTCACTGGGTTCGGGCAATGTCCGTTAAGTGCCTTGCCCAAGGACATAACTGACTAGCTAGCGACCAGTTTTGAATTTGCAATCTATCGGCTGAAAGGCGTGGCACTAAACCACCAGACTAACCGGTCAGACTTGGATGGTTAGATGAATCATTGACCTCAAGCATTGCGGCATATGGCCGACAGTGAGTGCGAGGTGATCTGACGATTACCCGTGTGTTAAAGCCTCCTGTGTTTTCCCATTAACAGGGATAAACATGAGTATCCTATACTATCCTGTGGCCAGGTGTTTCCAAAAAGTTAATTAGTTCTGATCAAATAGTTTGGTGGGTTAGCACCTTGCATTGTGGCCGAAAGGTTCAGGTATCGAAACTGGGCACTAGCTTGTCGGTTGTGTCCCTGGACCAGCCAATTAGAGGACAACACACTGCAACAGATCCGACAATTGCTCATGTGATAACTATTCTTAGTTATTTCATTCACACATTAAAAATATGAATATCCTACAATTTAATAACCCTTATATATCTCCTATTAAACAGGACCTTTATCAAGAACTCTTATGTACATATATATATACGACAATTGCTCATGTGATAGGCTAACTGTTCTCAGTTTTTTCATTCACACATTAAAAATATGAATATCCCATAAATAACCTTATATATCTCCTTTTAAACAGGAGCCTTACAAAGAATTCTTATATAAATATATATATCTTCACGCAGTGAAAAGCATGTCAACTTCACTGCATGCGGCCATGACATGGCTCTCTTGGGTCGAGGCTATATATATATTAACACCAAGCCACCCACCTGACTGCATGCTGTCGTACACAGGCCGAACCACATCCTCTCTGTCTACCTCACGCTCCAGGAAGTTGTGAAACATGTTGAAGAATCGATCCTCCTTCATGTGCAGCATAAACATGGCAGCTCGCTTTATGAACCCGTTGAATATCACCCAAGCTCTTTTCTGATGAAAAGTGTGGTTATATACACAATGTTTGATAACCTTAAGGAAACACAACCAACATAAGATGTACAATAGTAAAAGTCCACAGAACAGTCTGGTGGTTTAGTGCGTCACCTTTCAGCCCAAAGGGTTGCAGGTACTAAACTGGTCGCTGGCTAGCCAGTTGTGTCCTTGGGCCAGTCACATTTATAACGGACATTACCTGAACCCTGTGGATTAATGGGTTCTACCAAATTAAAGGAATATGTGAATCATACACAAACACACTGCAATAGCTCCATTAACCCGATGGTGGGCGCGAGGTGATCTAATGATTGCCTGTGTGTTAACCCCCTTGGTTTTACCAATAATGGGGATTAACATCAAAACATGATTTCACAGACAACATGAATATCATATCCATTATCAACCACAAGTTAAATTTACATTTTTTTACGTAATCTTTGGTTTGTGTTAAAGTGAATCTTTTTGTAAGGAGGCTTGGCCCAGTATGGAAACACAATGGTCTAAACGACTTAAAGGGTTTAGTTCTTACCCAGACCACTAATATGCAAGCTTTTTTTGGTGTGGGTTTATTAAATTCAACTGTATCTTATACCAGAAGATTTAAATACATAGATTAGAATTATTTTGTAATTAAAAAACAATCAAAATCATGATAAATGTGGTAATCTGATGTCTGTCTATGTAATTAATTTCTTGTGTTTCCCATTAAGGGAGATGAAACATAAATATCCTATAAATCACAAAAATTCAAGTCATTACTAACCAGATGTCCTCGTTTTAGTTTCGTTGTTTTGTCACAAACGCTTGGTTCATCGTGGACAGGGTTACTGAATATTGAGTCGGCAAATGTTTCGGAATATTTGTGAAACCATCTGTGTTCGAGGACCTTGCCGATGACGTTTTGTGCCGAGAAGAGCATTGATGTTGTCACTACGTCCAAATACGGGATTTCTCTGGATATAGGAGGTAGGATTTCATGTTTGTCCCCGTTAATGGGAAAACCAGGGGGTTATCACACGACAATCGTTAGATCACCTCGCGTCCACCGTCGGGTTACCGTTTTCAGTGTGTTGTATATGATAGACACATTCCTTTAATTTGGTAAAACCCATTAATCTGCTGGGTTCAGGCAATGTCCGTAAAGTGCCTTACCCAAGGACACAACCGCCTAGCTAGCGACCAGTTTCGCACCTTCAACCTTTCGATTGAAAGGCGACGCACTTAACCGTTAGACCAATAAGCCGGACAAACAACCCAGTAATTCCCTGAGTTCACACAATATCCACAAAGTGCCTTGCCCAAGGACAAAAGTAAAATAAATTGGCCAAAAGAAGTTCTCTTATTTACCTTATAATATCCGCATTGCACTGTAAAAGCTTCACAGCCTGTAGTTTGGTGTTGTGGAAGTATCGTCTGATGATCACTTTTGCCTTGTTCTGACGCTCCTTCATGTTATCTGTGTTCCTGAGAGCCTCGACCGCCACCCAGAATAGCAATGGTTGATCGGAGCGATACGATTTCAGATATCGCTTGAAGAACTCCAGATGAGTGGTTTCAAACAACACTTCTCTGAAGTTGCTAAAGATTAAATATTTCATCTTAATTTTTATTTTCAGGTTTGCAAAAGATTTAATATTTCAATTTCAATTTTTTTTTTCAGGTTTGCTAAAGATTAAAAATTTCAAATTAATTTTTTTTTTCAGGTTTGCTAAAGATTTAATATTTTAACTTAATTTTTATTTTTAGATTTGCTAAAGATTTAATATATCAAATTAATTTTTATTTTCAGGTTTGCTAAAGATTAAATATTTCATCTTAATTTTTATTTTCAGGTTTGCTAAAGATTTAATATAATTAATTTTTATTTTCAGGTTTGCTAAAGATTTAATATTTTTACTTAATTTTTATTTTTAGGTTTGCTAAAGATTTAATATATCGAATTAATTTTTATTTTCAGGTTTGCTAAAGATTTAATATTGTTACTTAATTTTTATTTTTAGGTTTGCTAAAGATTTAATATATCAAGTAAATTTTTATTTTCAGATTTGCTAAAGATTTAATATTTCATCTTAATTTTTATTTTCAGGTTTGCTAAAGATTAAATATATCAAATTAATTTTTATTTTCAGATTTGCTAAAGATTTAATATTTCATCTTAATTTTTATTTTCAGGTTTGCTAAAGATTTAATATTTAAACTTAATTTTTCTTTTCAGGTTTGCTAAAGATTTAATATTTCATCTTAATTTTTATTTTCAGGTTTGCTAAAGATTTAATATTTTAACTTAATTTTTATTTTCAGGTTTGCTAAAGATTAAATATTTCATCTTAATTTTTTCTTTTCAGGTTTGCTAAAGATTTAATATTTTAACTTAAATTTTATTTTCAGGTTTGCTAAAGATTTAATATTTTAACTTAATTTTTATTTTCAGGTTTGCTAAAGATTTAATACATCAAATTAATTTTTCTTTTCAGGTTTGCTAAAGATTTAATATATCAAATTAATTTTTCTTTTCAGGTTTGCTAAAGATTTAATATTTTAACTTAAATTTTATTTTCAGGTTTGCTAAAGATTTAATATTTTAACTTAAATTTTATTTTCAGGTTTGCTAAAGATTAAATATTTTAACTTAAATTTTATTTTCAGGTTTGCTAAAGATTTAATACTTTAACTTAATTTTTATTTTCAGGTTTGCTAAAGATTTAATATTTGAACTCAATTTTTATTTTCAGGTTTGCTAAAGATTTAATATTTGAACTCAATTTTTATTTTCAGGTTTGCTAAAGATTAAAAATTTTAACTGAATTCTTATTTTCAGGTTTGCTAAAGATTAAAAATTTCAACTGAATTCTTATTTTTAGGTTTGCTAAAGATTAAAAAATTCAACTGAATTCTTATTTTCAGGTTTGCTAAAGATTAAATATTTCAACTTAATTTTTATTTTCAGGTTTGCTAAAGATTTAATATATCAAGTAAATTTTTATTTTCAGGTTTGCTAAAGATTAAATATTTCATCTTAATTTTTATTTTCAGGTTTGCTAAAGATTTAATATATCAAGTTAATTTTTATTTTCACGTTTGCTAAAGATTTAAAATTTCAACTTTTTTTTTTATTTTCAGATTTTTTATACCGAGTTTCGAACCCATGGTAGTGTCGTCACTAGGACTGTGTTTTTTTAAAGGACTTGGTATATGTATAGGTCAAAAAACCTAACGACTCCTGCTAAAGATTTAAATATTTTAACTTAATTTCTAATTCAGTTTTCTTTTAACCACTGGTGGAATTTTGTTTTAGGTGATTTTCTTTTTTCCAGGTATAACATGAGTATTTACTGGCATGTTTTACCTACTGTAGTTTTTCCATATTATCCTACTTTTTAACTTAAAATAATTATGCCATAGATAAAACTTCTGCACTTCCAATGCTAAAAAAATGACTTACGCTGGTCTAGTAAGTGGTCTACGGATAAAGTGGCCAGCCCGTTTTATTGGTTTGTAGAAGCTGGCCGCATTCTGGTGTCTTTCAACCGCTTTGACGCTCCTCAACAGGGTGATAGTGTTGTTGGGGTCCGGATATTGTCGGATGGATTGGGAAGCAAGGAGTTTCATGTCCGGTTTCGGTTCTGTGACATTTGCAAACTTTTAAATCATTTATCCCAGGAGATACTCGAAGGATAGGATATTCATGTTTATCCCTGTGAATGGGAAAACCAAGGGGGTAAACACTCAGGCAATCGTCAGATAACCTCGCGTCCACCGTTGGGTAACCAAAGCTATTGCAGTGTGTTGTGTAGCCTATGATAGTTTTGGTAGAACACATTAATCCGCTGGGAGCCGGACAAGATAGAGACAATGCTTGTTTCTTTCGTTATCCAAGTCAGTTAAAGCAGAAACTGTTAAATGTCCAATCATACAAGGGACTGATTATTTCAATGCTCAACCAGATTATGGAATGTTTTTATAGAAACACCACAATCTGGTTTAGGTTCTGTAATGTTTGCAACCTTTTAAGTTGTTTTTCCAAGACAGGGCTTCCCAAACTGGGGGTCGTTGAATTTTAGGGGTAGCAAAAATTACATCATTTTCACACAAACTATTATATCTATTGTACTTTTTTAGATTTTAAATGTGAAAAGGGGTCACAGAAAATGGTAATAAACTGAAAAGGTTCGCAAGGTTAAAAGATTGATAAGTCCTAATCCAAAGAAATAATTGGATTATTTATGATTAAGCGTACTAATGAAGTAACTTCGTGCTATTAAGGCAAGTTTAGTCGTAAATTAAACAAATTTTTGTTCTGCATTTTGGAGGTAGGACAACTAAATCAGATTGACTGTAAAATAGCTTGCCTAAGCTCACATATCATAGTAGAGTTGGTTTTAACTGAAAATAACCTTTGCGACCTTACCTGAATAGCCTTGGCGAATAACCTTATTTTAGAGCTTTCTGTTTTTTAACTGTATAACCTTATTCTTATTTTTTTAGTCAGCTTCCTTCCATGACAGCTCGGGGCGCTGGAGTAATGGGCCTTTCATTGCCTAAATTAGGAACCTATCCATACTAATGTAATGTATCATGGACTACATTCCTGGACCCAGTGCTACCGTGGACCCACCCATACTAATGTAAAGTAATAACCTTATTCCCGCACTCATTGATATTTAAATTGGAACCTACTAATAACCACAGTGGGAGGTTTGGGAGAATGAACTCTTCCATCTTCATCGCTATCAGAGGTGTCGTCGTCAGAAGGTGCTTTGTATGTTCGGTTCTCTGTGGAAGGATATTTATGTTTTTTTCATGTCTAGGCATTTTTGTTTATAGAGTTTATAGCTACTTTTGTTTATAGAGCGACTTGGCACAAACTCTTATTCTTAAATTTTATAGGACACAAATTCTTATATATTAACTTGGCACAAACACAAATCCCTAAATATTGTTTATTGCTATTTAGTGACCAACTTGCTAAGGACGAGCTACACAACACACAATGTTTTGGTTGAAAGGCGGCTCACTAACCCACCAAGCTATTCGGCCGGACTAACTTTCTTTTCAACCTTGGCCCTTTGGTTCAACTTACTGGGTAAATTGGTTTCAGCTTTAGGTAAACTTAAAGGTAAAACTAGATAAATTGGTTTGCTTACTGGGTAAATTGGTCTCATCCTTAGGTAAACTTAAAGGTAAAACTAGATAAATTGGTTTGCTTACTGGGTAAATTGGTCTCATCCTTAGGTAAACTTAAAGGTAAAACTGGTTAATTGGTTTGCTTACTGGGTAAATTGGTCTCATCCTTAGGTAAACTTAAAGGTAAAACTAGATAAATTGGTTTGCTTACTGGGTAAATTGGTCTCACCCTTTGGTAAATAAAATGTAAAACTGGTTAATTGGTTTGCTTACTGGGTAAATTGGTCTCACCCTTAGGTAAATAAAATGTAAAACTGGGTAATTGTTTTGCTTACTGGGTAAATTGGTCTCACCCTTTGGTAAATAAAATGTAAAACTGGTTAATTGGTTTGCTTACTGGGTAAATTGGTTTCAGCTTTAGGTAAACTTAAAGGTAAAACTGGGTAAATTGGTCTGCTTACTGGGTAAATTGGTCTCACCCTTAGGTAAACTTAAAGGTAAAACTGGGTAAATTGGTCTGCTTACTGGGTAAATTGGTCTTAGCCTTAGGTAAACTTAAAGGTAAAACTGGGTAAATTGGTCTGCTTACTGGGTAAATTGGTCTTAGCCTTAGGTAAACTTAAAGGTAAAACTGGGTAAATTGATCTGCTTACTGGGTAAATTGTTCTAAGCCTTAGGTTAACTTCAAGGTAAAACTAGGTAAATTGGTTTGCTTACTGGGTAAATTGGTCTCCGAAAAGAGTTTCTGAGCTCTTAACATCCTACGATTCATCTCCGATCTTAACATCTCTGCATCACTGTTCTCAGCATCATTTAAAAGAGGAAGACTCGGCAATCTTGGTGCCAATGGAGCGGATACAGGAACCACTTGCCGATTGCGCGGGTAGATGTGGTTGGAGAATCCACCAAATGAATTTGTGTATTCAGGGTTGGCGTCATCGACACGAAAGGTCTGGGGATGGTATTGAACATGTATCGCCTAAAATTGGTTTAACATATGGAATAGGATTAGGATAGGATATTCATGTTTATTCCCGTGAAAAGGCGTTAATACTGGGGCAATTGTCAGATCACCTCGCGCCCACTGTCGGGTTAACGGAGTTATTGTAGTGTGTTGTGTTTGATTAAGACAGTCCTTTAATTCAGTAGAACCCATTAATCCGCAGAGTCGGGGTTGACCCTGGGTAAATGTGGAGTTGTGGGTGAGAAAATTATTAATAATTAGAAGTTGTTTATTTGGTTTATTATTTGGGAAATGTGTTTGAATATAATAATAGTTTCCATTTTTATTAAACTTTCCTAGGTTTAGTGGTTGTGACTGCTGTATTTATTGTTTGGTTTATATTAAAATTAATTCAAAATCTCCCACACTTACTGCTTAAATTTTGATTATTGCTTTTTAGTAATATTTATCAATACAATAAAGAAATAAAGGATAGGACATTCATGTTTATCCTCTTACTGCAGCATTCAAAAACGATTGTATCTCTTGCTGGCAATAGGTTTCGTAGCAGCATTTGAGGTCTTCCAACACTTCCATCTGCAGTTTGTGTAGTTGCCACGGCATTTCCTTGGTCTCAGGAGACATGACTTCGGCAATGACTGACTTTCGGAGGCTTTCCGGGGACTCAATCCGATACGGGGAGTTGGGAAGCAGATATTGGGTGACCACGGCATGGAGCTGTGATTTCATTGATTGATTGGATACTTGTTTATTACTGGGAATGGGAAAATGCAACAGTCGTATGGCCGAATGGTTAACGCGACCAATACATATACGTTACTGTAAACAAAAAACGGTCTTAGGGACGAGCCCATCATGGGTTCGAAACTGAGTTCGGTACAAAAAAAACAAAAAAAACGCAAAGGGTATTTTAACTGGGGCTATCGTCAGATTACCTCATGCACACAATTATTGGAGATATTTGCATTTTTTGGGCTAAGTATAAGGGAGGTTTTTTTTAGAGTTTATTGATATTTGTTGATTACTAGGAATGTGAAAACGCAGAGGGTATTTTAACACAATCTTAAGATAACCTGATAGCCACAACCGCGTTATCGAAGCTATTGCAGTGTGTTATTATCCAGCTGAGTTCAGAGAATGTCCATTTATGTCTTGTTCAAGAACAAAACCAACTAGCAAGCGACCAGTTTCGAACCTACAACCTTTTGGCTAAAAGGTAAAGTTTAAAACCAAACTAATCAGCTAGTGACTTAAAAATTCAAACTCCACTCACAGAATTCAGGAAAACGGCAAAAGTCATCGAACCAAACTGATAATCCCATCTTGCCACCTCCACATCCTGCCAGAATCTCAGGTAATGAACCATCTCGCTGTTGTCGGTGTTGATCAGGAACTGTTGGAACGGGTTGGACGCCAAATGGTCACTCTGGAATGCCATGATGACCCTCATGTTTTCCGGCTTGCTGCGGTAAGCGTTGTCCTTCTCCATTGAGAAAATACGTGGGTTCTTTTGTGCGATGCTTGGCCTAAATGGGTAGATTACACAGTTTAAGTGATAAAGAAAACAATATTCACTTATTTACTAGACAGAAATTTTTGTTAAGTCTGAAAACTAACAATTAGGAGGGCA